>JAJJMC010030994.1:1666882-1923521 GCA_023531435.1 Papaver californicum | reverse complement strand
GAAACTGTCACCTTAGTAAAAGAAATTAAGTTATCCATGACAGTTTTAGTTAGAAATTGTTATTATATATTGTCAACAATGACAGGTTTATGAAAAAATTGATACTAATAGTTATGATTCCGTGACAGTTTCTTATAGACCCTTTCATAACAAAGCCTTTAATGACAGTGCAATAATTTTTTGAAACTGTCACATAAGTATTTTGGTGGCAGTTTTGAACTGTCACGGAAGCCCAAATTTATACTAGTGAGTTGGCACCACTCTATCTCTCTCTTGACAACAACAGGTCCATAGAAACACCATCATCATCAACAAGCGGTACATTACAAATTTGAAGAATGTTGAAGACGTTCAAGGTTTACAAGCAACACTACAAGAGCAAAATTCAGATTTAAAGTGAAGTATACAATATAAGGAACAAAATTTTATATCCTAGTTGAAGACTAAGTACAAGAGCGAAGAAAATCAAAGGATGAGAGTTATTGAAGTTTATGATATCGAGACAATATAACTTGTGAAGAATCAAGGGGACATAGAATATAGGAAATCTATAAAAAAGTTTTAAGCAACAAGAATTTTAGCAGAAAAGAGTTAGAAATTGTCGAAGTTCTATGAATTCAAGAGTTCATCATCTACAAATGAATCCGAAGGCGAAGACGTTTCTATTGGACGCTGTGAGAGTGGTGATGATTGTAGATTGGGTGAGAAGGTGATTGAGCATTCCCATCCTCGCATAGTGGTTGATTTCCTTTCGTATAGATCATCAGGAAAAAGGTTCTTTTCTTCCCACGTTTCTATGGGATATTTGAAAGTTGGAGTAGGTTTTGTGGGTATACCTCTTATAAACCCTCACGAGACTATAACTCGTCCACTAAAGACACCTATGGGATTAAAGGATTGTTGCACATGCTAAGTGTAACCGTATCCTCAACGAAAGGGAGTTGTGTATTTTAGTTTAGTTTAGATTTGTAGTTTGCTCGAGGACTAGAAAAAGGAAAGTGTGGGGGAATTTGATAAGTGATAGGTGCATAAATCATACATTTTAGGTAGTTTTTCCTAACCCTTATTTGCTATATTTGAGTGAATTACTATGTTTTATCATTACTTTCGAAGTTTAGTTGTCTTTTCAGGTTACAGTTCAGAAACCTGCATAATGGAGCTGTATGAGAAGAATTACCGAGGAGCCAGTAAAACTATGCTTAATTCAGGCCTTTCACCATCCACATTGTAGTAAATTGAATTACGAAGCCAACGGCGAAAGAACGAGGTCATTCTAATCTCGTATGAGGAAGTTATGGGCAAAGCCACATGGTGGCAAACTAGCTTGTGCTGCTAGCGCCCAGGCGCTAAGTTGGCTGAACCGTAGGTGCTAAGGTGCTAAGTGGTTAGTTGGAGGTGCTAGAGTGGCTTGGTGGAGTAGTAGCTAGCTTGGGGAAGTCATATGGGATTAGGAAAGAATTTGGAGTTGCTATATCTTGTTGGGATGGAATAAGGAAACTTAGCACATTTCCTAATTCCACTAGGATTGTGAAAGTGGCTAACTCAAGTTCTATAAAAGGAACTCAGGCCTTTCTCGTGGCAAGCCTTTTGGAGAGGTAGCTATAGCACATATTGGAGGTCCAAGGGATATTTGGGGGTCAGGTTTAGTATACAAGGCAGGACACAAGTCTACTCACGTAAGGAAAGCTAAAAACGCAAGGATTCTCGGCTGGGCTGGACTTAGCATTTTCTCGGTTGGAATTTCCCTCACGTATAAGAGGGAGAAGTTGGCTGGAAATAGAACATCATCTAATTCACGTTATCATACAGGAGATTAGGTTGGAGGAGAAGAAAAGAGGCGCAAGAACACAGCAAAGGAAAAGGGGACAGCGCAACTTGAAGGATGGCCACTTTTTTATACAGGCGATTCTGCAGAAACAATTTTTCGCTATCTTTCCGGGTTGGATTGTATTTTCTTTATTGATTTCCATGGGTTTTGAGAAACCCATGATGAGCTAAACCCTCTATATTGGTTAGGGATGTAATCTGAAGTTGGAAAACATGTTTATCAATTGAATGGCGCATGCTCACATGTTCATGTTGTTTTTAATATCGTTCATGTTCTACTGATTATAATGCCATGTATGATTGACTGTTAGTTTGTTTGAGTCGCGAATTGAATAAGCATGCATTGATATCTACAACTAAATTAGAGTTTTCGATCCATAATTGCCGAAGGACTCTGGTTACAAGTAGTATAGCATATTTGTTAACGAAATTGCCATGCAAGTATGTGTAGAAGCTTGACCTAGGTTGAATCCGAGTTGCACTTTGCGCTGGGTTACTTAGAATAACCTCAACTCACAAAGACCATTGCTTTCATTGGGTTGAACTTGTGTGGTGCATTACACCAAGTTATCCGGTGTTCAGGATTCAGAGAGTGGCGCGATACCCTCTCTGATGATATTAGGAGTTTTGCCAGAGTAGACTTGTGATATGATGCTTTAGGGTTATCGGTGTTACTAATGCATGAATGTTGAGTATGCTTTGATTGATAACATGTTGGAAAACTGATGATGAATTCTCTAACCAATACTTCTCTCTCTGATATTCGTTTTTATTAATCTGCTTTAGCTTGTTTTAGTATAATTTAGTTAAAATCACAACAAAAACCCCCCTTATTTACTTGCGTAATTGAAAGTAATTAACAATCACTAGCCTCTCTGTGGGAACGAACTTGTTCTTATTTGTTATACTTTAATCTATTTTGGAAGAGTAAGAACTCAATTATTTTGGTTGATTACGACACGACCAATAAGTGCATTATTTGCACTAGTTTGGTACTCTAGTTCATTGCTTTCTTGTTATTTTTGATATCATTATGCTTTGATTTTGTTTGTTTTTGAGTTTCTTAGGATTATTGAAGTGTATTCAACCGAAGAAGAAGAAAGGAGTTCATTACAACACGAATTGAACAAGGAAGTCAAGTTATACCAATGGAGAAGGGCCAAACACCGAATTCAACTCATTCAAATCCAGGAGTTCTTAATACCATCTTTAATAGAACTATAATATAAGGTGAACGCAAAAAGAATGAGGTCATTCCGACTACGGCCGAAAAAATTATGGACAAAACAGCCGAAGCAAGATAAAGTGGTCTACAACGCAACAGTCGGCATGGTTACGAGCTATGCCGACTGTAACACTTTTCCGGACAGGAAACTTAAATTTTTTAAGCCCTAAAGTAGGCATGGTTCATTGGGAATCGTCCATGCCAGCTAGAGCAAGTTTTGGGACAGAGAATTGAAGCTATTTTGGTCATAGAGTCGGCACAGTTCATGGGAATCGACCATGCCGACTGTGGCAAACCAATGGGGTCCGTTTTGACGCGTTTTGGACTTCTAAAGGGATACAACTTAGTCCCTGAAGGATATTAAGCCTTAGATATCATGATTACTATATAAGGAGACTCCCAAGATATTAAGAAGGGATCTTTTTACGCACAATACATTTGACAACAAGGAGAAGAAGAAGCTAGGGCTTGGAGTTGCTATTAATCATCACAATATCTAGAGTTTGCAATATTGTTATCTTCTTCTTTATTATAATATGTGTATGAATTCCATAGCTACGGGTAGCTAAAACTCTTATTATTGTTTAAAGATTAAAGTTGATTTCTCAAACATGGTATTTTATTAATATATTAGTTTTGTCTTAATATTTATCGTTTGTGATTCATTGTTTATGACTTTTGCATGATTTGAACACTTCTTTGACTTGTTTTCATATCTAAAGCTAAATTAGGGTTTTCAATAGGAAAAAGTTGACGAATTCTGATTTCAAGTAGCATAAGTATGTTATTTCTTGTAATGATACATCCTAGCAAACACATATGAATCATAACCTTTGTTATATTTAATTAGTGCGTTTTCCACGTTCAATTACATTGATTGACCTTATTTCAAAAAACGTAATGCTCATAGGGAATTAAACTTGATTAGTTCTTTTTATACGTTGGGTTGTTCTGTAGGTAGAATTCATACTTGCATCTTTTTAATATGTTTGTGATAAACTTGGAAATAAACATGATACTCTTGCGATCAAGGTATTCTAGGGTTTTTGACAATGGGAGATTAAACACCAAATTCTAGTTATTGATACAAATACATGTTTATGAATGATACAATCCTTTAACCAATATTTTCGTCATCTTGACTACTTTCAACTATTTAATTTGCTTTTGTTTTAATTTTTATTACTTTCGTAAATTTCGGAAAAATCCCCCTATTACTTAAGAAATTGAAATTGAATAACAACAACAGCCTCCCGTGAAACGAATCTTTCTTACCATACACTTAATCTAAATCTTTTATAAGTGAGAAAGTGAATATAATTTTGACGTGCTACGAAACACATCAATGTCTCGTAGACACATCAATCTTTTATAAGTGAGAAAGTGAATATAAGGCCTTAAACCACGTATGGTCATCTTAGCACCTAAACTTTAGCACCAGTAACAAAAGCAAAGCTCTTGAGGCTAGCGTCCTTGACGCTAACGCCCATGGATAACGACCTTGAGGATAGCGCCAGTGGCTAACGCCCTTGCGCTAACGTTCTTGGTGGCTAACTTCCTTGCGGCTAACACCTTTTCTAACTCCCTTGGAAAACGCCCTTGAGGCTAACGCCCTTGGCAAACTCCCTTATGTCTAACCCCTTTGCAAACACCGATGGAAAACGCCCTTGAGGCTAGCGCCCTTGGGCCTAACGCTCTTGATAGCTAACTCCCTTGCGCTAACGCCCTTGGTGACTAGGGCTCTTGGTGGCTAACTCCCTTGCTTGTGACTAGCGCCCTTGTTGTGGCCGACGCCCCTGGCACTGACACTTTTTCCCTAGCTTCAATGCATTTCTAGCAAAACCCAATGAGTTTCTAAGGCTAATACGTCCTTAGCCATACTTAGTGACTTGGCCACAAGTATATTTGTGCTAAAACCTCAGTGATAACTATAAAATTGAAGTGCTAACTTCAAACCTCCTTGGTGATAGCTTCCTATCCCTAATATAATTAATATTTACCAAAAGTTGTGCATGTTGGTCTTACTCCTGAGATGTTAGCACACTAGCCTTTTATGTTAAGAGAGTTAACACCTTCTTATTTGCACTAAGTAGCTAGTGTTGGATTTGCTAGTTACTTTCCTTAGAAATATGCCTTTCCTCTCAATATAGGTCCTACATTGAGTCTTCTATAAATTTTAGTAGGTTTCCTTGCTTGAAGAACCCTATACAACATTTGGCCTCAAAGGCCTCTCAAACTTACGATAAGTCGTTTATAAGCTAATGCTTAGTTATTAAATACTCCATGTTACTTTAAAATAAGTAGATGACCACTAAAATTCCCATTAATCAGTCTGGTTATCAGACAAGTGAGTCGCACAACTTACCTCACTGACTTAACAAGTCATTTGACTTGACTTAACTCGAGTTGACTTAATCAAAACCATAGTAGCCTATAACTCCACTATTTCCACGAGATATCAAATACAACATGGGGGGATTCTCATTGGGGTATTGGTCTGTCACTCTACAACATCATGGATGGTGACACAACCCCCACAAATAAGAAGTAACAAGAAGTGGGCGGTTACAGAGCAGTTGAGAGGATGAGTATTAATGGTCAGACAGGTCTCCCCTACCATTTTGGGAACCGCCCCAGTACAATCTCCACAATCATCAATTCTCACCTTTTCATAACTTCCACGACGTATGAGAATATCATTGTTTCCTTTTTAAACTATAAATAGATGATTCTCATCTATTCGAAACAAGACAAAAACACACAACAAAAAAAATCAGTTTGAAGAAACCAAAACCTACAGAATTAGTAATCCCTCTACGGAGAATCCATTCTTCTTCACACACTACTGATATTTCTCAA
Source organism: Papaver californicum (assembly GCA_023531435.1). Lineage (NCBI taxonomy): Eukaryota > Viridiplantae > Streptophyta > Magnoliopsida > Ranunculales > Papaveraceae > Papaver > Papaver californicum. The sequence continues at coordinate 1,917,610 of JAJJMC010030994.1, read as the reverse complement.
CCTTCTTTGCTTCCCTCCCCTAATACCTACCCAAATCCATTCCATCTTTGTAATCGAAGCAGGACGTGAACAACCATTTCTTGGTTTAGGCTCGTCCTGTTCGAGCTTGATTTATCGAACCTAATTGAAAGTACCACTTTGAAGTATATTTTTTTCACCCTAAAACAATTGGCGACCACAATGGGAGATCAACCTCTCGATTATAAAAGCCAATTTTCAACATATTCAAAAAATAGTAGATCTTAGGTATGGAGCAGTTACAACTCTGTTGTTGGTTCAGGGAGTACTAGTGTTGGTGATTATGAAAACACACCTATCGCTACTGAACCTCCCCATACCGATTCTACTACTATACCTTTTATCGGCGACAAAACTGCTGAAGACGCCGAGAATACTCAAACTCCAATCAACATAGACGATCTGATAAAAAGACAAGAAGTCCTTTCCGGAACCCAAGTGGACATCGCTACTAATCATAAGGAGGTACTCGCTTATCTCAATACCATGACGGAGCAACTCTCCCCGGAACAACGTCATCGCTTAATAGAGCAGACCAGCACCAACTTTACAACGACTGCTGATGCTGAAACACCTGGGGCTAGAAAATACAAAGGAGTCCATATCATTCCTGATCGAGCAACAAAGAGGTACCAGCAATCCAATTTTGTCACCCGCAAAGATCTGGAGAGACTCTTGTGAAATCATGGCAAGGAGGAATTGCCTTCGTCCCATCAACACCAACCTCCATACCCACCTGAAATCTAGAGGATCCCTCTGCCGACAGGTTACTCTTCCCCAACTTTCTCATTGTATGACGGAACTGGGAATGCTCGTGAGCACGTCTCTTGATTTTTCGAATACCTCGGGGGACACGAATACAATGAAGTATTACGTCTCAAAGAGTTTTTAAAATCCCTCACTAGAAGAGCCTACACGTGGTATAATAACATTGCTCCCAACATCATCTCTGATTGGGAATACATGGTTAACGCCTTCTATAAGAAATACTTCTTCGTCTCCGAGAAGATCACCTTATCCGACCTAGGAAGGATGTTCCAGAGGAACAATGAACACCCCAATGAATATGTGAAGAGATTTAAAGTTCAAGCACTAGATTTCCATGATCCAAACGTGACGGAACATCAACTAGTGGAGCAATGCTTAATGGTATGATTCCTATTTATCGTGCTCTTCTCAAAAATTTACGTTTTCATACTTTCTCTGAGTTACATGAAGTCGCAAAATGATTCGCCACAAATGGTCCCATGATCTTGGAGAGAACTAGACCAACAAGGGAAGACAGTCATAAAGATACTCGTGGGAATCGCCGGCTAGTCAACAAGCAGTACAACATTCAACCATCAATTGGTGTTGTCGGTAACGAGGGACCTAAGAGAAAACCTCCACCCCAACAGGAATCACGAACTAAGCGTCTTCCTTCCACCCCATTCGTAAACCAGGGACCAACCCAACGAGTCACTCGCTCCCAAGGCACCCTAAGGGGCCACGACCACAACAACAGCCATAACAACCAGAAGAAGAGGATATAAAGCCAGATATAACTTGTCCTGATTTTCCAATTCCCATGAAAGAAGTCCTCAAATTACTGGAGGCATGAGTACAAGAAGGGGTCATAAAATTACCACATGTACGACGCCTACCTACTCCACAAGAAATGGACGACCCTTGTTTTCATCGATTTGAAAATCACCCCACCAACGAGTGTAATGGTTTGAGATGAATCTTTAAAGAGAAAATAGAATCAGGGGAATTGCAGTTGGGGACTGATGATTCACAAAAATCCACTTCATGTTAGAAGCTTCACTTTCTCTGAAGAGCCGGTCAACCAGACAGTTCAATTGCTAATGGAACGCATGTGCGAACTCCTCCACTTCTCAAAGGATCCGCGTAAATACTTTTTCAATGCCCTCAATCGAGTCGTGTCTGGGGAACGTCTACCGTTCTTCACTAAAGACAATCTCACCCGGGATGAGCCCTCTTTAGAAGACATAACCGACCAGAACGGCGAAAGACGAGACTAAAAATTTTTTACTACTGCACATCTCATACACGTCAAATTTAAGAAAACATTAATTGATAACAGATGGATGTCAATATTATTAGTATCGTAACTGTAAGAGCCGAGGGAGTAACTCGACAAGAAGTTATACGCTCGCCAACAACAGTCCAAGATCTTGAAGGAGTAATCAAATATGTCTACGGACATATCACCGTGGCGGACGGAGCCACTCAAACAAGTACTAGGTTTTATATTATCAAAGGGAATCTTAAATGCGACATGATCTTGGGACGTGCTTGGCTCCAGCAATCAGAAGCTATCATAAGAGCTCGTCCAGAAGTCCCTCCTCGATTCAAACGCCCTACCCCCAAAGCCAACATCAGCGACATCAACAAGAACTTACCGATGTACCTAGAAGAATACCAATTGCTCAAAGCCATGATGGGGAACCAGGCACCAATTGAGAATGTATCAGCCTATGTCAACATATTTTTTACTCAGGTAGCCCTAACTCACTTTGCTTCCTTGTCGTTAGATTTTCCTCATTTCCCAGCAAATTGGGGACTAGACCTTGCTAAAAACCACTACCGTTCCCTGGTCCGTCGTTATGAATAGGTGGCTACTTCAATACTATACTTAAACAAATGGGTATAGATCACTCCTTCCTTTTGTAAACCACCAGAGCCCTTGAAGATACTTCATATTGTATATGATCCAAAGTATGTTATAGAAAAGGTTCAACCATATGAATAGAAGATTTACAGAGCTAGAGCGACCAAACCAAATTTTTTCCAGATAGGAGACCTGGTCCTCAAGGCATCAAGGCGTCGTCGCTCCTCATGGGAAGGACCATACATAAACGCACGAGCCACCATTGGTGGCTATTATAAATTAATCACCACAGAAGGTGAATCTGTGGTAGCAACTATTCATGGCAGATTGCTCAAGGCTTTTGAATGAACATCTTCTCATGGTCCCAATTTCCCTGTTTTCCTTATGTAGCATTTACAATTCCTCCAAAATTCCTACGAATATCACTGTGGGCATACTTAGGATTTCAATTTCATTAATCGAGTGAATCGTTATTAAAGAAAATCTTTATGAAATAACTATCTGAACCAACCCATATGAAAGTCTTTTGAAATATATAGAAGATTGAGTCCAAGCAAACCCTCAAAAAAAAAAAAATTCACCCCTCATGTCTCGAACCTCTCCTTGAATTAGTTCCGACGCTTTCATAAATTCTCAACAAGATAGAGTACTCGGGAGGAATCCTTCTGGAGCCAAAGTAAACATTAACACTTGTACTAGGATACTTACTGGGAGTACTACCTTTAAAAAGCATGCAATAAAGGTTCCTTCCATGATCTTCAACGACTGTTTATTCACTAATTTCAACGAGGGCACAAAACAATGTTAACTTGCGTAAAGTTCTAAAAAATATATGGTTCCATCATAAAAGCCATATGTGAAATATTTAATTCAAATAAGACATCCTAAAAGAGAAAAAAAAAAGGGGGGGGGGAGCTAAATTAAAACTTAATAGGAATATTAAGAGTCTGAGTCCGAGTCATGTTCTTCTTGGCCTTCTTCAGAGTCGTTCTCCTTTTCGGAATCCGCTTCAAGGTCTTCTATTTCAGATTCATATTTTGGAATTACATCGGGTTATTCATCGGAATCTTCCTACGAATCTTCTATAGGAGAATCGTTTCTCATGTCAAAGTAGGAATCAACACTCAGCTTCACGATCTTCCTCAGTCTTAGAGAATGACTCAGATTTAAACTCGTATGTTGTATGAGCCTCAGGATCCTCTTCCTCAGAAGGATACTCATCCGTGTCAGAATCAAAACCACACCATAAGGACGCACGCCTCTCATCACTCGTTCATTTTTCTCCCTGTCAGCAGTTGCGCGAAGGCGTCGCTTTTCCATAAAGGTTATAAGTTCCTCATCCTCGACCCTCTTTTTATATAATTCTTCTTCACGTCTTGCTACTTCTTTAGCATTAATCGCAAAACAGAGATCTTGGGGATATTGACTAGTTTCCTTCAAACGATCAAGAGGCATACCTCGAACAAGTTTCGTGACTTTGTTCAAATAACGACTGATTCTTGACTGCAGTTCTTCAGGAGAAGTCACTTTCATCCTTTTGTTTCTGCAACCTAGTTTATTTCTTGACAGATCAGAGCTATGGTTTCAATCAGGGATTTCCATGATCTATATAAAACATAAAATAACAAAAAATAATATTCCTGCAAGAAAGAAAAAAAGACTTATCATAGGTTTTGATCTATTAATCAACGATTAAACTTACTAGTATTCTGTTGCTGCTAAAAAAGCTATTTATCTCCGGAAGAGCAACGATGAAACAAGGGTTTTGATGGGGTAATATTCCCAATGCTATCAAGATATATATATGCATTATGCGTGAGAAAAACTTGGAAACCCTAGTTTTATTGGATAAGGAGATTATTGTCAAATATATATATATATATATATATATGCTTACCTTGTTCCTGGACGGCGGTATTTGCCAACTGCCACCACCAACAACTTCTACTTCAAAAGAGAAAAGAAGTCACGGTGAGATGTATAAAAAGTGGAAGAAGTATATATAAGTGCCAACTTGAAGAGTCCCAGTCCAATTGGGAAATCTAGAACAAAATGAGAAAAAAGTGGCGCCAAGTGCTTTCTTCTTAGCCACGTCAATTCTTGGCCCTTCCCACCTGTGGTGTCTGATATTTCAAGAAGAGGCAAGGGGTCCTACTACCCCCAACTAATTTTTATGCTAAGGGGTGCAAATTTCGGTATCTCAGAATCTAAGTATACCTTTCTCTACTCTTAAAATTTAAATTATACATATATAATGGTTGAAAGTATATTTTCACCATCTAGTGCTTACTGTGCAACATTATTGTTCCTCACTAAGCAGGAGACTTAATGTAGATGGTGATTTTTGGCAAGGACTAGAATTGTAAAATTGCCCTGTACTAAGCAACAAGAACGTATGTGTGCATATTTATACGCACATGTTTAATATAAAATAGTGTGCTTCTATTTATATTCTACAAGTGAATTGAGAACACAGATTCCACCTAAGTATTCTAAATTGGCCTTGCAGCCTCTTCTACTCGTAATATCCATGCTATATCGAACTAGTCTCAAGTCGCATAAATTCCACGTCTGAATTCCTTGAACTTGCATCGAATGAGCATTGATGTTCTAGCAACATCTATTAAACTCGGGAATATCTAATGCTTAAGTTCTAGAATACATTATATCTTAACGCGCCATTCACTACGAATACACCTCAAATTGCTCTTTTGAGCCTAAATATGTTATTTTAGCACTTTGCTTAAATATAAGCCACAAATAATGTGCCACTCTCTCTCATGCGCCACAGTCAAGAAGCAATATCATAAAAGATGCATTGAACCTCTCATTTAGGCTAACCTTAGCCTTTTTTTCATATCAAAGCCAAGATAACACTAGCCATTCGGCTTAGCATCATATTTGCACTAGTTAGCCACAATAGTGCTAAAAGCGCTAACTTTCCTGGCGCTAAACCCTAGCACCATAGAGGTGCTAACTAATCAAAAATGGTCTAACCTAGTACATTTTAGCCTAATAAGGCCTTAGCCCATGTATGGTCATCTTTGCACCTAAACTTTAACACCAAAGTGCTAACCCTAATTTTAGTAACAAAATGAAAGCTATTGAGGCTAGCACCCTTGAGGATAGCGCCCACGAATAACGCCCTTGATGCTAGCTCCCATGGCTAACGCCATTGCGCTAATTCCCTTGGTGGCTAACTCCCTTGCGGATAACCCCTTTGCTAACGCCCTTGGAAAATTCCCTTGCGTCTAACCCCTTTGCTAACGCCTGTGGATAACACCCTTGCGGCTAACCCCTTCACAAACGCCCATGGCCAACGCCCTTGAGCCTAACGCTTTTGATGGCTAACTCCCTTGCGCTAACGCCCTTGGTGACTAGCGCTCTTGGTGGCTAACGCCCTTGCTTGTGACTAGCGCCCTTGTTGTGGCCGACACCCCTGGTACTGACACCCTTTCCCTAGCTCCAATGCATTTCTAGCAAAACCCAATGAGTTTCTAAGGCTAATACGTCCTTATCCATACTTAGCGACTTGGCCACAAGTATATTTGTGCTAAAACCTCAGTGTTAACTATAAAATTGAAGTGCTAACTATAAAATTAAAGTGTTAACTTCAAACCTCCTTGGTGCTAGCTTCCTATCCCTAGTGTAATTAATATTTACCAAAATTTTTGCATATTGGTCTTACTCCTAAGATGTTAGCACACTAACCTTTTATGTTAAGAGAGTTAGCACCTTCTTATTTGCACTAAGTAGCTAGTGTTGGCCTTGCTATTACTTTCCTCAGAAATATGCCTTTCCTCTCAATATAGGTCCTACATTGTGTCTTCTATGAATTTCAGTAGGTTTCCTTGCTTGAAGAACCCTCTACAACATTTGGCCTCAAAGGCCTCTCAGACTTACGATAAGTCGTTTATAAGCTAATGCTTAGTTATTAAATATGCCATGTTACTTTCAAACAAGTAGATGACCACTAAAATTCCCAGACTCAAGACTAATCAGTCTGGTTATCAGACAAGTAAGTCACACAACTTACCTCACTGACTTAACAAGTCATTTGACTTGACTTGACTCGATTTGACTTAATCAAAGCCATAGTGACCTATAACTCCACTATTTCCACGAGATATCAAATACAACATGGGGGGATTCTCATTGGGGTATTGGTATGGCAGTCTACGGCATCATGGGTTGTGATACAACCCCCACAAACAAGAAGGTAACAACAATTGGGCGGTTACAGAGTAGTTGAGAGGATGATGAGTAATAGTCAGACAGGTCTCCCCTACTTCTTTGTGAACCGCCCCACTACAATCTCTACAATTATCACTTCTCCACCTCTTCCTAACTTCCAGGACTTATGAGAATATCAGTGTGTCCTCTTTAAATTATAAATAGATGATTCTCATCTATTCGAAATAAGAAAAAAACACACAACAAAAACAATCAATCTGAAGAAACCAAAACCTACAAAATTAACAATTCCTCTACGGAGAATCCATTCTTCTTCACACACTATTGATATTTCTCAACCTTATTTGCTTCCCTCCCCTAATACCTACCCAAATCCTTTCCATCTTTGTAATCGAAGCAGGACGTGAACGGCCATTTCTTAGTTTAGGCTCGTCCTATTCGAGCTTGATTTCTCGAACCTACTTGAAAGTACCACTTTGCAGTACATTTGTTTTCACCCTAAAACATATATATAAATAAAATACTAAAAAAAAATAAACAAGCAAAAAATATATAAAAGTCCAAAAAGGAAATAAGGAAAAGAAAAGTTAACAAAAATAAATAAAACCTAAATAAGAAATAAAATCTTGGATTTTCAGCACTACGTCCAACTTTCCACCTTTAGTTTCAAATAAAATCTGCACACCAAAAAAACAAAAATACCTAAAGTAAAATTAAGGATATAATAAAATAAAATAAATCCTAAACTAAACCTAAAATAAAATAAAATAAAATCCTAACCTAAAAACAAGTCCGCGTCGGCAGGCCAAAAATTGATTATTATTTTTTCCGCAAAAGTGGTTAAAAGTTCGTTACTCATACTTGTAAAGATTTGATTTTTAAGCCTAATTTTTTATACTAAAAATAAATAAAATTAAACTGAATGTGATAACAAGATTTCACAAACAACCAAGACTCTGAATTCCACTACTACTCATGAGTGAATGATGTTATAAAGATTAGAAAACTCTACTCACCTTTTAAGTCATTTTATTTTTTAATTCCTTAATAATCAGGAATATTCTTAAATATTATTTGTACCCATAAAACATAGATTATCAACTGATTTGACAAAGTATAACCTATCAAATTGAATGACAAATAATTAGGAAAATCATGCAATCGACTCGGCCACATCTAATGAAAAGTGTTTAACTTTAAAAGAACATCTATAAGATGCGAAAATAAACGTTGATATGCACTACACTAAAGGAGGCATGAACCGTATTCGGAGCCTTACTCATCATTGTTTCCTTTAGAACTGTCCCCATCTGATTCACACCCGCATTCGTCTTCTTTTTCTCCTTTGGAATTCTCGTTCTCATCTGGGTCTTCCGGGTCCTTTTAAGATCTTCTTCGGGATCCTCATCTGGATAATCGATATCGTCTACAAGATCAATATAGCCCATTATTGAGTCAATATAACCATCTTCATCATGTTCAGCTTTCAGGTCTGCTTGAGCTAATCGTTCTAATGTTATATCCGAGGAAAATGGCTCAGATTCACGCTTAGTAGGCTCCCAGTCAGAAGGGAATTTCTGCATCATAATTCGAGGCTACGCCATCAGCGTGAATGTTTTGCCCCTCTCACTCTGTCTTTGCAATCCTTGCTCTCATATGAAGATGTTGCTTTCGTTAGAAGACAACGACTTTTTTATCATCAAATATCCTTCTTTATACTTCCTCTTTATGCCTCAAGCCCTCCTCCGTCAATATAAAAGATATGAAGTCATAAACACACCTACGTACTATCTTCGGATGCTTAAGAGGCATGTTATGTATGAGTTTTACAACCTTACTTAACGAATCATCAAGTATGGATTGCGCCTCCTCAGAAGAACTCATCCTTGATTTCTTGGTTATGTGTTGTGTTTCTTTCCCCTAGACATCAGAATCTTTTCGACTCATAACCGCCATAATCTGCCGAATAAAACCGTGATTATACAACAAGAGCAAGACATCTATTACTATATCAGCAACAGAAGAATCATATACAGACGACATGGATTTTCTGTAAACAACATCAGTATACGAAAATCAAAGAGAAACCCTAGCTTACCTAGTTAAGCTTGTTGGTGTTGATATTGAGATCGTTGAAGACTATCAAGCAAAGGATGATGATAACATAGTTAGGGTTTTGTCTACAAACGCATGTAGTGTTATTGATGTCATCAATGGTAAAAATAAATACCGATCGAACTTACCTTCACTGCTGACGCTCGACTAATGCCTTGGTGATATACGGCTGGTGACGACGTTGAGAGGAGGTATTATTCTTCTCTGATTCTAACGGGAGGAGCAAGTATAGTTGGTGATGTGACAAGAAAGAAAACATAGTGAGCCCTTTTATACAGACTTGATTTCCAAATCCGAGAAGGAAAAGGGGTTTCCTATTTGCATACGACTGTATGGGCTCCAAATAGCCCAGTCAGACTTCAACCCTAGTTATTTTTCAGACTTCAACCCTAGTTATTTTTTAGAATTTATTTTCCTTTTGCATGATGTAATCATATTGATTAAAAATTGGTGTTTATACATATATTGTTTACTAAACTACATGTACGGAAGAGAATCAAAGCACAAGGTTAGTTGTTTTTTAAGTTTATATCTTATTTGGTGTGATTTAATCGTGTTGATGGCACAATATGCACGTTCATATAATGATCATGTCATGTTTTTAATTTCATATTAAGGTATGTAATGTTTATTGCACTACATGCATGGCGGATGATAAGGTTGATGAGATAAATTGGTGCATGACATCTCTGTTTTCTGGAGAGGAACATGTATTTTTAAGCAAAGATTATGTATTTTTTGCTACTTGGAATTATAGTGAAGTTGTGCAGTTGTATCCTGAAGACATTCTAAACAAGGTTGAAAATAATTACATGCCAACGCGTGAACTATGTTTGAAGGTTGAACTACCTATTATTCTTTTGAATACCCTTAACACATGACAACACATTTTCGAAGGTACTATGTTAATTATAACACATCTAGGAGAACATAAAATTGGTGTAAAAGTGTTGACTGGGGTTGTTGTTGAGAGGAAGGTAGTAATAGTGCAGAGAGTAATAAAATCAAGGGATGCAATACCAATTACTAGATATCAATTTCCAGTAAAAATTCGCTTTACAATGCAAATGGATGAGTGTTGGAGGCAAAGCTTACACAATGTCGGATTCTACTTAAGGTCAAGAGCTTTTGAAGAAAATGAAAATCCAATGTACATGGGTGTTTCGAATGCAACATATGTACCATCAAAACTAAAAGTTAATGTCATCAAGAAGAATAAATTACCACATGAATATACCAAAACCTTTGTGCGTCAGCGCATTTTTGACAATTCCAGGTTTATAAAATGTGTTGTTCGCTTAGCATTGGATTATAGGAATGAGATTGATGGATAAAAAATTTCGGTGACAATCAGGAACCTTTTCTACCTACCTATATAATTTGGGGATAATGGTAATTTTATTACTTAGTATTTAGAATTTTGGTTATTTTTTTAGGAATATTTTGTTATATTTCTTTTTATTAGTTTATGGAAATTTATTATTTTCAAGATTACTCTTAATTATTTATTATGAATTCAATTAAGGTGTAATTTTTTTTAATTTATGTGTTTTTAAACTCTTTTCGACTAATGGCATCATAGATTGCATTCGTACTTATGCTAATGGGCACTATAAATGATGTATTTATACAATTAAAATAGAAGGCTGATATAGGGGCTCCAAATTTGAGTGAGGGGCTCCTAGTTGAGCCGAGGTGACCCATTTTACGATAAGGGATGTCCTAGGGGGTTTTGTTAAATGACGATTTTACCCTTATACCAATTAAAACCTAAACTCTTTTAACAAAATTCATAACTTTTAAAAACTAAAACAAAAGAAAACCTATCAAAACCCAACCGTAATCTCCCTCGATTCATCGCCGATTCATAAAATTCATCAACGATTAAACTCAACTCAACAATTCGAGTTGAAGAAGCTACTAAAGGCGTTCAAGGTAGTAGTGATGGCAATCAACCCTGCTCCTTTCAACCTAATCAAGAGATTCAACAAGAAATCGACAGTGACAAGCAAAATCAAGCACCGAAAAGTCCAACAATGGTGTATCTAAGGTATTGTAGAAAACCCATGTATTCTTAGAACTTGTAATTGATTTATTCGCATGTTTGATCATGATTTTGGGAAAAAAATGTTGCACACAGTTGATATTACGGTTGGGTCCGTGTCAAAACCCAACCGTAATATTTCATGTTCTTGAGTATTACGGTTGGGTTATTCTCAATACCCAACCGTAAATCAAAGGGAGGAAGATGAATAGTTCAGGATATTACGGTTGGGTTTCAAAAGATAACCCAACCGTAAATAATTTGCGCCATTTTTTAAAAACAACTTACGGTTGGGTTTTGAGAAAATCCCAACCGTAACAATAGCCTCCATAAAAATTTGGTTTGAATATTACGGTTGGGTTTTTTCTTAAAACCTAACCGTAACATATGGACCACCTTTTGTACTTAAATTGTTACGGTTGGGTTTGTGTTAAAACCTAACCGTAAAATATGGGAGAAAAATTACGATTGGGTTTTGAGAAAAAACCCAACCGTAAATTTTCCTGTGTAGTGAATATTTTTTTTGTTGAAGTTGAATTGCTTTGAAATTATCTAACTTGTATTGGTTGTGTGTTGTAGGAAGAATAAGAGGGGTAATAATTTAACACCTATTTCTCACATTCCAACCCCTCGCCACGGAAAGCATTTAGGGGTTCAGAAGAGAGGCGTGAGCAAGACCCATAATCCCTCTTTTGAGGTAGGTGGTGGTAGTGTTCCTCAAATTGCAGAAGAGGAATATAATGTGTTTCAAGGCTTGGGTGATCTACCAACACCCAGAGGTTCTCTTGTGATTAGAGAACCACCACAAGAGCAACAACACGAAGAAGAAGAGGGGGACAGAGAACAACATGTCCCTCAAGGAAAAGGTAAAGAAATTCGAAAAGGAAAGGCAAAGAAAAGGGTTGCCAAAGAAATTCCGAAAGAAAAGGCCGAACCTCAACTGTGGCCTAAGAAGAGGAATGAAGGACTATGGGGTGAGGCCCCAGACAAATCTGCAATATTATTTGGTTATCCCCATTCATGGGCTGCCAAAGTTGCAGCGACCAAGGTATTATTCTAATCTCTTCTCTTATTCTGTTAAATTTTGGTTTTTTAACTTTTGTAAGTAAAACAAATTTGTTTTTATTCTTTGTAGGATCATACACAGGCGATCAAGAAATTGGTTCGTCAAAGGGCTCAACATTGGCCCTTAACTGATGAATGTACGGCTGTACAAATTCTGGTAAATGCTACCGGGTTAGCTCCCGGAATTACACATTCAATGTGGGAGTATGACAGTGTCGTCTGCACAGCCTTCAGGGAACGTTATTGGCCTGAAACCGATACGTTTCATCTCCCATTCGGCGAGATGACTATAACGCCGGATGATGTCCAATCAATTTTTGGGCTGGAGGTGGAAGGTAAATCAGTGTTTGAGGGTTTTGACAACAATATGTCCTGGAGTGATATTTATGCACTTGTCAAAGAAACACTTGGATGGGAGAAGAACGAAGCTGAATCGGAATTTAAATTGGTGAGTGGAGATAAACCGGGGATGCCAAAGAAGAAAGGTCAATCCATGAGCAAGAAAATATTGATGCGGTCACTACGGGAGAAGTTTGGAGGGACCGCAAAGTTGGAAATGGCTGGGGTCGTCATAGATGACACCAGAGCCATTCGAACAGCCAGAGCTTATCTGCTATATATGCTCGGCACCATCTTCTTTGGTGACAACTCGGGCAACAGGGTCAACGTCCAGTATCTACAATGGTTTCAGGGTGATCTCGGGATGACCCATCAGTACTCGTGGGGAACTGCCACCCTGGCCTACCTACTTGCTAACCTTCGAAAAGCTTCGAGGGTCAGGGGAACTGAGATTGCCGGTAATACCGGTCTGCTTCAGGTAATTTATTGTTTGAATTTCAATGTTCAATTTTAATTTATTTTTTTCTCATTTTCTTATATTAATATTAATTATCTTTATAGGCATGGGTATACGATCACTTTCCCAGACTGGCTCCTCAAACAAGCGTTGATGTTAATTGACCTACGGGAAAAAAATTCGTCTTCACCGGGACGCAGGCAAAATATAAAGAAGTGCTCATAGCAAAGATGAGAACAGAAATTGATGCTTTCACGGTTAATGATGTTGTTTTCGACCCTTATGTGAAGATTAGCATAGAGGGTGATGGACATGTTGAGGATTTACGTGAATTGCCGGACGTGGCAGGCTACAACGGCCCTTTGTATCATCCGTTTGGGTACGTGATGTCCAACCCCCGCCGAACTCTCCGACAATATGGATACGTCCAAACAACGGTGAAACGCGAAATGTTTAAATTGTGTGTGAATGGGTCGATGATCGAAGGGCCAAACATCGTGCTAAACTATGAGCCTACGCCTTCAGTTGCGGTTTGGAATAACCGCACTGATCCGAAATACCAAGTCCAAAGGAATGAGTTAACTCCCTCTCCGGGCACAAAAGAGGCTGCAGAAGATTACTTGAAGTGGTATCGCCATTTTGGTCATCCAACTATCATCAACAATGATCCTGAGACTCTGGCAATCAACACAGGAGATGGTTTCTGGAAGAAGGCATATTTCAATTTGGTACGTACATTATTTTTGTTATTAATGTTTTTAAGATTTATTACTAAACACTCATCCTACTTTTATTTTCATATGTGAATAGAAAAAGAAAGTCGTCGCATTGGCGGACTCTATTAATCCATGCCTAAGCACAATTGATGTGAGGACGCCTGACCAACTCCAAGCTTTGATTAGGGAGCTTCATCATGAAGTTGAGGATGTGCAGCGGACTTTAAAGATGAGTAGACCCGGTACAAGAGGCGCGACTAGAGATGCGAGTACTACTAGAAGAGAGCCCCAAGCATCGGATGAAGAGACACATGATGAAGCCGGGGATGCGCAACGTGGTGCTCGTACTCGAGGTGGTCGTGCTGGAGCTCGTACTCGTGGCGGTGCTGGTCATCGTAATTTTATGAACAAAAAAAGAGCTCGTCAAAGTCATCGACCTACCCCTCCTCCTTCTCCCTAACTCTATGTCTATGGTTTTGTTTTGTATGTGTGAATTAGTTGTACCTTTAATGTGAAGTTAGATTCGAATTTTGAATTTAACTTGCACGTGAAAATTTATTTGATTAATTTTTTTCAGTTGGAAACCATGCATTGGGAAATCCCGGTAAAAATACCCAGTCACATTAGTGTTACGGTTGGGTTTTGCCTGGAAACACAACCGTAAATCTGTCACATTTTAATACTACAGTTTTACGGTTGGGTTTTCATCCAAAACCCAACCATAAATATGAAAGAATAATTTTACGGTTGGGTTTTGGCTGAAAACCCAACCGTAAATATATGACCACAACACATAATTCCCTAGGATATTACGGTTGGGTTTTCAGCCAAAACCCAACCGTAAATTCTACTGGATAACTTTAAATTTGATTCTCTAATTTGTTTGTTTTTCGTTTTTTTCTTTGTTTGAATGACCCAATTTACCTTCAATCTAGTTAAAATGATTGAATAAGTTAAAATTTTTGATTTTGAAACCCTAATTTGACCTTAAAACTCAAAGCTACAAAGGTTGGTTACGGTTGGGTTTTGGCTTAAAACCCAACCGTAATTAAAGAACCTCAACACATAATTTTCCAAAGATATTACGGTTGGGTTTTCAGCCAAAACCCAACCGTAAATTCTACTTGATAACTTTAAATTTGATTCTCTAATTTGTTTGTTTTACGTTTTTTCTTTGTTTGAATGACCCAATTTACCTTCAATCTAGTTAAAATGATTGAATAAGTTCAAATTTTTGATTTTGAAACCTTAATTTGACCTTAAAACTCAAAGCTACAAAGGTTGGTTACGGTTGGGTTTTGGCTTAAAACCCAACCGTAAATAAAGAACCTCAACACATAATTTTCTAAAGATATTACGGTTGGGTTTTCAGCCAAAACCCAACCGTAAAATCTAATTTGAGGAAAGTTTTGGGTCGTTTTTGATTTTTTTTGGAGTTTTCAAATAGAGCTGTTCAAACCTTGTACGACCCATTTTTCAAAATATAGCCGTTACACTTCTGGTTTATAAGTGAAATAGTTGAGTACATATCCAACCCATCCATTTTTTTAAAAAGTTAAACCTTTATGTTACAACAATCATCTCTAACAAAACTAGTACTCTAACATAGTGGAATATGGGTCAACCTGGGATTAAAAATCCAGATTTTTCTTTGGATGAAGATTTATGTATTTGCCGCAACTATGTATTATGTTTTCCAAAAGAGGAGAAGAAAGAAGGCAAAGTGGTATAACGAGTCCGAGTTATTGGCAAACAATCCATGAAAACTTTTGTTCTGAAACCGGCAACCCTTATAACCGTGATCACGTCAAGTTGATTTGTCGATATAACACTATACACCGATACGTAGAAGAATTTATGGCATTAGTTCGTATTATTGGTCAACTACGACTTAGGGGTGAAACCGAAGATGAGGTGTTACAGAGATCTCTTGAAGAATGGAGGAGATGGAAAATATGGCCCTTTTTATACCTACCTCATTATCACATCCTAAAGGACTTTTTGCTCACTTGCAAACCTATTTATTAGTTCTTTTGTAATGCCATTTGGGTTTGTTAGTGTTATTGTATCCCAGGTTACTTTAGTGATTTCATGGGTTGTAATGTTGTCAAAAATTTGATGTTTACATAAATTTTGTGTTTTGAACCCAATTTTGAGTGAACTGAAATTCCAAAAAAGGTTAACAAAAATATTTACGGTTGGGTTTTGAATGCAAACCCAACCGTAAACCTTCCAGATTAAATTCACCCAGGTTTACGGTTGGGTTTGGTCTCAAAACCCAACCGTAAACGTTGCAGTTGTACGGTTGGTTTTGGAGTCATAACCCAACCGTAAAACTGGGGGAAAAACCCTGGAAGGTTTACGGTTGGGTTTGCACTCATTACCCAACCGTAATTTTTTTTTTATCGTGTAGTGACTGGTTTACGGTTGGGTTTTCAGTGAAAACCCAATCGTAAACCTGGGTGAATTTTGTTGTCACACATGTGATACTCCAAATTTTTCATTTCCAAAAAAAATATATTAATATTATGATTCCTCCAACATACATATGATATTGTTACTACGAATATTAAATGCCTTCCGTGTTTACTATATTATCATTCCGACTCCGAGTCAGAAACAAATGTTATGAATTGAAAGGCCGGGGAGGGTTTTAATGCCTTCCAGAGTTCGAAATTGTGCTTGAACAGGTGACACCAAGACTTGGCGATATCACCATCGTATCCATCATGTAAAGGGGGTAATGGACTTCCTTCTTTCAACTTGAGACCGACATAATGGCAGTTCTGCACCAGCCCAATCACACATCTTCTATTAGCCAATTGTTTGACAAATATTGATCTTGTTGGTGCAAATGTAAAACCATATCCATTTGAGATATAATGTATGACGCAATTGAAAGCGTTGGCGAGGATTTGCCCACATATTGGCATGCTCATCCAATACTCGCTAGTGCAATTCTTGTTGCCTATTAAACGCCTTTCGAGAGCGATGAACTCCTCGTTTAACAACGACTCTTCATCTCTATATGCACACATCATTGGCTTGTATAAATCCGGGTAAGAGCGTAGTTCAACCGCTGACTTATGTCTTACATAAGTTACTTCGTCCATACCCAACCCTGCTGCTCCGTTAAATGGTTCAACTTGTTCGATGAATACATGGTATCCACAATTACCATCACCGGCAACATCGTCGGTTACCTTTATGTATGGCAGAAAAAAAGCCGGAAACTATGACATATAATTTTCATAAATAATGTGCTCGGTTCGGACGATTTTGCCATTCTCAATTCTTGAAAAGTTTGATGGAAATTGCATCAAACCTCTTGCAATCCGGATCGTATATGGCTCTTCAACCACTAATGTATTGGCTTTAAGTTTTTCTTTTCTTCTTGCTAATTCTTTCATACTAACTCTTTTTTTCCTTCTTGCTAATTCCTTCATACTTACTCTTCTTGAGTTTGGGTGTGGAGGAACTTTTCCCTTGGCACCAAGTTCAATTGTTGAACTTTCTTGAGTGGGAACCGCGGGACCTTTTCCTTTAATATCTACTACACTTGGCCCCCCTTGTTCCGTTTGACTTATTTTTCGTTCAGCATCATCCTCCTTCTCATCCTCTGCTTCATATTCCTTTTGCAAATGCTCAAATGCACAAGGGTTTCTTTTCTTTGATTCTTCATGCAATTCCCTTGCTTTTTTGCGTCCGACGGCCCTCGATTGTTTGGTAGAAGGCCTACCTTTTCTCTTCCCTCTAATTGGTTCCTTGACAGCGTACCTTGTGTGTGGAAACGCGAAGTAACTCAACTTCGTCAACCAAATTTGCCTTTGCGCCTTATTTAATGTATCGTATTTGTTGGCTAAAGCCTTTCCAACGTGGGTGTCGGCAAACGATGCACCAAAATCTTGCTCGACGATGGGTTCATCGAAAGACAATTGTTGCCAAAACGGATCAATATCTTCAATTGGGATCACACCGTCTTCTTCGTACTTGGGCATCAAATGCCGGCAGGAAAGTCCCAAACTTGACATGTTAGGACAAACACACTCTTCTTCTCCGTGTAAGTTGCCCAATCTATAGTGCTTTACTTCGTACATTATCTTCTCAATAGCACAATGCGACACCTTATAAAAAATACTTTGGAGCAATGGTTCGTCCTTATAGCTGACGTGTTTTCTAGAAAGGCTTTTTTACAAGATTCCTTAACTCTATCAAGGTCACGGAGAAAATAATCGTGCATCGCTTCGAAGACCGTAACAAACCCACCATCAGAATTATGAAGCTTCTTCTTCATTCTGTTGTGAGATGACTCCACGGTACTTGTAGCTTGGTTGTCAAAGTGCCTATATTGGTTTGTGAACGCCGCTACAAACTTCTCTTTGTGGGGATTCAACCAATGCTCCATCAAATAGTTCACAACTTTTGGATAATTACTCCAATGCAAGCATAACATACGAACATTTTCTTCATAATCTTCCTTGGTGATAGACCATATCAAAGCGTCCCATTCAGTTTGGAAAGTAGCCCATTTTAGTTCCGCCAACTTGTCGTCTTCTCGAATTTTTCTTTGGTCGTTTCTTGTTCTGAAACCGGCAATTTTTTAATTCTCTCCATCTCGCTTTTCTTTGTTAGCCGAATAATCGCTTTGCACTTGGTTTGAATATTGTTCCACAAGTGGAACGTGCAAAGAAGATGATGAGCATCTGGGAATACCCTTGCAATGGCATTCATCAAGCCTTGTTCTTTGTCGGTGATAATTACCTTAGGGGTATATCCTTCAACGTAGAATAATTTAATTTGTTCCAAAGCCCACACATAGCTTTCTTCGAGCTCGTTTCTCAAGAAGCAAAAGGAAACACTAAACGGGGACTTGGTAGAAGTTTGCCCTACAACATTCAAAACCGGGAGATCATACTTGTTAGTTTTGTACGTGCAATCCATCATAAGCACTTGATGGGAGCACCGTGCTAATTTTATAAACTCGGAATGAGCCAATATAATATGCTTAATTTCTTTATTCTCATCTTCTTCGTGAAACACGGTGTAGTTTTTCGTCTCCCCCAAGTACAAAAGTTGTTGGATCGGGTCCCTTTCTTCCCATTTCTCACGCTTCAACTTGGCTTTGGCGTTGTAGATTGTCTCCAACGTAGACACATTATTTGAGTTTATTTTCTTCAAGTGCCGAGTATATCACTGGGTTTCAAACGCTTTTCCGTCATATCGTTTACGATTAGCTTTTCTTCCTTGGTAAGCCCGGACATAGAAGGATGCATTAACAAAGTCTCTGGTGGTAGGTGGTTGTGACGACCGCATACAACCTAGACAAGAACCACTTATTCTCGTTGTTCTTACGAAACTGAGGCTTAAAAGGATATCCCGTCTTCTTAGTGTAAGTTTTTCGCTTGATCTTCGTCTTTGGTACATACTCAGTACCCTTTTTTGCATGTCTTGTGTATTGTCCACTACACTCACAAACCATTTGAAAGCGGTTGTGTTTTTGTTGGTTGTTACAAACAATCACACACATGATGAGTTTCCCATGTTCTGTAGCCCACTTCTTTGCATCATCTTTTTTATCCCATGTCTACATGGTCCAAGAACAGAAAGTTAGGAGAAAAAAAATGGCATTATGTTAGATGTCGAAAGGGATTAACAACTTATCTATAACCTACCAGGTCGTTCAAATAGTGATCCGTAGTATCTATAGTTTCAATATCATTTGGAGGAGGCTGATCATTCATTGGTTGAGTTACAACCGCGAGCTGAACAAAAGAGATCAAGGCCAAGCGTTAGACAAAACACTAAAACCAATAAGTTTACGGTTGGGTTAGAAGCGTCAGACCCAACCGTATAATCGACGGACCCAACCGTAATACAAAAAAAAGAAACGAATGTTACGGTTAGGTTAAAGAGTAAAACCCAACCGTAACAAGTGTACTAAATACCCATGCACGTAATAAGTTACTGATAGACACATTTTTGTGTCCGATTTAATCTCAATTTTATATATTGTTGGTATTTTATTTTTGTACTTATTATGGTTTTTCTTGCTTTTTAGGTATTTTTGGAGAATTGTTAAAGGAACCTTCACAATGGATTAAGGCACCCCAATTGATTTATAAAGGCACCCAAGGACTAATGCACCCAAAATTCAAATTGAAAATTTGGGCGGGAAGAAGAATTTCTATTCTTCATGCAGCGTGAAATAGGAAATTGGGTTGAAATTTGGAAACTTGCATCTTCTTTGGAAATTTCCTAAACTAAGAAGTTAGTATTGTTGGTAAATAACTATAAAGAGAAAGAGAACAAAGTGATTCCCCATTTAACAATCAAGAATCAAAATCAGGAAAGAAAATCAAGTTTTTTTTGGAAAATTCTAATCGGTGATCAAAGAAGAATTTGAGGAAGTTTTTAAAGTGATTTGAGGATTGGGATAGTATAAATAGAGGTTATGATCAATTGGGTTGAGGGAGAGAGGATTGAAGAAGTTTGAATCGAAGCAAAGAAGTGATTCAGTCAAATTCCGGCCAACTCCCGTCACCGTCGACCACCTGTTGCTGCTCCGGTCACCGTGTTCTTCATCTACCACCGCCTGAGAAGAAACACAGCAACGTTCACAAGTGTTGCTGATTCAATCTCCTGTTGCCTTAGCTTTTGAACCACTTTGTTGCTTATTACCTTTCTGTGACAGCTGAACCATCTCTTGTTACACTTATAAACGTTTCTATTCAGCTGTTACACCATTATTCAACCTTGTAATCAATATTTTGAGCAATGAAAAGATCTTTTGAGCAAGTTTTCTCCACCATGAGCTAAGTTTCTTTACTGGGATGATGGAGGAGGTTTTTTTCTCTCAATATTATGTGGTAAGTCTATTTTATTTGATTTATTTATAATTCTTTATCTATTAAATTGTATAATTTCAAAATAGAAAAAAAGGTTTTCATTCAGTAGTGGTGTTTTTGTTTGATGGATCATGATGGGTTGACGACCATTGATGTTCCATGCTTATGATTTACCTCTGCTTGTTTGCATAAAAACCTATTTTTGGCAATATCTGAGCTTAATTTATTTAAAAAGAATTACATGATTAATCACATAGTTGTGGGAAATAACTGAATCCTGATTCCTGGTTTTCTCCATATTTTCTAAAAACATCTCTAGTTTATTTTGCTTTGTTTTATTTAATTAGATTAAGTTTATTATTTTCTAAAATCATTACCTTCACAAGTTCGAGAATCGAACACTTTTTACCACTATTCTAAAACACATCAATTTTTGGCGCCGCCGACGCGGACTTGTTTTTAGGTTTTTATTTTAGATTTTTAATTTTAGATTAGTTTAGTTTATTCTCAGTATTATTTTTAGTTATTATTTGTTCTTTTTTACGTTCTTTTGGTATTTTTCTATTTGCTACAGGTTAAATTTTGGAGCGAAAAGCGAGTAAACCGAAGTTTTGGAATTACAGCTAAAAGACTTGGAGTTAAAGGAAAAAGCCTAAAGCACGAAAAAGAAGATCAAGATTTTATTTTTATTTTATTAAATTCGTTTAGAAAATTGTTTTGGGTTTATTTTGGTTATTTTGTAATTTTCGGACACTTTTTGGACATTTTTGGACATTTTATTATTTTTAAACCCTACGGAAGGGTAGTTTCAAATATCAAACTGTGGCACGGAAGGACGACAATTACGATATTGTCTCGGCCCCTCGGGTTCGCACACTATTGAAAAGGATATTAGTGGCTCGAGTCGACTTCAACGGTTCATCGCCCGTCTTGTTCGGGAGGTAAACTTCGACCAACCCACGAATCTCCTGTCAGTGGGTTTTCTGGACGCCTTTGTATGCATATATGCTGAGGACTGAATACGGACTTTAATTTTTGCATAGTAAAGGGCAAGGCCTGGCCATATAAGATAAGGTTTCGGATTTCATCACCGTCTCCTTCTTGCCCGCCTTAGGAAAACGAAACCTACGCGAACCTACGCCTAAAATCTTGACTAGAAAGAGACCTATAGGGTATCGAGCTTATTGGAAAATAGTTCAAAAGAACTGTACTGGTTACTTTATTAGCCTAACTCGAAGTTCAGGAAGATTATTTTAAGTTGATTAGAGCCGCCTTGTAACCCAGGGAAAAGTTCCAAAGAGACAGGTTTATCAAAGCTCCTTAGAGCTTATCCTGTTTCTCTTCGACTTAATCTAATTCGGATCGTTCTAAGAGGTTTGCTAAAATTGTAACCAGTTTCTTTTTGAATGAATAGAAGCTGGTCTAGAAACAATCTAAGTGGAACCATCATGCTTGTTTTTTGCTAGATTTAGGTTTGATTTGGTTGAGTCAGGGCATGATTGTGTTTGATTAGTTGCTTGTTAGGATTTAATTTTTGCATGCCAAGAACGCCCTTAAGGCGAACTTGGGATAGAGACTCTCAAGGTAGGTTAATTAGTGGAAGACTGGTAGTTCACCTTAACCCTGAGAAGCCAACTGAGAGTGAACTAATCACTCCCGAGACCGTGTCAGCAATGACATCTCTGAAGGATTTGTTGAATCCGACCCGGACCTCACGTCCATCTTGCATCAAGTTAGCTGCTACTGAAGCAAGCTACGAACTGAAACCTGGAACCATACAGATGCTTCCATTATTCTTAGGAAAAAAAAAACGAAAATCCCTATTTTCATTTTAGGGAATTTGAGGAAATATGTAGCACAATCAGGATTAGAGACTTGAATGACGAGTCTATTAAACTTAGATTATTTCCCTTTTCACTAAGAGATAAAGCCAAGTCGTGGATGTATAGCTTGGCTCCTAAGTCGATTGAAACCTATGCCCAACTTACTTCAGCTTTTATTCAGAAATTCTTCCCTAGGAACAAAATCTCCACAGTTAGGCAGAAAATTTGCATATTTTCTCAACAAGAGGGAGAGTCTCTATATGTTTATGTAGAAAGGTTCAATGACTTATTGTCCCAATGCCCAGACCACGGTATAGAAGAGTTAAGTCTAGTTCAGATCCTCTATGAGGGTTTGGATTATGCATCTGTAACCTTGGTTGAGTCTCTGTCGACTGGAGGGTTCGACAGTAAGACTCCTGCTGAGGCGATGAAATTTCTGAGTGACATCGCCGAGAAAACCCAGCAGTGCGAGAGCATTAAGGAGCCAAGAAGAACAATTCTTCTAGGAAGAGGAAATGTTAATAGGGTAGAAGGATCTTTTGATTCAAAGGCCCAAATAGAAGCCTTATCTAGAAGGCTAGAACTGGTCGAAATGAATCAAGCTAGTAGTTCAGAGCCCAACCAATTCGAAGAGCAGGCTCTTGCTCTTTATAATAACACTAGATTTGATAACCAGAGAAAGTTCGACCCATATTCGGAATCTTATAACCCTGGCTGGAGAAACCACCCGAACCTTTCCTGGTCGAAATGCCAGGCTCAAGGTCAGTTTAGTAATGCTAAAGGTCCTCCAGGCTTCAGTTATAAGAATTCGGCTGGTCCAACTCAGCCCAGCAATGACGAAAAGAATGAGCATAGATTCCATACCTTAGAAAAAGCTATTTCTGGTTTACAATCCTCAGTTAGTGACATTGCTGCGGCTCTGAGAGAGAGAACCTGGTAGGTTCCCTAGTCAACCCCAACCCAATCCTAGAGGAGTCAATGAAATATCGACTGGTGAGAAATCATCCAGTCATGTGAATGCAATTAGTACCCTTAGGAATGGTAAGGTAGTGGATAACAAGGTAACTAGGCCTGATAGTGAACAAACTGTAGTTCACCCTGACCCAATAGTTAAAGAGACTTATAAAGCCTCTGAAGAGCCTGAGGCAACCCCTCAGAGAACCGATTGTATGCCTAGAGCCCCATTCCCAAGGTTGTTAGCACCTACTAGGAAGGAATCCAATTTTAATGAAATAATGGAAGTGTTTAAGCAGGTCACTATCAACCTTCCATTATTAGATGCAATTAGGAAGATTCCCCCCCTATGCCAAGTTCCTTAAGGACTTGTGCACGCGAAAGCGAAAGCATAGTGTGCATAAGAAGGCCTTTATAGCTAGTCACGTAAGTTCCATTTTGCAGAATAGTACAACACTTAAGTACAAAGACCCAGGTTCCCCAACCATAGCTTGCACAATAGGAAACTACAGGGTAGAAAGATCCTTACTCGATTTAGGAGCCAGTGTGAACTTACTGTCGTACCATGTGTACCTCCAGCTAGGAGTAGGCGATTTGAAACCTTCCCAGATGACTTTGCAGTTAGCTGATAGGTCTGTGAAAATTCCTCGTGGTGTCATAGAAGATGTTTTGATTGAGGTGGATAAATTTATTTATCCAGTGGACTTTGTTGTGCTTGATACCAAACCCGTGCCTGATCCAGAAAATCAGATACCGGTTATACTAGGTCGCCCGTTCTTAGCAACATCTAATGCGATCATTAACTGTCGTAGCGGTGTTATGAACTTGTCTTTTGGTAACATGACTATTGAGCTGAATATCTTCAACATTAGTAATCAACCACTGGAGTTAGATGACCCTATCTTAGAAACCGTCAACATGATAGAAACCCAAGTTCAGGAGTCATTACCAAACACTTTGATAGAAGACCCGTTAGAGAAATGTCTAGCCCACTTTGGATTAGATTTTGATGATAGGGAAATTAATGAGGTGAATGCCTTGCTAGATTCAGTACCCCTGTTAGACACTAGCAATAGGTGGACACCTAGGTTCAAACACTTACCAGTCCCTAAGTCAACGCTAGTTCCCTCCCTAGAAGAACCTCCAAAATTGGACCTTAAGCAGCTACCAGATACCCTGAAATATGTGTACTTAGGCCCATCAGAGACCTTACCTGTGATTGTAGCTTCAGATTTGGATAGTGACCAGGAGAATAGGCTAGTAATCGTGCTTCAGGACAATAAGAAAGCCTTAGGATGGACCATAGCATACATTAGGGGAATTAGCCCAACATTTTGTATGCACCAGATCCATTTAGAAGAGGAGTCCAAACCGTCTAGAGAGATGCAGCGTAGGCTCAACCCAAACATGAAGGAGGTAGTTCGAACAGAAGTGCTTAAGTTGATAGATGCGGGTATTATTTACCCAATTTCAGACAGTATGTGGGTCATCCCAGTTCAGGTTGTCCCTAAGAAGTCAGGTATCACTGTAGTCAAGAATGAGGATAATGAATTAATCCCAACCCGAGTGACCACGGGTTGGCGTGTTTGTATAGACTATAGGAAATTGAACAAGGCCACAAGGAAGGATCACTTTCCCCTTTCCTTTATTGACCAAATGCTAGAAAGATTAGCTGGACATAGCCATTATTGCTTTCTGGATGGCTACTCTGGTTATAATCAGATTGTTATTGACCCGAAAGACTTGGAGAAAACCACTTTCACCTGCCCCTTTGGCACTTTTGCATATAGGCGCATGCCCTTTGGGTTATGCAATGCACCAGCCACATTTCAGCGGTGTATGATGAGCATATTCTCTGACATGGTGGAACGGTATCTAGAGGTCTTTATGGATGATTTTTCTGTGTTTGGTTCTTCGTTTGATGAGTGCTTGCATCATTTGTCGCTAGTGTTAGCTAGGTGTAAGGAAAAGAATTTAGTACTCAATTGGGAGAAATGTCACTTTATGGTTAGGTCAGGAATAGTTCTAGGGCACATAGTCTCTGCCAAGGGCATAGAAGTAGACAAAGCCAAAGTAGACATTATCAAGACTCTACAAGTTCCTAGAACCGTCAAAGACATTAGGTCTTTCCTAGGGCATGTAGGATTTTATCGTAAATTGTGATCCAGAATCGGTGGATACTACACATGCGCATCCATAAATTCTAACTGACTCTCTTGTAATACTTTCAGCTTTTTGCAATACAGATTCAAAATTAGTGGATACGACACATACGTATACACCGATTCTAACTGACTCCCTGGTAAACCTTTCAACATTTTACAAGTATGATTCAGAATCGGTGGATAGTGGACATACGTATCCACTGATTCTAACTGAATCATTTTCAATTCTAACTGCAATTGTGTTTGTTTAATAAAATAGTTCTAACAAGAATTCAAAGTAACCAAAAAGAAAATTTGTTTCATTTATTAAGAGTGTTGTTCAATATATGAAAACGACAAATGATGGACATCTGATAGTTCATTTGTTAACAAAATCTAAATACTTAACTCAACATGATTGTACCCTTGATTTGATTCATCTCGACCAATTTTATCCCAAAGTTTCATGTTGGGATCGTATTTTTTCAGCCATTCCTTAGAGGTGTTTTTGGTAAACCCTGGAAAATAAATGAACCTACACAATAGAGGTAACAAACAATCTTCGTGTTGCCTAAGACCGATAAAATGTGTATTTTTAATATTGACTATAAAAACTCTTTGATCCTTAAGAGATTTCATCACACTTTGTGCTATTTGGTGTGAATGTAAGGGGAATGTTCCCTGATAAAAATAATGAACAACGTAACTCCACGTATCCGCCAAGAGATGGACACATCGAGGCATGGTCATCCGGTGCTTATTGGTAATTGGTTCATCCCCCTTAGGTCCTTGTACACGAGCAACCAATCCATCGAACTCAACTTCTTTATCTTCAATTGTTCCTTCATTCAACATCGAGATGTAAAATTCCTTGTTTTCTTGTAGGCGTAAGGCCATCATCTTTCTGAAATACTGGCATTGGATTAGGTTTTCCTCATCCGTCAAATTTAAATGACCTTTTTGTTCGGACACAACGTGAAAAACACAATTTACATCCCCATCAATGTCGTTGGTAGATAATACGTATGTACGAATTATTGAAGGGAGTTCCATAAAATACTCATGGAATATTGTATAACTCGTTCGAGGGGGACTACCCCATTCATCCATAGGTGTTAATTGATCACCAATTGCGGCTCTTATAGTCAACGAGCCATTTGGTTCGCCTTGTAGAAACATGGGACTCTTTCATTTTGCATCTACTACACTTCCTTGAATCTCTTATGGGGAAACGATGGACCCCTTTTGCGCTGCTTCCCGTTTTAATCGTACTTGTATTGTAATTGTTTGAATTTCTTGCTAAGAAACGATGAAAACATTTTCCTCGGCTTATACTGCACTCGTTTGACTTTCTTACGTCAGAACGATGGGATCCTTTGGATCCTTTGACTTGGATTGTTTCCCACTTGGTCCACTTTCTTGCTTCTTCGGGCGATCCTTTTATTTGGAGTCGGAACCTCTTCATACATAGCCTCGGAATACTCATATCGGGAAGGGTTTCTTTGGTTACTCATCGCCACCTTAACTCTTTTTCGTTTTATTTCCTATCCACTTTGGTAGGTGGTCTACCTGTCGGTGGTTGCTTAATTGGTTCTTCAACCAATTGCATATGGGGGTGAACGGTGAGGACCAAGTTATGCACCAAAATTTTTCGTTGCAACTTATACTTGTTGGAGTAGCCCTCGATTATCTGTCTCCCAATATTTGTGTCTACAAATGACTCACTTGGATCTTCTATCGGGCTTGGTGTAAAAGTAAGTTGCTTCCAAAATAGAACGATGAACTCAAACGGAATTTCTTTGTGGTACCTAGAAATCATGTGAGACACGGGAGTCCCATGGCCGTCATCTTCTTAAGAAAACAAATAATCTTCTTTCTCCCGTATTCGTTATCCTCAAAATACTTATAATCCTTTCTCATAAAATAGATAACCCAATGCAACTAGGGATGTCAATTGGTCCGGGTCCTCCCGAGTACCATTGGATCCGGACCCGGACCCTACTTATAAAAGTCGGATCGGGTGACTAATTTAGTGGACCCGGAATCGGATTCGATTAAAAACTTAAATACCCACCGGGTTCGGGTATCTAATGGGTCTTCTAAATCAACTATGATTTTGTTTAAAATTCTTTATATCGGCATAAAACGAATAATTTTTCGTATAAAGTTATTGTTATATGTATGTAAATGTTCTAATTAAGGATTCAATCTAAGAAAAAAAATGAAAAAAAATTAAAAAAATCCAAACAAAACTAGACGAAGTCTTTGAATTTTAAATAAAATTAAAAAACAAATGACAAATATTCGGGTACCCGGTAGAACCGGTTAAGATTTTAAGTCGAATCGGGTAATACCCATCAGGTCCTAAGTTGCTAATGGCCCCAATTTTAGGACCTGGACCCGGACCCAATTCACCCGGTTCCGGGTAATGGGTACCCATTGACATCCCTAAATGCAACACCTTATAAGTTTTACCCTTAAGCAACGAATAGTAATCTAATTACTTGGTCACAACTTTCATCCTACTCTCTTTCATTTGGGTATGAATCTTGTTGATATAGTCCTTGGTGTATTGATGCATAGCTTCTTGTACCGTAACCACATTATTTTGACTCCCCTGAAATAGTTTTTTCAAACGTCCATGAGACCCTTCCACTATACTTGTCGCTTCATTCTTGTAATGCCAATGTTGCTAGGTATACACTACACAAACTTTTCTTTGTGCGATTCCAACAATTATGTCTTGCAATCAACCACCGCTTTCTCGGCAACCTTTTTCCAAACAAAAATGAAACTTTCTAGATTAGATTTATACTTTTCCTCAAACATCTAATGTACTATCAAATCCCAATGATGTTGAAAAACTTTCCATTTCAATCCATTATCTTCGTACTCTTTGGAGGTTTTCTTTTTCTCTTCCTCTCGTTCCTCCCGAGTTAGTTTACTAAGACGCTCATCTTCAATCTTTTCACGAGTAGTATCTTTCTGTGGTTTTTGCTTCTGAAGATGACCCTTGCAATACGCTTTGATGTTTCATTGTATGTTCCATGTACAAAGAAAATGTTTGGTATCCAGGAAAACCATTCATTAGTGCTTTATTATTATTCGTTACTATGACCCTTGGCATTTGATCGGTAAATCTCTTTCAAGGTTTACAACATCCAAATAAAACTCACATTATTCTCCCGATCCATAAAACCCGGCCCATGCCATCGTGAAAGTTTTTTATACGAAGTGTGGCCACATATGTTTAACAACGGCATATTGTACTGGTTTTTCTTGTAAATACAATCTATCAATAAATTTGATAGAAGCATTAAGCCACTTGGATCATCTTCAAAAGCACCAAGAAAATACGAGTCACTTTGTCGTCCATTACATGCTTCCTTATTATGTAGTTGTGTTGATCAGATAAACACTAGGATTATTCCACAACCACTTTACTATCACATTCCGTCCTCCTGATGCTTGCTCTTTCCGCGTAAATTTTCCTCAAGATGGAAAAGTTTTTAGGATCATCCTGCTTAATCTTCCTAAGGATATTACTTGGTTTACTTGCCTTCATTGACTTTATCATTGAAAATTGATGTGGTTTTAACCCACAAACGACAAAGTGTCTAATAAGAGATCCGGATCACCATGATTATTATAACCATTCATCACTTCATAGAGCTTATATACACCATTGGGTCTATTCAGTATAATCTCAAACGGACAATTAATCATACTTCTTTGATTTAGTCATGTAGACCCTCTTCGTCTTCTTCACATACTGTTTTTTCTTTGACCTGTGACTTTCAATCTTGCCACTTCTCTCATAAAATATTTCTAAACGATCACGCCTCAAACAACGACCCGAGACTAATGCGCATTTGATATCTATGCCTTTGTCCACAAACCATTGCTTTGCATCATCATCTTTTTCGCACACCAAATCAGTGTAGTAGTGGTCAGAAGTATCAGGTTTGAGCTGAGACACGGGTTCAGGTTGATCGTCGTCGAGCGTTTCAAAAATCTACTCCCTCTGCCCAAGTTATATACGCACAAATTTAGTTTTTGGTTGTCCATCTATATAGGCATAGTTCTAATTCCTAGATAGCTTTTCCATATACATACCCTTATTTATGATAGTAGTATTACACAAAAACTAATTTAATGTTTCTAAGGGTAACATAGGAAAAATGATAGGTTTATATAAATCTCATGTTTTTTCTTAATCTAAGCTATTCCTCTTTTATGCCTATATTACTTGGATGGAGGGAGTATAACATAAATCAAAAAATATTAGGCCAACACAATCGGCGAATAGGGAACAATTGTGTCGACCAATTCTCGACAATCGGCCTTTAGGTCCATAAACAACCACCGATTGTACCTGGTCTTGATTTTTAGAAAAATCCCCAAATGTTGGAATCGGCTCACGTGACCTGACTTATGTGCCGATTCTAGCATTCAGCAAAGTGCATCTTTTTTGGCCATTTTTTCGATTATAATCGGTTGTTATGGGCTCACATATCGACTGAATGTATACTTGGTGTTTTTTGGATAAAAATCCAAGTGATACAATCGTTCGATATATGAGTCCATAATAACCGATTTTTTCACCTAACAATCACGTCAATTTTGAACGACAATCGGCCGTTGTTCATGACCATATCCGCCGATTATGGTTCGTATTTTTTGAGAAGATGTGAAATCGGCGGTTGTGGTGTCATCGTAACCGCCGATTTTGGGTAATACATAGGCCAGAAAATAAGTCAAAATTTGTAAAAAAAAAATACTTTTTGGAGATTGTAAACTACAAATACACATTTGGAGATCCTTAACACATATACCTGACGATAGGAAGCATTAGGTTCTTTATTTTCCCGGTTAGACTCTTCATTTGCTTGATTAAAATCATAAAATATGCTTTGGATTATAAATTCTTGTTCATCTAACAAATAATCCAAATTGGTAGGATCGAATTCACTATATTGGTGATACGTAGAAGCTCCCACTTCTTCATCACCACTAGAATCTTCATCGCGATTATAAAATTTAATTTTTTCTATCAAATCACAAAACCCTAGTTTTCCTCAAGTTATGATTCTTCTTTTTAAAACTTAAAAAAAAAGACTCTACTATAATTCTTACCATCTAACACTAACTATAATCTAACTTGAATCACCAACTAATTTAACTACCATTTGAATTAAATAACACTAAATAATTATGGGAAAATTAGCATTAACAAAATTAGGTGGATAAGGGGTTTTATATTTTACTTCATAATATATATTTTTTAACTTTTAGTGATAGGACTTAAATAAAACAGATAGGCTTCAAATAGCCAGGTTTAAAATCCATCAAAGTAAGAAATGAAGAATGTCTACTATTAAATTAAGGGATAATTTTGACTGCGCCCCCAATTTAATAATTAAACTGCGGCTCCCAAAATCTAAAACTTTATTTTAGACCCCCAAATCA
Source organism: Papaver californicum (assembly GCA_023531435.1). NCBI lineage: Eukaryota > Viridiplantae > Streptophyta > Magnoliopsida > Ranunculales > Papaveraceae > Papaver > Papaver californicum. The sequence goes on along the minus strand of JAJJMC010030994.1, from coordinate 1,886,813 downwards.
ACTTAAATTGATGATGTGGCATACAGTTTTTGACTGTTTTACCCTTACCTGAGTTATAACATAACTCATATGTGGTTAGCCTATTCAAAACTTCTTTCTAGTTACTGATTCAAGTTCAACTGCTAGTGGAATAAACTGGTATAACCGATGCTAAAGTTATCAATAGGGCTGTACATGGTAACGGTTTTCCGCTAAAACCGGACCAAACCGAACCGATTAAGATGAAACCGAACTGATTAGTAGTGGAAGAGTTTTGGTAAAAAAAAATTAACAACCGATATTAACGGTTTCGGTTTTGGTTTGTGCTCAAAACCGAACCGAACTACCAGTGGAAAACCGGTTATCTAGTATGACTAGTATATTATTTTATTTTTAAGTTTTTGATGAAACTAAATGAAGATGTAATGTTTATGTTGTGTTTCAGAATGTTTATGAATTTTGAATGTGTATGAAATATAAATGTTTGTAGGTAGGTTTAAAAATATTTGAAATGTGATCTATTTTTATTTAAAGATTTGAACTATCAGTTTCAGGAAACTGACATAACAGTCGGTTAACGGAAACCAGCTGGAATAAACCGAAACCGGCTAGAACCGGATAGAAACCGAACCGATGGTTAACGGTTCGGTAATGGTAATATTTTTAGAAAACGACATTAACGGTTTCGGTTTTGGTTTGGCTGAAAACCGAACCGAACCCGGCCATGTACAACCCTAGTTATCAATCTTAATCTTCCAAGTTCAGGGACTAAATTAACAAAATTTCATCACAATCTCGAGCATCAATATATAGCCTATAACTAATCCACCAATACCCAACTCCAAACTTTCTTTACCCTGCACCACCTGGATTCTATTTTTTCTAATCCGAGAAAAGATTCACTAATCTCCCATCAAAGTCACCGGAAAATTCACTAAACTCCCATCAAATTAACCCAAATTAGAACTTATGCCACCATTATTAGCATTGGCTACATAAAAGTTAAACTTGAGAGATTCTTCATGATGAATCTCAATTCCATTCACAACCAAGACTTCAGTAGTAAAGAGAATTAAGTTTTGAATCCCAAACCCATTTTATGTTTAAGAGTTGCGATGAAAATTAAGTTTTGATCGGTAAATATTAGAGTAAAGAGATTTTTTTTTCATGACATTACAGTAATCATATTCTTCTTATTCTTCCGCATTTTCTGTGTTGAGATGATTAGATGTATCGTTAAGAATCTAAAGATCTGAAGCAAAATTTCAAACCAAAGAAGCAGCGACACCAATTTTAATTATTCGATTTGTTTTTTTAAACGGGAGATTCCCAACCTAGAACTTAATCTAGGGTCCAGAGAGAAAAATTGTTTAATAGGAGTTCCAAAAAGATTTTAAGACACTAAAATTACCAACATACCTATCACCCCCGAACGTGTGAAGTAAATCATGTTCGCAAAAAGCTTTAGCTTTTCAAAAATCTAAAATCAAAACCACCTGAAATCAAACTAGGGCAAAAATAGAAGAAGAATAGAAAGAACAAAAACGAATGACGAACATGTTTTTGTTGAAATCAAATTTGTTTTCTTCTGAAAATCAATAACTGATCTCTTCTTATATCATCAAACAAAAACCCAAAATCAAAATCATCAGACAAAACCAAATCAAAATCATCAAACAAAACCATAGAAATCATTAAAAAAAATAAAACAGATAAAAAATCAATCAACAAAAACAGATCCGAAGAAAAATAATCAACAAAAAATGGTTACTGCAAGAAAGATTAACAGAAAAATAAGAGAAATAATAGAAGAACAAAATACTCCTTCACTAACAGCGAAAAGGAAGAAATCCACTGTTGTTGCTTTTCCATCAACAACGAAAATGAAGAAGTCCACTTTTGCTACTCCTTCACCAACATCAAAATAGCAAAATACCATTATTACTCGCAAAAAGAACAAATAGTACCAAAAAAAGGTACATCGAAAAATTCACTTCTAGATTTGTTCTTCAGTTACTTATATTACTGTTGTATGTATGATCCAATATGTACTAGGTAAAACCATAATTTATGCTTGAATAAGCTTCATTTAATATCGATATGTATTGTTGGATACTTAGATTACATATGTATTAGGTACATATCAAAAATAATATATAAAAACAATATGTTTGTGACATTACATATTATTATGTACCCGTTGTTGTGTATGATTCCAATAGTGCATATTTATATTTACAATATAATGTGTGTATCTGTAAGTTGTTCTATGTTAGTACATATTGATATATACTTATTGTTGTGTATGAATTAACAATGATATGTACTCATTGTTGTGTCTAACATTGCATATTGATATGTATTTGTGGAAAACTGATTCATGACGCTTGAATATATACCAAATATTATGATGTTTTAGCGAAGATATTAAAATAGTTCGGAACATGACTTCCGTTGTTGTTGGATTACAGGTATTGCCACCTGCAGAGACTGCAAGGAAAGATGCAGAAGAAAATGGTGGTGTTGGCATGCAGGCTATTGAAATATATGTTAAGTTTATAGTTTCCAATTGAAATAGTGGAAGTTTCAGAGAAGACTCTCGATAAAAGGATAACCACTGGAGGAGCGCAGGTTGTGATTTATTTTGTCAGATACCCAGTTTATGTATGGTTCTACGGAACAATGACAGAAGAAGGAGTAGTAGAAGAAACTTTATGTTGCAAAGAAGAAGACCTTTGTTAGTCGCCAAGAACAAGTAGAACCCAGCAATAGTATATATCAATATGTATTTTTGGATACTTTGATTACATATGTATTAGGTACATATTAATATGTACTACCTTGCAAAAGGAAAATAATATGTATTTATATGTACTGTCCATCAGTACATACTGATATTTAATGTCAGATACTTTGATTATATATGTATTAGGTATATATCAATATGTACTAGCTTGGAAAAATAAAATAATACTCCCTCCGTTTCAGGAAAAGAGTTACTTTTTCATTAAATTTTTGTTCCAACAAAAGAGTTACTTTCATTTTTAATATAACAAACTTTCAAAACTACCCTTATTATTTTAAGAAATGTTATTATTCTCATTATAAAGATATATGTAGTATTAAATTTTTTGTTAGGGTAAATCTGGAAATAAATTATAAAAGTTATTCTCTCTCATCTTGCCTTAATAATTGTGCAAATAGGAAAAGTAACTCTTTTCCTGAAACGGAGGGAGTATGTTTTTTACAGTACATATCGATAGAAAAACTGACTTCTGACAGGACATATCCATCAGTATATATTGATATATAATGTTGGATACTTTGATTACATATGTATTAGGTATGTATCAATATATATTAGTTTGTTCGAGAATATCAAATATTAATGTATACCGACGAATACTTTGATTATATATGTATGAGGTAAGAATAAAGAAAATTTGATTTACTTTGATTGTGTTCTCTATGTCTATGACAAAAGCAGTAACTGATAATTTTTTTTCCTTATTTTAACATTTGTCTTGTATGATTCTTGAATTACTTGGTAGGGTGTTACCCGAATGATTGTGCGCATAATTGGACATATTTGGTCGTTAGAGTGGTTTGTCCCACTTGTATATTAAGTCTATTTAGATTTTATATATTCATCAACAATACCTTTCTTTTTTGAGACAAACCACACATGAGTGTTTCTTCTTAAGTATATCAGTTAGAGTTTAAACCTGGCAAACTTGTTTGTTTTTATATTATTTCTAGGAATGTTGTTCCACATTGTTGGAGTTACTCTTTCAATCATCTTCCCTGTTTCTTGTGCTACTCTAAAATTCTCTGTCTATGCAATGAGATAGCAATTTCTTTCTTCTTCAGTATATTTTTTTAGCTCAGTCGAACGTATTTCTATGTAAATTAGTATGGTTAAATCATAAATTTTTTGTAATCCTTGTTAGACACATGTAGGATCCCTTATGTTGGCCTGTGTAGTTGAACATAGGTGTTAATATGATCTTGATAATGTATCTCACGGTAGAAGCAATTCATCGAATTTCTTAAGACTCTTGATCAACAACAATTATTTATTCGTTAGTACTAAAAATCTTTTGATACAAGAATACCTTGAACAAGAATTCTGATACATTGCTACTATTTCAAACATCCAAATAGGTGATATAACATACAAAAATGAAGATCATCAAAGCATTTCAGTAACTAGAACAAAAAAAGACATTACATAAGATTGTCATGTTATTAGCATATACAGTTTGCACTATTATTATATATACCTTTGAACAGATAAAATCAATTAAGCTTGGAACCCTTTTAGAACAAAAAAAACCTAGCCAAAAACATAACTCATCCAGTTTAGTACACACGGATATGTACTGAGTGAAAACCCAGCACATATTGATGCGTACTGAGTGAAATCCTAGTACATGTTAATATGTACCGAGTATCAGACTCTTCAAGTTGATGAGATAATTCCTCCAGTCGATATCTCTGCCTTAATGCCTGTAAGTACGCTAACCTCAATGAGTTGTCTGTTGCATCCCCAATGCCCATAGCTGCAGTTGTTGTTTCTTATTTGAATTTGAGATTTTTTGCAGACTCCACCATATCTTGTTTTATTTCATCCAACTCCTACCGCAGAACTGTCAATTGCCAAAGACACAATTAAAACTATCAAGACTCAAGGCTTAAACATTGAATGAAACATATTAATATGTACTGAGTGAAGCCCTGGTACCTATTGATATATACTGAGTGAAACCCATTGCAAGAAAACATCGTGACACTTTTCAACTCACCACAAATACAAAAAGTCTTCAAACTATGAATAAACACAATTACCTAGAGAAACTAGAGAGCAACACAAATAGAATAACATTTTCTTGATAAAAATTTCAGAGCACTTTTCTACTAAAGAATTTCAACAGTATAATCATGTTTTCTTGATAAGAAGAATTATTGACTATTTCTCTCAATTAAAAACATAGTCTCCTTGAACCACTTGAAACTAGGTTTGAGGTAGTATTCTTGTCCAAAGTGAGAAAAGTTACATGCCCCTGATTAACAGCTAAATTATGCACCTATAGATCTTCCATGGAAAAAATAGACAAGTATGACATCATCTGGTAAGTCTAATGGACTAATAGATCATGACTATCACAACATCAGGACTTTTCTTACAAGCACCACACAGTGTGGGCTCAAACCTTTTAAGTACAATGTTTCTCATTATAATACTTTTTTCTCTATAAACAAATAAATATGTTTTTTTTTAAATTATGGAAGTCCAATAGGTTCAGGAAAGATAACAGTGTCCTATAATTTTATGTTGTATTGTGATTTGTTTCTTTATTTCAAAATAATATATGAAAGTTGTCCATGCATGTATTGCTTACCTTTATTGGAGATGAGAAGGATACACTGGGTACTGAATGAGGTTGACCAAGTATTGTATGTATGAAATGTTTTGTTACATAAACAAATCTTATTTCTCTCTTCTTTGCTGCTTCCTGCAGCGCAGCTTTCACAAGCCTCTTAGCACTTCCCTGCAAGAACAAAAAATGTAAGTGAGCTTTCATTTCATTCTCATGTTTGCAAGAGCTAAAGTTTCAAATGGAGAACCACAAGCATGTGAAATGAATTTTCAAGCAATCATTCTTTTTGCCTTAGCAATGATATTCCTTTCAAAAAATAATTTGACCAAGTCATTCCTTTCATAATCCTCGATTTAACCTACCAATCAAATATCTAAATCATGAAATCAAGATAATCTGATGTTTGTTGGAGAGATTCAAAAAGTCATTCAATTCAACCAAGACGAAATCACGTCATAGGGAGACAACTAGGGGTCTAGTGGGATATGGAGCAAGACAAGAAACATACACAAAAAATGTGGAAATCAGTTGCTTTACTTTTAGTACTCATAAAATAAAAATAAGGTTTATTTTGGTCCATCTAACCTCAATGACTTGACTTGTTAAACTGAAGAATTCAATTGTTTGACAGAATAAGCTATTGATAAAATAATAAAACCAAGAACAAAACAAAACAATTAGATACACAACTTAAACAAGATTCAACACCTGATTTGATTGAATAGTGTGATTGTTTATATCTATGTAAACCGTAGGAACAACCTGCAAAGTAAACATTATAACCAAGTAAAACCAGGCCAGGCCAGCGGTGTATATTACTATATCTCTTCCCCTAAAGATAATATCACTAATTTAGGGGTTTGTTGATAGTAAAGGGAAAATTAAACCGTAGAAATGCAAAACTAGAGATGAAGAAAACGAAGATTTACCATCACCTCCGCCACTGGTTTTAGTTTGTAGAAAGAATTAAATTTCTTTGGTTTTTTTCCATCAATCGCCATGACCAGAGCTCTTCGTTGTTGGAGAAGAAAATGGAAAAGAATAATTATACGTATACCTAAAATGTTATTATATGTACGAGGGATTTTTAGCCATTTAAGAAATACAGTTTATAACTTTTGCATGTATTATGGATCTGGGGATATGATTTTTGGTCCAAAATCATGAAAAAGGACCACCGAGTAAAACCAAATTGATGGGTGGACTACCCATTAAACGGGTCTTGTAGATAGGATTAACTAAAATTCCTGAAAAATAATGAATGCCTTAACTCGTTCTCGTTTAAAGAAGAATACGATTGTAACACGTGTGTTGAAAATCTTACTAGATTGCAACATGTGTATTATGCATAACAAGGGATGACCTAGGTTAAACATGTGAAGGGTAAGATTGTCCAATATGGGGCCAGAAATAAGATTTTCTTTTTTGGGAGCCGCAATTTAAGTTGATTATTAATTGGGGGGTGCAGTCAAAATTTCCCTAAATTAAGAGACTTGATTTGAATTGGACCCAACTTTACATTAGGATGTATTTGACTTTCCATTAGATTTCTTAGAGCAAGTCTTATGGTGGAATAATTTTATCCTCCAAATTACATGCCACCTCAGCATTTGGAATAAATCATGGAAGTTCAATTCTAATGATGGAATCCAACAAAACGCAATTCCAAATTGTGTTTTTTATCTTTTTTGTGACAAAAACGCAATTGAGAATTACATTTTTATCTTTTTGTGACAAAAATGCAATTTAAAATTGCGTTTTCTGTCTTTTTGTGACACAATTCCAAATTGTGTTTTCTCTTGGAATCCAAACTCTTTTCCGTGGAATCTTGGAAGAGAGCTTGGAAAAAGTATAAAATGAGGCTGTTTGGAAGCCATAAGACTTGACATTCCACATTTTTTCTAAACTTGGAATGGCTTGAATTCCACCGAAAGACTTGCTCTTAAGAAGATTTGACGACTGTGGTTAAAACGATCCTTTTGATATGACGTCTTAACTTTTTCTTGTTATAAGACTGGAAGTTAGGATTAGATTTGTTTACCAAACTAAAAGATTGAACATAGTTCATACTTCGTACGTCCTAATTCTCCTTTTAAATCTCTTCTTTTTTAAATCCCAAATTTTTATAATCAAAATTGACCAGAAACCAACAAAAATATAAAACAAAACAATTTGACATTGTCACACATTCACATGTCAAATACGGCTTGGCAGAACATGTCAACTTGGTCAATGATATTAATTTGGTCAAATTCAGATCTTAAGTAAAACAGAAATGTTACACCTACCGCAATTTCCACAGCCAAAAATCTCAAAAAAAGAATCTAACGGTTTCTAGATTTCCTCTACCACTAGGATCATAAATAGGTAAAAATAGAGCCAGGCAGTTATAAGAGTCGGGATTTTTGGTGAGATTTCCGTTGGTCAAGCTAGTATTTTTATAAGTAAAATCCATAGTCATAACACTTATGCCATAGAGATGGCCAGGATTTTAGGATCCCACCCATTCCAGAATTTCCTCACAGATGTGCTAATCTGGAGTATTATAATAAGATAGTTACTGTTTATGCACAATAATAATCATCATCGAGCCACATTTTAAGTTGCAAATTTTGAGCCTTGCAATACGATTTTAATCACGACAGGAAATTTCAAGTACAATGTTGGTTTTGGATCATCATACGGATTCTAAGGCATAATGGCAGATTTTGTGTTAAATATAGTCTTGGGGTTACAATGCGAATTTTCGATTATAGTGGTAAATTCTTAACAAATATTTTGGGTCACATAATGGGTTTTGGGTGACGATGGCAGGTTCTTAGTTATAATATATATATTTGGATCACTAAACGAATTTAGCTTACATGGAATATTTTGGATCGCCATACATTTTCTTTTTGTTATAACACACATTTTCAGGTCATATAACATTATTCAGATCACGGGACAGGTTTTGAATCAGTAAACGGATTTCGGGTCGCGCAACAAATTTTAGGCCTTAACACCATTTGTTAGGTTACCGTGTAAATATTGAGGTGGCGAGATAGATTTTCCATCACAATATTAAGTTTAAGATCAATCAGCAAACTTTGAGACACAAGATAGATATTGGTTCATGGGTATATATTTGGATCGTGATAGTAGATTTAAGGTCACAATGTAAATTCCTAGGTACTGAGTCGTGAAGTAAGTTTTGGATCACGATGCATATTTTGGATCATCGGGTAATTTTTAGGTCACACGAGATAAAGTTTAGGTAACATGATGTTTTTTTTTTTTATCAACAAGGTAAACTTTGGGTCACTAAGCGAATTTAGATTTCTAAAACAATTTGGGTCACATATAATATATTGGGTCATAACACTGGAGATAGGTTACGATGCAAATGTTGTGTCAATACATAATTTCAGATTATGAGCAATTTTGGTCATAAGGCCAATTATGGATCATAGCAAACGTGGTTTGCATTGTAATGTTACATCAGGTGAGTTTTTTCGAATCATGAGGCAAACTTTTAGGTCACATAGCAAATTTAAAGTTATAGAATGAGTTGGTGGTGCAAATATCTAGTCTCAAGGCAACTTTTGTACGATGAAGTAGGTTTTAGGCCACGATAGTAGATTTCGGGCCAGAAAATAGATGATTCTGGGTCACAAGCATTTTTGGCTCACAAGCCAAATTATGATTTATGGGTTAATGGTTTTCCAATGAGATGGACTTTGGGTTATTAAACAAATTTTAGGTGACATGATAATTTTTTGGACATAACAATAATCTCTAAGTCAGGATGTAGATTTTGGATTAGTATATAAATTTTAGGTCATTTGGAAAAAAAAAAACTTACTATTGAATTTGGATAATACGGTAATTTTTTGTCATTGATCTGTCACATGAAACATGTGGGTCACTTAAAAGTGTAAAACATAAAAAACTTTAGTTACGAAGCAATTTTTTGGTTACGAGGAAAATTTGGATCCTTTGGCGAAGTTAAGAACATGATATACAAATTTTTCAGATATTTAGTATACAAGGGTTGCTGGGAAAATTTTGGGTTACAGGAACCGTGTTGGATCGCTTTAAATTTTATATCATAAATGCAAATTTTGGATTATGATGTAGATATTTTTATATAAAATTTTGGATTAAAACACAGATTATCACTACATCATATGGCATGGTTTGAGACATATCGATGGAGAAAAAATTATGGAGAAAAAAAAGAGATGATTTTCGGATTTATTTAAAATGATAATTTTATGAAATTTTAGAATTTATTTTAAGAGTTTTAATAAGTTATAAAGTTGTCTAAGGATAGTAGATAACTTTATATCTTTTGGTGAGTTTCTGGTTTGTTTAGGAGGAGTTATCTATATAAGGAGCTCCAAAAAACAAAATTAGGGGACTTTTTTTGATTAGTTAAAAATATTTGTTTTCATTAAATATGTTGAGTTTATTGATTTTGAGTTTTATTCATAGTTGGTTTTATACCGAAATATGAAATATTAATCTCATATCCCTGTCCATAGTCCGTATTCCTATGAATACTTTGAAGTTCAACAAACTATATTTTTTCTTGTTTTTCATTATTATACGTTGCATCACTTGGTATCACAGCAAGGTCTATTTTATGGTTAATAAGATGTTCATAAGACGAGTAGTCGGGGTTAATAAGTTGTCGTTGATAAAAACAAACAAGAAGAATCGTGAATGTGAGTTAGATGATGTGATAAAACGTGAAGATTTTATTCAGTTCATGAATGGGATAGGGGAAGAGATTTGTAAAAAATTTCAACAAGTCTATTGATAGGTATCTAAAACACCTTAATTATATCATTTGGTTATGCTTTCTTAGCTATTTTTCTAGTATTTTGTGAATATTACGTATATTTTCTATTGTATAGGTATTTTGGATTTATATAAAGTAAAAGAAGAAGAAGTTGTTCAATTGGTCAAAAAGGGAAAAATCATCATTTCACATGCAAGTTCTATCGAAAATCCAGACAAGAATAAGGGGCATTCCTTAGGAAATACTAAAGGCAGACACACATTCACTTAGGGAAACCACTTCCCTTAACCTTCAGAGATGCCCCGTATCCAGGAAGTGGGTGCTTAAATCCATTTTATTTTTAAGTTTATATTTTTTCTTCCAACAATGACCATCTCATTCTTCTCTTTCTGCGGAAATCTGCTGCTCCAACTCTTCACGACCAGCAGCTGCAGCTTCTTCTCGCCGATAAAGCATGAGTCTGGTAGGTATTCAAAAGGTGCGCGAGAGGATTTTACAAGTGGTAGAAGAAGTTTTCGAGACCAAGAGGAAGGAAATGAGAAGAATTTAAAAGAAAAAGAGAAGTTAACTGTTAAGCGAGAAAAAATGAAGAAGGGAAGTGATTCAAGCTTGCTGCCGACTGTGATGATTCAGTGAATAGATTTAAGAGATGGGTCAGTGTCTGTTAAGAGATCAGTGAAGATATTAAAATTGAATTCAAGTCGAGAAAACAAGAAGGTGGAGATGTTGCTGCCAGTGTTTGTTGAGGATTTAAGAGATATTGAGTCTGGAATATAGATGGTGATATTAAAGATTGGAAATGAATTTAGTATATGGCAGCAGAGTGGACCGGGGTTGTGTGTTGAATTCAAAAGATTGCAGAGTTGGACATAGATTTCAGACAACTTGTTGGTAGCGATGAACTGGGCATTCGCTCTAGCAAATGATGATAATGGGGACTGAATCAGGATGTTATTGAATGGTTATTGAATGTTGGGTTGTTGTTGAATGTACGATATATATTACGGGGAAGCATATTAGGGTTAAGGAAATCAATAGAGAAGCTACTTCTCTGCCTACAAAATCAAGCTCGCAAGATGTTTGAATATTTCCTGCGTGAAAAATGGCCGTGAGATTGAGTTGCTTGTCAGTTCCTTGAAACTGACAATCTTAACAAATTGAATTGGCCGGGTAGTCTGTCAGTTTCATGGAACTGACAAGCTTAATTTTTGAAGAGGCTAGATGGCCTGTTAGTTTTGGGAGACTGACAAACATATCAAGTTTATGGGCTTTTTCAAGGCCTCTTTAAGGCCCGTTTTGGACTATGGAGTGAATGAGCTTGTGGTTTGCAAAAGTTTGGGTTTGACTTAGATTTCGAAATCGGTGGTATTTAAGTTGTACAAGGAAGATGAATTCTACTCGTAAGGAGATTTACAAGTTAGAGGCTATAAAAGGGGAGCAACTTCAACACAAGAGGTATCTCATCTCTTTTTTTGGTTCTGTAGGGTTCGTGCGCTCAAGGGTTTGATACGAGTTCCGAAGAGAAAGTTGTCGTAATTGAATTTCATGCTTCTAAGGTTTGATAAAATTTAGTTTCTTCTTGAATTTAATTTGTGAACTCCAAAAATATGATTAGCTAAATTTCGTATTATTGGTTAGGGAATAGTTAGATTTCACAATACATGTTTCTTATTTAATAAATTAGTTTTGTCTTAAATTATCATTCATAATTCACCATAATTAAATATCGTCACGTCTGATAGAATACTTGTTTGTTTAAGTCCGGAATTAAGTAAATTTGTGTTCATATCTAGAGCTAAATTAGGGATGGTAATATGCAAACGTTAAAAAATCTTGATTACAAGTAGCATAGTGTGTGATTACGTATTGTAGTGATACTTTCCTGTACTCGTGTATGGATTATGACCTTTGTTATATTGTTTATTCGGGTATGTCAATTCCATAGATTAGCCTTTTTCACCAATCTTAAAACTCTTAGAGAGTTAAACTTAATTGTGCTTTTACATTTTGGGTTGTTTTCTAAGTAGAATTTATATTTGCGTCGTTATGTGAGTGTGATGATTTTTGGAAATTAACGGAATGTTCTTGCGATCAAGTTATTCTAGGACTTTTGATAAGAAGAGATTAAATTTCAACCCTTATTATTGATACGAGACATGTTTGTGAATGAAAACAAATCCTTAACAAATATTCTCAACTCATTGATTACTTTCTACTAATTATTTGCTTTGATAATTAGCTTTAATTGCTTTCAAATTCATAATATCCCCCTTTTTTCATAAGTTATTAAAAACGAATAACTACCAAGACCTCTTTGTGGGAATGAACTGTTTCTTACCATTGTGTTTAATCTATATTTTGTTAAGTGAGAAAGTGAAATTTTTTGACGGATACGGCACCACCCAAATTTTGGCGCTGCTGCCGGGGAGACATAGCGGATTGTTATTTGTTTTTGATTTCTTAATTTAATATATATTTTTTATTTTCTTTTAAACCTAGTTTTGAGAATTGTGTAAATGAAGCTAGGGATGTCAATGGGTATCCAATACCCAGAACCGAAACCGAAACTGAAACTGAGTGAATTGGGTCCGGGTCCTTATATTGGACCCATCAACACAAATGGTACCCGACGGGTAGAACCGTTAGGAACCGATAAGCTCTCGGATCCTAATGGGTATTACCCGATGGGTACCCGTGAGTATCGGGTACCCGAATATTTATCATTTGTTTGTTAATTTTATCCAAACTTCAAAGACTTCGTCTAGTTTTGCTTGAATTTTTTTCATTTTTCATTTATTTTCTTAGATTTAATCTTTAATTAGAACATTTACATAGATGTAATAATAACTTTATATGAAAAATTATTTGATTAAAGCCAATATAAAGAATTATAGAAAATTATAATTAATTTTAGAAGACCCATTAAATACCCGGACCCGACGGGTATTTAGGTTTTTAATCGGGTCCAGTTCCTGGTCCACTAAATTAGGAACCGACATTCGGAATCGGTAAGACCCGGACCCGCCTTTTTAAAAGATCGGGTCCGGTTCCGGGTCTAGTGGTACCCGAGAGGAACCATACCCATTGATATCCCTATTTGAAGCCATGTTGAAGGCTTTCTCATTCTCTTTAATGGACACAACTAAAGAATGGTTATACTATCTGCCTTCCGGTAGTATCATTACATGGAAGATAATACAAAAACTCTTTCTGATAGGTATTTTCCAGCATGTAAAACCACGCAAATAAGGAAAAAAATTAGTGGGATTAAACAAATGTCAGGAGAAACATTGTATGAATGCTGAGAACGTTACAAGAGATCGGTGGCCAGCTGTCTGAATCATCAATTCATTGACTTATTGGTAATCCATTATTTCTATGAGGGTCTAAATATAAGTGACATGAATCTCATTGATGTTGCAAGTGGTGTTATATTAGTGACCAAGACATTACCACAAGATACGAAGTTGATTGAGAACATGGCAGATAATTCTCAACAGTTACTAATCCATGGATCATCATAACAAGTCAAGGGAGTTAATAAAGTAGGAGAAATTACTGATCTTCGTCAACAAATAGGCAACCCGACGGCAATGGCGCAACAAATTTCCGCTATGGACGTTGTAAAGCTATCACACCAAGCTTATGAGAAAGTAGAGCAAGTCACTGCGATTTTCTCAAATCAGCGGTATGATACTTACTCCAACACCTATGATCAAGGATGGAGAGACCACCTACTTTAACTACCGTAACGAGTAAGCGGCAACTATAAAGTCTTGTTTATAACCATCCTAGTTGTCAACACAATGCAAAAAGGATGACCTCATAATATATGCATATCAAGGATTGCTCCAGAATATCTGCATATCAACAGATTATCCTCAACCATAATATATGCATTCATGTTTTGTGTATATCTTCACATATATGCAGCCCTGCATAATATTTGCATTCATGTCTGTATATATCTTCATATACTGCATCCCTGTATAAAACCTGATAGCCACACAAGTGCACAGGTGTGGAAGTGAAAATAAAGAGATCACAATTCTAACTTGGTATCAGACAGAGTAAAACCACGCAATCTTCTTTTCAAATCAAGTTTTCTTTTTCAATGGCAGCAAACACAACAACCCTTCAACATATTTATATCAATCACCTGGTGATTATCAAGATCAATGAAACTAATTTTTTTTTATGGAAAACTCAGTTCAAACCCCTGCTAAAAGGGTACAATCTACAAGGTTACGTCGATGGTACCCTGCTAATACCACCACGAACTCTACCAAACTCAGAAGAAATCAATCCTGAATTTGTCAAGTTTGAAGAGCAAGACCAAATCATTTTAGGTTGGCTGCTGTCTTCAATCACAGAGAGTGTTATGATCCATGTTGTGGGACTAACAACATCTCAAGAAGTATGAAAAGATTTAGAAACAAGGTTTGCTCCACAGACCAAGGCACACCAGTTGCACTTACGAAGACAACTCCATAATTTAACCAAAGGTAATTCCACAATGCAAGAATACTCATAAGGCTAAAAATATGTTTGACTCAGTTGCAACATCAGGACATATCGTTTCTGTAGATGATATGAAACAGACCATACTGAATGGTCTCAACCAGGAATATGACCCAATTGTAACAACTTTATGCACCCTTGATGCTTTGGATATGAAGATATTCTATGCTCATCTGCTCACATATGACCTGCGCCTTGAACAACAACTAGAATTGATCTAACAACCTTTAGAAAATGTTGCTACCAGAAGCTCATTTTCTCCTAGAAAAGGTCAGTTCCATCAAAGAAGTATGCCTCAGTATAACAGGCCACTTTCCAGTTCAAGAAACAATCCACATCATGATCAAGGTCCCTGTCAGATTTGTGGCCGCAGAAATCACACAGCTAGAAGGTGCTGGTATCGATGGGACAAAGAAGATGTACCCACCAGAAAATCTCCAGCTGCATACATTTCACTGTCTGGAAGAAATATGGACAGTTCTTGGGTAACTGACACTGGTACCACTCACCATCTCACTGCTGATGTCAATAACCTGAAACTGCATCATGAGTATGATGGCACTGAACATGTGAAGGTTGGCAATGGTAATGAGCTTGTTGAAAACAACATTGGTAATGCAGTCCTTACTCAAAACAATAGATCTTTTTTTCTCAAAAATGTGTATCATATTCCTGCTATTAAAGCTAATCTTCTCTCAGTTTATCAGTTTTGTAAAGACAACAATGTGTTTTTTGAGTTTCACACAAACTGTTTTGTTGTGAAGGATTGCCACACGAAGAAATCACTGCTGCAAGGAAGGAATGAAGATGGCCTCTACAGATTTGACAATGTTCAGGAGATCACAAACCTATGCTCACCAAAAGCTTACTTATCAGAATCACTTCCAGTTTGGCATCAAAGATTAGGACATCCAATTATTCAAACTGTTTCTAGAGTTATTCAAAATATTTCCCTTCCTGTCTCAAATAAAACATTTGATTTCTGTCATTCCTGTCATCTTATTAAGAGAAAAAAGCTACCATTTTCAAACAGTCAGACTACTTATGATAAACCATTAAGCCTTGTTGTCTCTGACTTATGGGTATCACCTCATGCCTCTCACAATGGTTTTAGATACTACTTATTACTCTTGGATGCCTTCTCTCACTATACATGGATATTCCTCTTGGTAAGAAAATTTGATGCCTTACCAATCTTCATACAGTTTAAAACACAAATAGAAAATCTCACTGACCACAAACTCAAAGTTTTTCAGTCTGATAATGGGGGTGTATACAGAAAATTCACTTTATTCCTCAACAATTCAGGAGTAATTCATAGGTTCTCTTTTCCACACACTTCTCCACAAAATAGACTTGCAGAGAGACGTATACAACATATCACTGAATCAGGTCTTGCGTTCCTTTTTCATGCCTCCATGCCAAAATCCTTTTAGGTTGAAGCTTTCTCCACAACCTGTTATCTCATCAATAGAATTCCAGCTACTAAGACAGAAAAAAAAACACCACTTCAACTACTATTCAATAAGACTCCTGACTACTTTCTCTTAAAAGTTTTTGGTTGCCTCTGTTACCCATGTCTGAGACCATATAACTCACACAAATTAGAACCAATATCTGTAGCATGTACCTTCATAGGTTATAGTAGCTCTCACAAAGGTTATATGTTCTTAAAAATCTCCACAAATAGGTTGTATATCTCCAGACATGTCAGATTTGAAGAAAGCCATTTCCATTCGCTTCCAAGCAAACATTAGACTCTGTGATGGAATCCACTCAAAAGTTACCAAACACATGAGTACTTACCTCACCAACTCTTGGAGTTCCAGGAAGCACTCCAGCTCTACCAGCTCACCAAGATTTGCAGCAGACTCAACAACTGACTGCATTCACCAACTCTGATGTGTCTCTGCCAGCAATACCTGATCAGGTTGTTTCACAGTCAAGCTTCCCAAAAGAACAACCAAGTTCTTCTACTACTATCAGTGATATCCAACCACTACCACAACAACAGATACATGCAATGAAAACAAGAGCTCAATCAGGTATTTCAAAGCCTAAGGAAACTTTGTTTGACAACCACCAAGTATCCCCTACAGGATGCTGACTTCATGGAATCCACCTGCTTTTCCCAAGCAAAAGATGATCCAAAATGGAGATCTACAATGGATATGCAATATAATGCATTAATCAACAATGGAACTTGGTCTCTTGTTCCACATGAAACATGAATGAATGTTGTAGGCTCAAAATGGGTTTTTCGAATTAAGCAGAATCCTGATGGTACTGTTGACAAATATAAGGCACGTCTGGTTGCAAAAGGGTTTCACCAGCAAGAAGGGATAGACTATGCTGAGACATTCAGTCCGGTCATCAAGCCATGTACCATAAAGTTGGTTCTCTTTATAGCAGTGATGCATGAATGGGAACTGCGACAACTGGATGTAAAGAATGCATTTCTACATGGAGTTCTGGAAACCAATGTGTATATAAAGCAACCTGCTGGATACACTGATCCTAATCACCCAACACATATGTGCAAGCTTCATAAGTCTATTTATGGCTAAAACAGGCCCCAAGAGCTTGGTTCTCACGTTTGAGTACTTATCTTACAGAACTAGGATATCAGGGTTCCATATCTGATACTTCTCTATTCATCCAAAACAAGGCAGACTCCACAACATATATACAGTATATGTAGATGATATCATAGTCACAGGCTCTAATTCAACTCTTATCAACAAACTCATCCAAAACTTGCGCAATGAGTTTGCTATTAAATATATGGGTGAACTAACATTCTTTTTGGGTATTGAAGTGATTCGTCAGGGTCAACAACTAATTCTCAGTCAGCACAAGTATGTCTCTGATTTATTACGGAATTCATGCATGGATAGAGCTAATCCAGTCAATACGCCTCTCTCAGCACAACTCAGAATACAGAAGCATGGCTCAGAAAATTTCAACAACCCAACTCTTTATAGAAGTGTAGTGGGGGCTCTCCAATATCTGCATCTCACACGGCCATATATTTCTGTGGCAGTAAACAAAGCATGTTAGTTCATGCATGATCCCTTTATCGAACATTGGGACATGGTTAAGAGGATTCTCAGGTACTTAAAGCATATAGTGGATTATGGGCTATTTTTGCATCCCAGCAATACCAATACTCTTCATGCCTACTCTGATGCTGACTGGGCAGGTAATGTGGATGATCGAAGATCCACGAGTGGTTACTGTATCTTCTATGGAGGTAATTTAATCTCTTGGAGTGCCAGAAAACATAAAACATTGTCTAAATCTAGTACAGAAGCTGAATACATGGGAGTGGCCATAGCTACTTCTGAACTGATTTGGATACAATCTTTATTGCTAGAGCTTGGTTTATCCACTCCAACACCTAAACTATGGTGTGATAATTTAGGAGCTACGTATCTCACATCAAATCCAGTTTTCCATGCTCGGACTAAGCATATCGAGATTGACTATCATTTTTTCAGAGAAAGAGTGGCCAGCAAACAACTTCAGGTACAATTTATCTCTTCCAAAGATCAACTTGCAGATATATTTACAAAAGGGTTATCTTCTCCAAGATTCCATATGCTGAGGGACAAGTTGAATGTTCGACAACTCAGTTCAACTTGATGGGGAGTGTCAACACAATGCCAAAAGGATGACCTCGGAATATATGCATATCAAGGATTGGTCCAGAATATATGCATATCAAAAGATTATCCTCAACCAGAATATATGCATTCATGTTTTGTGTATATCTTCACATATATGCAGCCCTGCATAATATTTGCATTCATGTTTGTATATATCTTCATATACTGCATCCCTGTATAAAACCTGATAGCCACACAAGTGCACAAGTGTGGAAGTGAAAATAAAGAGATCACAATTCTAACTCTAGTAATGTCCAGCAACTAGTGCAATAACCACAACAAGCTCAAAACTCAGAATCATCGGAGAAATCTAATTTGATGAAGAACTTAATTTCCATGGTACAACAAAATCAACTAGCTACAAACAGACTTAAACCAGCAAAAAATTAATAATGCAATTAAAGAGTTACAAACACAAATATGCATTATGGTAAGTGAGATTAATCAATTGAAGACACAAAATAGTGGAAAACTCTATTCTTAAACTCTTGTTAACCCAAAAGAGGATGTTAATGCTATTACATTGAGAAGTGGTACACAACTTAGTAAGGGAATATATAATCTTTGGTTGAGAGGTTATAATTTTAATTGGTGGTTTGTTATAGTAACCTACTATTATTGAAAAATGAAAATGTGAACCTACTTTGTACTTTCAGAATGGATTGTTGACCTTGGTAAAATAGCTTACAACATTTATGTAAAGTGATTTTTTTTGGATCGTTATATAAAGTGAGTTTCCAATAATACTTGGAAGAATTTAGATTACAATGGGTTACAACTAAATCATGTGAAAATGGAATAAGACTAACAGGGATAATGAATCGTTGTTACGTACAATAAAGTAACAAGTCTATTTAACTGTGAATTGTATACGAAGTGCGAATGAGGAGAGTTCGTCAAACAATGAGAGGGCGCAGACCATCCCTTTTGTATACTAACTATTATTGTGAAAAAACCAATCAAAATTTGTTCCTTTGCCAAATAAAATAAATACAAATGTTATTTTATTTTACGGCCAGGATCGGTAGAAAAAGTAATTTGATAAAAGAAATTGATAAACCATCACAACCATCGCCTTTTATACATCGAGGGTCCATATTATTAATGATGTGGCATTTTTTATTAGCTCATTATATCCTTATACAGTTATCCTGCTCAAGCTTAGCCAGGCCTTATTTTAATCAAAGAAAATCCTTTAAACAGAACTTTAATTGTATCTCAATATCTGGTTTTCTCTAGTTATTACTAATAGATGTTGAAGAACTACATTGTGAAAATACTGATAGAATATGTTGGATTAATAACTATCAGATACATGAGATACATTATATAGTCTCTGTCTCTCAAAACGTACATAGCAAACCACCTATTCCTCACACACTCTCTTCACACATACAACACACATACTTCTCACACACTCACACTCTATTATCCCCCCTCAAGTTCAAGGTACATTGCAAATGAACATTGAACTTGCAAAGACAGACTCTGTTAACCTTGCTGTGACACATAAAAGACAGACCAGAAGAGTGGACCAAGTTTGTTGCATATGTAGGCAGAGAATGATAGGTCAGTGGTGTTGTAGCAGTAGTTGTTGTAAAAGACAGTGAGCAGGCTTCAGAGATACCAGCACCCTAGAGGTAGGAGGTGTAGTTGAGAATAAGACTGCACTCCAAGATAGCTTCCAAGAATGGAACACAAGACCAAAGAATGAAGCAAGCCAGGTTGCTTACTCTAGAGAAGGATTTCAAAGTGTGAATTCCTTTCTTCACAATTAAAAAAAGAAAACCATCAAGTTATTGAGATATTCACCTTGCACTTATTTATATACACAAACAACCATTCAGCCTTCACTTGCAGAGTTTGAGGAGAGAAGAAAACTTTCACTGCAATGAGGCACCTCAGGACCGAAAACATAATTGGTTTCGGCTTAAGAAATTCTTGACCAAAAAAAAAATGACTCCTGTAGCTGAAAGCTTATAGTTCTTCTTCAGCTGCAGTAAAAACTTGCACATGGAGTTGTAGCCAATAAAGATAGACCACGCTTTCCATAACTATATCAACAACAATCAGTGAAGTATCAAATTAACCTCACACACACTCTAGCTTGAATATTGAGCAGAGTTTAACTAGTGGATGATCCACTAACTGCAATCAACATAGTAGTAATAGAACCAGCAGAACTTCATGATAAAGAACATTATCACAATCACACACTAACAACAAGAAATAGGAGATTGAGAAATTCTGAACAGAATAAGAAACTGACCAAAGTAGAAATTGAACCAAAATAATCTCATGCACAGCATATACCAAGAAAATTAAGAACCAGGAATTAAGCAAAAAACAGATCAAGAAGCAATTTGAAACTTGAAATAAATCTGGGAGATGACCAAGGAATTGAGTTAGATGATATGGAAAACAACTCAATTTGAAGAGAGCATTGAAACACCATATCGGAAGAGAATTAAATGAATCAGAAAACTGGAATTGAGTGTAGATGAAATCTTGGATGAGAACTGAAAAAACATGAATTGACCGACGTAGTTGAAATCAGAAACTGAAGTAGCATTGAATCAAAAATTAAATTGATTGTGTGAAACATCCTGCTGGTGTGTTTGAAACCAGACTTACGGGAATTGAACAATGCTGGTGATTTTTGCACCAGTTTTACATATAAAAAGCACAGCAATGCTGATGGGACAACATCAGACTTACATGGATTAGAAAATCAAAGCTGAAATTATTCAGTCTTACATGAATTGGATCTAAAAAGATCTTAAGTGATTGAGATTGAAACTCAAACAGAAACTAAAAGAGAAACACGAAATCAAGGAGAATATTACCGTAATCCATTGTAGAAAAGCATCAGGACCAGAAATTGAAGTAGAATCTTGTAAATTACAATCCATGAAACAGATGATGAATGACGAAGAAAGAGATCACCTCTTGCTTTTGTTGCTCATTATATAGTAGCTGACTGTTGAATCTATGATAGAAGAAACTAAAATTGAACGTCTCTGACATTAAAAACTCCATAGATCAAGAAATAAATTGATGTTTCCCAAGAAAGCTTAATTAAGACTGCATAGATCGATAAAGAAATCGATTCTTCTCATGAAAAATTGCATTAAAGGCTGAATAGAAATAGGTTGAAGTAATTGATTCATTGATATCACTGTTGATCGAGAATGACTTTGTCTCTTCCCAAGAACAGCAAATTGAAGACGCTACACCATTGAATGAAGAAATCCATTGAATACACCATTAATCGAGATTTACTGAGCATCGTGAACATCGTTGAGTATTAAATGCTTCTTAGATCGAGAAATAAGTCAATACTTACCAAGAAAATTCAGTAATAACAGCACTGTTCTTGAATGAATTTTATTCTTTCCAAGAACAGATCATTTAATAATATATTGATCGAGAAAAACATTGAGTACACGCCATTGATCGAGAATGAATGCGGAAGAAGAATTTGTTGATCGAGATTTATTGAAGGATCCACTGATCGAGTATGAATTGGTTTGAATCGAAGAATTTTAGGGTTTTCCCAGGTGTAGCTCTGATACCATAATAGATGCTAAAGAACTACATTGTGAAAATACTGATGGAATATGTTGGATTAATAACTATCAGATACATGAGAGACATTATATAGTCTCTGTCTCTCAAAACGTACATAGTACACCACCTATTCCTCACACACTCTTTTCACACATCCACCACACATACTTCTCACACACTCACACTCTATTAATTACATCGATAGTTTACCTTTTTTTTGTGCAAACATCGATAGTCTACCTTCCTCTCTAATACATAATTTTTTTCTTACTTACAACATTATTGATTATATCGATTATTGCTATCCAGTTACAACATTATACCAAGGTTACTTTTTTTTTATTTTTTCCCATTGATATACAGCTTCACCTGAAATCCACATATGCCCATGGAGCTCTAGCGTCATCTGTGCTGTTCTACTTCTATATTTTGATGACATATAACACCAAAATATAGATATCATAGCATTATCTCCGAAGATTATCGAGTCATCAGTAGTTCCTTCGGAACTAATTTATTTTTGAATGTGGACAAATCAGATCGAAGTCAATCACATATCTGACCAAAATTTTAAGCTTAATGTTTAAATTGTATTTAAAAGGAAATTAGCTACATTGTCATTAATCAATCCTGGTAAGTGATCAATTCAATTGCCTAAAAAAATGGTGTTTTTATCCTCAATTAAAAGTTTAAGATATTTGATTACAGTGTAGTGAATCTGGTCTTGGTAATGGATTGGCCTTTTCCCATCTCAACGAAAATTTGTTTATGTTTGTGGATGAAATTGGAGTTTTTAATATGCTCTTAGTTATTTGAGAATAAATGATCTTAAGAGTCGAAAAGAACTAGCTTTAAAAAAAATCTATGAGTAAGAAAATACTTACTTAGATAAGATTAGGGTACCCTTTTATTTTAGGGTAAAAACAAATATACTGCAAAATGGTACTTTCAGGTAGGTTCGAGAGATCAAGCTCGAACAGGACAAGCCTAAACCAAGAAAAGGTCGTTCACTTCCTTCTTCGATCAAAAAGGTGGAGAATATTGGGTAGCTCTTAGGGGAGGGAAGCAAAGAAGGTCGAGAAATCTTAGTGTGATGCGTAATTGTAGTGTGTAGAGAATAATGGATTATCTCTGGGATAAATCACTAATTATATATATTTTATCTTTTATTTCTCTTTGTTCTTGTTTCGAATGAATGAAGCCATATATTTATAGTTTTGAGAAGACACACTGATTTGACCATTACTCCTCGTGCTCTCACTGTCTTGTAACTGTCCCACTACTTGTCACCTTTTTGTCCGTGGATGTGTTGCCACAACACACGATTGTCGTAGACCGTCAGACCAATACCCCAATGAGAATCCCCCCATGTGTTGTATTTGATATCTCATAGAAAAATAGTGGAGTCATGAACCACTATTGTTTTGATTAGGTCAAGTCAAGTCAAGCCAATGAATTATGATGCGTCGAAAAACCGACTTTGTTTTACCCCAAGCGCACAGTGTCGAAAGATGTAGACAATAGAAAATACGGTTCGTTCCCACGAGGAGTTTGGATTAAAATATTTTTTTAGGTTTTTTTTATATAATTAAATTAACTAATGAATTAAAATTATTTAATAAAGTTTTAAAAACAGTACGAGGAAAATGTTAAGGTTTCGGGAATCCGTTGTAGGTCAGGGTTTAATTGTGTTCGTCACATAGGGTCTCAATTTTACTCATGTACAGTATCAAATCTAGCTACTAATACACGGAAGATTTTTAACTAAGCACTAAAGAAAGAATTTTCTGAAAGAATTGTTTGTTCTCAACCTAAAGTAGAATCTCGAAAGTACTAAGTATACGGGGCATAAAAAGTCAAAGATTATTCATAAAACGATTTAATACGAGGTTTCAACGAGTCCTTCTACTAATCAAACAATGAACTATACGTGGCATAGAACATGAAAAATCATCGAGAGGGTAAAACGTTGAGAGAGAGACAAATTAATAATATTTAGTTCATACAGTTAAAACCCTAGTTTCGAAACACAAATAAAAATCATCTCTACAAGTTCATCCTTTCGCCCTAACAAGGGAATTAGCCCAGCATGGCTTTCTTAAAAACCATGAAAATTAATTAAGAAAATAATACAACTAACCCTTTAATCTCTCCGGTGCATCTCTAATTTTCTGTCCGTGAAGCTTCTGTATAATCTGTGCACGTCCGAGTATGTCTCTGTACGTGAGGTCCAGGTCTTTGTATATGTATATCTACGTCCCCCCCGGCTCTCTATATGAAGTTATGTACAACTCTATTTATAGAGCGTAGGTATCTTTACTTTTAGAATCCTAACTAATTTAGGCAATAGACACCACCGACCCCTATTCCATGTACAACTCAAATTTCTTTACAGAGAAGTTATTCACCGACCAGCTTTCCGTGTGAAACAAGGCTTAGTTCTTCCTTCACTTGCCGCTCAAGTCACTTTACCAACCATTTGGGACTGCTCATTATCAAGAACCCATCATCACTGTCACTGAATCGAACGGCATCAAGAAACAAACTTAAACTACGTCTCAACTACTCAACTGCCACTAATGTTGCTGTGAACTAACTAACAGAACCATGGACTCTATATCACCAGCCCACCATTATCACGGCGCTGCGAATCACCAGTTCACGAGCATCAACTCCTTCTCAACTGCCATTCTTCTTCAAACTCGACTCTTGCCAAACTGTCCATCTTCTGTAACTGTCCTATCATCAACATCCAAGCTCATCCTCATTAACCATCGATTACCATCTTTTCCTGCTTGATGAATGGTAACAACATTACGTCTCATCTCGACTAGCTCACTGCAATGATCATCACAGATTGATCACAACCACTCGAGTTCACTGCAGCCTCAACAGCGAAACCATCTCAGGTTTGATCTTCCACCATTACAGACTTCGACCACAACAGCATCACCACCTTCACTGCCACTCTCGAGCTCCACATCTCCATCAACAGCATCATCATCAGGTTCATCACCGTTGACAGTCATCTCCACTGAGCTCTGTTCTTCCATAACTCTCCATTGTTTTGATTATCATCCATACTTTCCAACCACCTGTACAACCCAATGAATCCATCACTCCCAAAAATCAGCATAACAAAACTAACCAGAGATTGACCCTTCTCTGTTCGTGAAGTGAGGATGAAGAAGGTGCCACTTAGCAAGTTGACCGGTGCTGGTAACATAATTCAAATATGGGAAGCCCTGAACGGAATGGCTGGTGCCATTAACAGTACCCAATCAACTGTCAGTCTCACGAAAAATGACAGTTGAAGTAATACTGGCTACCCCTTAGCGTACGACTGGGTATAAATATCCGGTCACTTTGAAATGACCATTTTGCCCTTTATCTTGTTTCGCTCATAACTTTCTCATACGAAGTCAGAATGACCTCGTTCTTTCTCAGTTGGATTCGTAATCAAATTATCTACAAGATGGAGGGTAGAAATCCTGGAATAGACTGATCTCCACTGGGTCTTTGGCAATTCTTCTCTTGTAAAGCTCCATTTCGCTTGTTTCAGAGACGTAACCTAATAAAGCACAAACTAGAAAAGTAATAATAAAAGACGATAATTCACACAAAATCTAACAAATAAGAATAAGGAAATGATACTTAAATGTATAAATTATGCACTTATCAAATTACTAAGTCAGTGAGGCAGGTTGCCTAACCCACTGAATTGATAATCATACTGATTAGTGTCAAGTCTCGTAAGCTTAGTGGTCATGTGCAAACTTAGGAGTAACATAGCATAATTTTAATAGCCAGGGTTAGTCTCAGAAGTGATAAGGCATAAATTTGAAAGTATTCAAAGTCAAGATTACGCAAAAGTTCTCAAGGACCAATCATGGCACACTTAAGAATCCCAGGTAAGAAGGCCTAATAGATAGCCATATAGGGATAACGCTGGCATTAGGCCAGTGATGAGAAAGAATGGTGCATCTCTTAAGGACGTAACTAATAAAGCTAGGGCTGGCTTTGTGCCTATCACAAAGTAATGTGGCGCATCGCTAAGGAAAACAGCTAGTAGAGGCTAGTATTGCCTAGAAAGAATAATGCGCGTCGCTAAGGGACGCAACTAGCAGAGGCTAGCGCCGGCTTCATGCCAGCTAGAATAAGTGATGGGTCCCTGGGGACGCTGCTAGTAGAGGCTAGCGCTGGTTCCATGGCAGCGAGAATAAGTGATGCGTTCCTGAGGACGCTGCTAGAAGAGGCAAGCGTTGGCTCCATGCCAGCGAGAATAAGTGATGTGTCCCTAGGGACGTTGCTAGCAGAGGCTAGCGCTGGCTTTAGCCAACAAGAAGAGTGATGCGTCATTGGGACACTTCTAGCAAGGCTAGCGCTGGCTTTAACCAGCAAGAAGAGTGATGCGTCCCAAGGACGCTGCTAGCAAGGCTAGCGCAGGCTTTATCCAACAAGAAGAGTGATGCATACCTGGAACGCTGCTATCAAGGCTAGTGCTAGCCTGGTGCTATTGCGGGAAAAAGCTAGGGCTAGCTTAGTATTGAGGCACAAAGCGTCTTTGGAGGCGTTGCTCTTTGATTGTAGCGTGTCAAAGAGGAATAACGCATAATTTGTGGCTTGTCAAAGAGGAAAATACTAAAGTGACATATTTTAGATTCAGGACAGCAATTTGTGATGTGTTCTTTGCGAACAAGGCATTAAACTGAATTACGTCATGGAGATTAGGCATTAGTTATTTTCAGAATATGTGTATAGCTGTAAATTGATGTTGTTTGAATAAGAATTTGAGTATCGACATTGCTCTAGGAATAGCACTATAGAAGACATTGGATACAAAACAAGTTCTAGGAATAGCACTAGAGAAGACTCAAGTTGCTATATACTAGTGGACAATCCATCTAGGAGCTTGAGATTTATCAGATACACTACAGAGTCAATACAAAACACCTGTAGTTATTTGTAGAGACTGTATTTTTAATTCTCCTACGGAATATAGGTAGAAATACAATAGTTCGTATTCTGATATGAAGTCAGAAATATGTGCGCAAATATGCGTGGATACTTCTATATTCTTGCAACTAGACAGAAGGACAATTTTACAATTCTGATCCTTGTCAAAAACCCACCATCTACACCTTTCAATTTTTCCTTAATTAATATGTAGCTTGCCTAAGCTTGAGTCATGTAACATTATGAGCTAGTAAAGAATACCACGTCATCAATAATATGAGCTCTTAGATGTGCAAAAAATAACAGTTGTGATGGTTTGTCAATTTCCTTTGTCAAACCCTTTTGTTTATATTTCCCCTCCGTTTATTTTACAGATTATAAAATATATAAAAAGGACGAGCTGACGAGAGGGAGTCCGCTCATACTATTATGGAAGAACATCCTTATATAATTACCCCTATAATAGAGAACATCATATCAGTTTTATTGTCAAATTATATAACTAATATTACGATAAATCGAACAAATGTAAAAGCTAATAACACTGGAAAAAATAAAATATACAAATTTTTATCGGGAAATATAATGGATACTAATACCTACTTATTATGAAGTAACGAAAGATCCATACAACTGATCTCCAAATCAGCAGAAGATCTAATAGGCCACCCAACGAATACGTTAAAAAAAATTAACGACCATTATGATACCAATTACAAACCAAAACTCGTTACGGTACGGTCCATATTCTAGTCTATCTAAGAAAACCGGTTGCTTTGAAAAACTTTAATAATTTGTAATTATTCTCCAATTATTTCCGGTTTACAAAGAATAAAGTACGAACGACTTCAGTTTGATTGCGGATAATTGTAGCTCCTTAATCATACACCACCAACTAATCCAAAAAAAACAGATGATATATGTCTTTCACTAGAGAAACCCCGACCCTTAAATTTATTCTAGAAAGAAACCCTAATTAAAAGCAAATACAATATATCGTCATCACCTAGGTTTGCGTTAATTTTCTAAACTTAAAGTATGAGCTTTTTCAATACTTGAAGTCGAAGGAAAAAAAGTCTACTTCACTTAATATTTCAACAAAATTTCACTTCATTTTATATTTGATTCATTTTAGTTTGAGTTTAGGATCTTTGCTTCCATTTAATGATTTAGTATCAGTGAAATAGATAATAATTATGGTAGACTTATTTTAAAAGATATTCTTCTAGAAAACCTATCACACATGCTGTGATGCGGATCTTCACGTCATCTTGCACAAATATATTCATAGGTGTACCTAAAAAATCTTTCTATAATAACTATCGTAATCAAATTTTTTTTGATATT
Source organism: Papaver californicum (assembly GCA_023531435.1). Lineage (NCBI taxonomy): Eukaryota > Viridiplantae > Streptophyta > Magnoliopsida > Ranunculales > Papaveraceae > Papaver > Papaver californicum. The sequence goes on along the minus strand of JAJJMC010030994.1, from coordinate 1,858,605 downwards.
CATAGACTTAATGCCCAAGTTAGTTGAGTAATTAGAGGGGTAATTCTTAATTAACAATTTGTGCAAATTCTTTTCTTGTTGCAAACTTTTGACGACAGCACGCTAAGGGCAAGGACCGAATCATTGATGACTACTGATCTGGATTAGCCTGAGTCAAAGTATATGGTGAGTAAGCTTGTATATGAAATATTCTCTCCGTCCTAATATTATTAATACTCTTTTACCAAAACATGATATTTTTAATTTTTACCGAGAGATTTACTAATTGGTCTAAAAATCCACTAAATAATTCCATGAGAGTAGAACTATACAGCGGTCGGGTCGGGTCGGATTGGGTTTTAGTCCTACTGACCAATGTACCGTACTGATCAGTTTTTCAAGATGTAGCCCCAACTAGAACAAAGTATAGATTTGGATCGGTTTTAAAGCCAATCGAATTTTATCTGATTTTGTCGGTTCGGTTGTCGGATTGCCGACATGATTACAGAATACAAATAATCAATCAATGACATGTAAAACAAAAATCATCGTTCCAAATTTTTGGACGACGACTGTAAAGAGGAGTCCTTCTATTTCTATATGATGAAAATTATATTCTATCCGTCACGATAAATGTCCAAAAACTTTTTCTCTATTCCAATTTTATAAAATTGAGATGCAGTTTGGGATAATCAATCAAATTGATGATCAATTTGAATCAAATACAACCAAAAAAACAAATCACCAGTTGAAAATTGTTCGAAATAGCCATTGGATCGATCGTAATCGATCAACCAAGATATTAAAATCAGTTATTTTGTTTTTCCAATATTTGCTAAATCAATCAAAAGAGGATAATGAAGATGAAGACAATTATACTTCAGCTCATTTCAAAACCCATATTTATAAGTAAAGGAATCAGTGATTTGTACCATGAAACACGATTAATTTGAAGAGATTCAGTAAGAACAGAGCATCATCAGTCATTAAAAAAAAAACAGAATTGTTCTTCAATATCGGGTATATATGTCGGATTTACGGGTCGGGTAATTTCATAGCTTGTATTTTAAATTCTTTAATATAGTTTGAGTTTGAAATATGTTTGATATGATTGAGGATGCAGATAAGATTCTTGGAATTCTTTGAGCGATGGTCAATGGGTATTTTAATGGTGGTTTGTGGAGCAATTGAACTTGCTTAGAAGTTCTTTGATGAAATGCCTGACAAGGTTTTTTTTTTTCATGGACAGTTTTGGTTGATGGGTACTCGAAATGTTGAAAGGCTGAGATTTCACGTGAAGGTGTTATATATGCTGGTGGGAGCTAAGTGTATTGGAAAAACACTAATTGACACCCCTCACAGATTTGAGACATCTAACTTTCTGTGAATGATTGCTTACCATAATAAGGCAATACAAAGTCTGAGGTCTACTGCTTTCCTTAACAGATGCCATGTAATCCAGCCTCTCTAAAATCACATTGCAGTTACAACAGTATGATTACAATGCAAACACAAGAAAATCGGAAAATGGATTAGCATTGGCATATAAAAACTCAACAATTTCTCCAAATCAAATGTCTGTTTGGACCTTGCAATGATATGATATGGCTAAATTGTAGTAGGAGTGTGACTTTGAAGGTAGCCAAATAACGTTCCCTGAACAGAAAAAACGCCAATTTCGAAGCAGGCATTTATCCATGAAGAGAGATTTTAGAAACGCCATATTACCTACGGTATGTCTTTCTGTTCAGGGAACGTTATTTGATCCATACCTTTTTTTGTTGATCTGGTGTATTATATCACCTCTAAAGGCTTTAATATTTATGTCATAGCTAATGTTTTGAGACTCTTGATGAAGTGCTTGAAATTTCGCTTGTTGGTCTTTAGTAGTGTTTTTTTTTTATTTCTTCGTCGGCCTCCCCACCGCGCGTGCGGTCATCTAAAATTATGTTGTTGAATTTGAAAAGAAATGATGTTTCATACATTGTACTTCTCTTTTTTTACCTGTAAAAGACTAAAAGATTAGTGAACAAGAGCCAAAGAGAAGGAAAGAAAATTAGGATATGAAAACCCAAAATTTAAAATTAAACAATTAAAGTTAAATGAAATTAAAATCAAACAAAACCCATTTCATAACTATATACATTATTCTAATTAAACCTAAGTTTGAAAACCTCCCGAAATTTCTCCAAAATTTATGAACTCTAGGTTTTAATTTTGTGAACTATTAACAAAATTACACAGATCAATACTACTTTATTATCAAATCTCATTTCCAAACTCTTTCCCTTACCTATATAAATCCCTTTAAATCAATTGAAATTAACAACAGTTGGAGGAACTAGAAGCTTGTAGGAGAAAGAAAAAGATACCAACACAAAATCTCAGCTAGAGTACGAAAAGAAGATGAACATAATTATGATAGTGGTATTGAGGGTGGAGATGTAGGATGGTGATGGTGTATGAGAAGAAGATGAAAAACAGAAGAAAGAATGGTGTTACTCTGTCTCTGGTCGAGTAGAAACGATAAATTATAGGATGGATGAGTTATGGTTTTAAATTAATAGAAAATATTTTTTCGTTTCTGAAAAAAAGTTAATATCACTTTTTCATATTAGCCTAAAAATAGATTAAACTGAAAAAGTGATAGTAATTTTTTCCAGAAACGGAGGTAGTATTAATTTTGGAACCCAGATTCATGGCTAGTATTAGTTTTATTTATATCTGGTCGGTTTAGAGTGAGGTCGGTCAGTATAGGCCTATAACCGCGTAGCACCATATCCAGATCGGTTTTAATAGAGTTATTCCGTCTAGGGCCGTCGGATATTTCGATCTCGGGTTGTTCGGGTTTTTCTAAATTATTTCGAACGGGTAGGTCGGGTAAGAAGGGTTTATGTTCAACCCTACATAAGAGAGCTAAACCGAAGGTCTAAAAATAAATAAATTAACATATAAAATTATCTACGAGCCCTCAACTTAATATAATACGGAGAATTTGGACATTATAACTCTTTCTGTATTCATTCTCTCTTTTCATTTTTTTTCTTCCTCTTTTCGGTCTGTTTTTTTTTTTATCTTTCTTTTTCGGTCCAATCACTAGCACAAACGTACAATATCACCATTCGATGATGATGATATTATTCAGCTAGATCATACAAAATCATCAAAACATATAGTTACAGTGAAGAAAGATTATATAAAGTCATCAAAAACACAATGGATGACCTGACTGTTGTAATTTGAGCAGTTAGAGAAGAAATTTGTATCTACATTTGCCAAAAAATGGTAGGAAAAGTTATAAATATACAATACGTATATTTTGGAAAAACAAATTCTATGATCTAACAACATATGTTGATATGTAAGTAATGAGTGAAAATCCTAGTTTATGTTTCATTGTTCATTGGTGAACCAAAGGAAGAAATAGACAAAGAAGAAGGAGCATGAGCCCCGCTGGTCTTTTTCGACTCGAGAGAGGAGGTAATAGGCCCTCTTTCTTCGTCTTCTTCTTGAGAAGATCAACCATTTATACATCTCAATTGGTAACCAAATGAACAAGAGGACGACCTTTTATACCCGGGGGAAGCTTAGTATCATTCGCTATAATCCTTTGCTAGTTTGATACGACTGGATGCATGCATCTCCCAAAGATCGTCTTGTGATAATTCCCCGGGTGAAGATTCTTGTTAAAGAAACAAGTTCAAAACAAGCCTATAAATAATACGTTGATGGGTTTACTAGACGTTGGTGACCGAAGGTTCTCGACTCGGATACGGGAAGAGAAAAGAAAAATAGATAGAACGATCACTTAGAAGCGTCCCTTTCGTCAACAAAAAACGGTCGAAATTGTTCTTGGTTTTCTTGTCGTCATAAGAGAAAAGGAACAATTGACGAGTTATAAGATTGATCTACGAATTGAACCATGTAAAATAATTGAATATAGCTAGGAAACAACTCCTAAAACCGAATTGAAACTATGGAGGGGTAAAACCTGTAAAGAATCCAACGTCACATATGAAATTTCGGTTCTGAAATCATAATATGGAGGACCTGAATGCGAGTCATAATAACTAAAAGGCTTGAATTCCTTGGTCGTATTCATATAATCGGTAAGTTTATTCTTCATATTTGGACCTTTCTTATCCTAAAGAGACATGCGAGGATAACTATAAGGAATTTTGATGACATGAGAATGAGTGTCGCCTTCACTATAGACGTTTTCCTCCTGGAGGACGTGAAGATCAATAACCGTAGGTTGAGTAGAGGGAATGTGTTTTCATAACCACACTTGTAAAATATTGGCATACTCAAAGGTTTTCACCTCATAAATAACATTAACACGACGGGTATATAAAGAAACTAGATCCAAATAATGATACAATCCACCTAAGGACATGGGCGCTAAAGGAAAGTAAATACTGTATGATATCAATACGGCCATGAGTGTGCTCGAAAACATCATGACAAAGACAAAAGGAAAGAAACATAAATAATTCAACATGAGGGTTACCTTCCTACGAAGAAGACTCCCGCGCTTACCACTATAGTCGGGGCCCAATATTTCATTCAAAGAGGAAAATAAGCATGCTTAAAAACCTTGGATGTAATTTCAGGAGATGCATAGGTTGCAATGGCCCCTTTGGACGAAGTAAGGGATGCATGAGATTCCATAGAAGATGACGATAGTTCTCTTGAACCCGGGTTGGATGGAGGAGAAGCATATATGATGCCCCGTCGTCGGTCACCCTAGATTTTCCTTTTTGCTTAGCCTGGGGCTGAGGAGTCTTTTCCTCATCTATTCGTTCCTTCATAGACTCGGTTTTTCAAGTGACCAGATAGGAGTATAGATCCTTATCTTTTTAATGCATGACCCCATTAACGGTGGTCTCGTGATAAACATGAGTACTCTGTATAAGTAATCTCATCAAAGCATCAACATCTTCTAGAACATAAGTCTCTTCACCAAGAGCCAAATATAAGATAAGTCTGGGCTGATGAATGAAATTATATGTCGGGGATGAGATAATCACCGCAGTGGATAACCAAACGAGGAACTTCGTGCAAAGGAAGCGTCAAGGAATTGTCTATTTCAGGACGAATGAGCCACTCCGCTGATGAAGTCAAAGGAAATACTCGGGGATTTGTAAGACGCATGACAAGGAAGTCGTCGTTAGAAGAAATATTATTAACGTCTTAGAACTCCATGGGAATTAGCATGCTCAAAGACGCGTATTTCTGAGAATATCAGACTTACTGTGTGTATTTTCGTCTTTGGGAGGAGGAAGTGATTCGCCATTTTAGGAATCATTAGACGATTCTCTGCTACTCATGATGATTTGTATTTTTTTTTACAAAGATGGCGAAAGGGTGACGCCGAATGAAAAGAAAAGGAGAGGGAGAGAGAACGGTAAAAAACAAGAAAAATACACGCGTATAAATAGGTCCACCACGAGTGGTAAAAAATAGCAGTTAAAAGAAAAAACTAAAAAGTTGAAAAGTTTGTAAGACACGTATGCCAAAATTGTATGGAATACCAATAGGGGAAGAGAGACCCACGTGACGAGTCGCGGAACATATAAGTGGGAGAGGATGGATCGAAAACACGTGATGATCCTAAGAACAAGCATCCTCAAGCGATTGGGCACACATCGGTATCTGGTTACAACTTTCTTCGGTGTGACGCTCAGATGATTGTTGACTAAGTTCACACTTAGTCAAACAGTCATGGGACTAATGTTGATACCTGAATATTCACATCCCTGGGATATGGGTCACTACCCTCTTGTCTTGGCCCCAAGCCCACTAGAGAATCGGGGAATCGGGGATTAAGCCCGGTATTTGGAGGGATACCTAGGGATAAAAATTGAAAAAATGGAAGTCAAGAAAAGGAAGAGGGTGTTTTGGGGTAAGAAAAAATATACTGCAAAATGATACTTTCAAGCAGGTTCGAGAGATCAAGCTCGTATGGGAAGAGCCAAAACCAAGAAATGGCCGTCAAGTCCTGCTTCGATTAAAAAGATGGAAAAGTATTTGGGTAGGTCTCAAGGGAGGGAAACAAAGAAGGTTGAGAACAGTAGTGTGTGAAGAAGAATGGATTCTTCGTAGAGGAATCATTAATTCTGTAAGTTTTGGTTTCTTCAGGATGATTGTGTGGTTATCTTGTTCTGCCTTGTTTCGAATAGATGAGAATCATATATGTATAGTTTGAAGAAGATACACTGATATTCTCGTAAGTTGTGGAAGTTAGGTATAAAAGGAGAAGTGATGAATGTGGAGATTGTAGTGGGGTGGTTCCCGGAAAATAGGGAAGACCTGTCTAACCACTACTCCCCATCCTATCAACTTCTCTGTAACCACCCACTTCTTGTTACCTTCTTATTCGTGGAGGTTGTATAACCACCCAAGATGCTATAGACCGCCAGACCAACACCCCAATAAAAATCCCCCATGTTGTATTTGATATCTCGTGGAAATAGTGGAGTTATAAACCACATGGTTTTTGTTAAGTCAAGTCAAGTCAAATGACTTGCTAAGTCAGTGAGGTAAGCTGTGCGACTCACTTGATTCATAGCCAGACTGACTAGTATCGAGTCTGGGAATTTTAGTGGTCATGTACTTGTTTGAAAGTATCATGACATACTTAATTGCTAAGTATTAGCTTAGAAGCGACTTATCGTAAGTTCGAGAGGCATTTGAGGCCAAATGTTGTAGAGGGCTCCTTGAGAAAGGAACCCGCTGGAATTCGTATAAGACTCAATGTTGGACCTATATTGAGAAGAAAAGCATATTCTTGAGGAAAGTAGCTAGCAAAGCCAACGCTGGATACTTAGCGCAAATAAGAAGGTACTAACTCTTTTAACATAAAAGGATAATGTGCTAACATCTCAGGAGTAAGACCAATATGCATAACCTCTAATAAGTATTAATTGTAGTAGGGCTAGGAGGTTGATATCAAGAAGGTTTGAAGTTAGCACTTCAATTGTATAGTTAGCACTGAGGTTTTAGAATTGATTTACTTGTGGCTAAGTCACTAAGTATGGTTAGGAACACACCGACCTTGGTTGAGGACGCGCTAGGATATCATGGGACGCATTGGCCTTGAGACGCATTGGCCTGTAGAAGTGCTAGCTTGGAGACGCTACTTCCTTGGACGCGTTAGCTAACAAAGGAAGCGAATGAGCTATGGTGCTGGGAGTTAGCCAGGGAAGTGGAGGATCTATAACGCTAATGCTAGCTAGGGGTGCATCGGCCTTAGCGACGTGCATGGATGGCTAGGGGTGTATTGGATCTAGGACGCACATGAGCTTTGGATAGAGACGCACTAGGAGTCAAGGGCGCCAAGGAGAATCCATGGGCGTCGCGGAGGAGCCACGGGCGTCACGGAGGAGACAAGGGCGTCACAGAGGGGCCATGGGCATTACGGAGGAGCCATGGGCATCACGGAGCTAGATTAGGGTTAGCACTTTGGTGCTAGGGTTTAGGTGTCAAGGTGATGATAAGTTGGCTAAGGCCTTATTAAGCTAAAATGTGTTAGCTAAGACCATTTTTGGTTAGTTAGCACTTCTCATGCGCTAAAGTTTAGCACCAGGAAAGTTAGCGCTAAATGGCTAATTGGTGCCAATATGGTGTTAAGCCAAATAACTAGTGCTAACTTGGTGCTAATATGAGAAAAGACTAGGGTTAGCCTAGCTGAGAGGTTCAATGTATCTTTTTTGGCATTGCTTCTCAGTTGTGGCGCGTCCGAGAGGAGTGACGCATTATTTGTGGCTTATATTTAAGCAAAGTGCTAGAGTAGCATATTTGGGCTCAAAGAGAAATTTGAGACAAGTTCGTTGCAAATGAAGCGTTAAGCTAGAATATATTTATAAATATTGTGAGTATTGAGGAGGCCACGAGGCCAGTTTAGAATGTTTGTAGTTGTTCAGAGAAGACTCAAGTTTGCTCTATACTATTGGCAATCTATTTAGGAGCTTGAGACTTATTATGTAGAGATTATAGACTACATTGTTACTATGGAATGCCTGTAGCCTTTGGTAGAGATTGTATCCTCAATTCACCTACATAATATAAGGAGGAATACAATATTTTTTGTTTTCAGGTGAAGTTAGAAGTATGCGCACAAGTATGTGCGGATATTTCTATGTCCTTGTAACTAAGCAGAAGGGCGATTTTTACAATTTTAAACCTTTTCAAAAACTCACCATCTACATTAAGTCCCCTTCTTAGTGAGGAACAATAATGTTGCACATTAAGCACTAGATGATTATATATGCATAATTTAAATTTTAAGAGTAGAAGAAGGTATACTTAGCTTATGGCTGCCAGGTATTGGGATAAGTTCCCTTTAGCGTGAGTCTTGGCTATGATTATTCGATGCCCACGTTCTTGCCAGAAATGCCATCTTTTCGTGAGTAAAAGTAGGGATATGATGGAAGCTTTCTCTCTTTCTTTCTTTCTTAAACAGGTCCGCCTCATCTCAAATAGAGGATCAAGTCAGCTGGATTAATTCTTTATGTATGTGTCCAACAAGAAATATGTTAGCTTTGTCTCCTCCAGGCAATATGTTTGTTGCAGAGTTAAGCCTTAGATTTAAACTTCCTTGTAAGCAAGTAGTTGGTTCTGGTGCGTGCTTAGGTTTCGATTATGCAGCAATTAAGGGCTAGTGATAGCGTCAAAAAAGCGATAGAGATGAGAGACATGATACCCTGAGACGATGCTTTGAGTTGTAGCTAGTAGCAGCAAATTTGGAAATATTGGAAACCGGCAGAAGAAGATGATGGTAGATCAGAACTGCTAGTAAGGTTGGCGGTGGACTCTAGTGCTCTTGTCGTAGAAAGGTTGACGAGGTCTACTTGGGAGATGCAGTGCGACCTGACAGGATGGTATGTATGATAAGATGAAAGTCCATGGGTAGACAAGGTCTCTATAAAGCTGAGTCTTCTAAATCCCGTTTGGAAACCCTAGTTTGCACACCATTCACTTCCGAAGTTGTTGAAGTTTCATATAATGTCATATTTTGACGTTTGACCCCAACTTTTAAATCCGAGAGACCAAGCCATCATATGCAAAAAGAATCACTCCATTCGAAACTGGATAGGTCATCCAACCATGCGTAAACATCTGTGATTAGTAATCCCGTGTGAATTTTCAGACCTTGTAGACTTTAGTGTAAGATATATATCTCATATCTCAGGTCTCCGATTGATGTGCCTTTCTGGTATGTCATAGTAGAGACAGATGAACACTTCTCATGAAGGATGTTTTGATCCGTTCTTCACCAATTGTTGTCGATTTTTGAATTTATAAATTGAAGAGATACAAGAGACAAGACAAGTACCAGGAAGCATGACAGGCACCAGGAGACGGGACAGGTACCATGAAATAGGACAGGTACAAGAAGGACAAACTTGTAAATCAATACTCGAGAAGTTGAGAGAAAAAGCTTGAATCTGAGGTGACTGTGTCTTTGAAGTTCTGAAATGGATATGATATTGCTTCTGAGTCCGGAGCGTGTCCAAAATTAGAATCATGTGGTTGAAGCAAGTAAAAGCAACACGGATGGGGTTACCTTTCTGGATGTGATCAGGTAAGAAGAGGAGGCTCCCCAGTCGTGTGAGTACTGATGTAGAAAAGTTTGTTGCTTGTATCGTTGTAGATCAGACCTTCTAGTTGAGGGATGTTACTGTATTAAACTTTCAAAAGTGAAAGTGTCATTAGTTCCCAACTTTGACTCACTTGGATCCTCTACCAGGCATAAGATAATTTTTGGTGTCGTCATAGGTTTATGCTTCCAGGAGTTTTGATAGGACATGGGAAATCATGAAAGTTGGAGTCGTCCTTTATTGTTGTTGAAGTCCTGGGGATAGGCAAGTATTTGAATTGAAGTTGAAGCTGTCGTTGTAGTTCTGGGATATTGAGATGCAAAGTCACTCTTCTTTAATCTCCTTGACTCAAAGCATGACTACCATAACTTGATTAATTGATTTATTTCTTTCAGCGGGTGTGTGTGATGGGCCCTTGAGTGGACACTACTTCTGTCGCCTTTCACAATCCCCAGTATGCGAAAAGAAGACTGTGCCATGTTGATGCTTTTGACACTTTGGAGACGTCGTGGATATATAGGATGAGGATAAGTTGAAGGATGAATACCTGGACGAGGCGCCCCACATTGAAGACTTTTGTGACGAATCTGAATCTACTGATATCAATGGAGAAGTAAGCAATGAAATAACGCCAGACTCCTCCGTTGACTTGGAACCATATCAAGTAAGTTTATACTCTTTATTAAAATGTTAGAACATGTGAACTCTTCAAAATTCTCATATAAGCATACCCGTACTCAAATTTACAAAAAAAATTATCGATTTTGGTCACTAGAATATTCATACAACCTCCGTTTCTGATGATTGAACCCTCTATCCTTATTAGAAAAAAAAATTCCTACATGAAATTTGGAAGAAATCTAGGTTTTGAGTTTGTTTGTGGCGTCAAAACAACCGAACAGTAGAACTTAGGAAGTATTCAGGAAAATCCTGACAGTTTTCAGACGCGACTCTGCTAGCCGTTTTTTTCATAACTCTTAGCTCGCTTGTCCGATTAACACGCACTTTTAACACGCTGTAGTATACACTAATATAAAACTTTTTATATAAAAACCATACCCATATTCATTACCAATTGTTGCCAGCTTCAGAGTTTCCAAGAGGTAGTGAAAATTGTTTCTGAGGCATTTTTTGTAAAACGTCTTGTAATGGGTTGGGCTCGTGAAATACTTCAAATATTGTATTATAATGAATGTATATGATATTTGTGGATATTAATAGTAGGTTTTATAGTTCATACCTAAAAATTTCATCTTTGAGATGTTCTGACCTAATATGCCTTTAGCCTCTCTACTTTTAGGGGCAGAATGGTTAAATTAGAGAGCTGGGCTTGTTGGAGAAGGAACAAGAGTTACCGTTGATTTTGATATCGATAGTGTACCTCCCTATACTGAAAACCATATGCCATCTCCCCTTCACGTACTTGTTGAGGATGATGCTCCTACTGACATTGATGTGCAGAATGGTGGTGTAGCAGGGAATGTGCTAATTGAATACCCTAATAGGAAACCTGACTAGTAATGGTAAATACCCTGATTCATTAATAGGAAACCTGAATAGTAATGGATAATGATTCATTAACTATACATTGTATTCATTTTATAGCTTATTTTTATTTTATAAACTCAAAATCCTATTTTTAGTCTAATTAGGTGAAAATAAATAACAACTCAATCACAATTATTGTGGAACGAACCTAGCTTTATCGTCATATGGGAGCTACACAAGAGCGTAAAGTAGGTAACACCTTATTGAAGGGACTGGTACCGGAGTGAGAAAGTCTGGTACCTGAGTGAAGGAACCAGTATGAAAATGTCTGGTACCTGAGTGAAGGGACTAGGATGAAAAGGTCTGGTACCTCAATGAAGGGACCAGGATGAAAAAGACTGGTACCTGAGTGAAGGGACCAGGATGAAAAGGCTTTGTACCTGAGTGAAGGGACCAGGATAAAATAGACTGGTACGTGAGTGAAAGGACCAGGATAAAATAGACTGGTACCTGAGTAAAAGGACCAGGATGAAAAGGTCTGGTATTTGAGTGAAGGGACCAGGATGAAAAGGTATGGTACATGATTGAAGAGACCAGGATGAAAAGGTCTGGTACCGGAGTGAAGGGACCAGGATAAAATAGTTTCCACGTGAAAATAAAAATTTGAGAATGTCATTGATGGCTTTGGATCTTGTTGTTGTGGTTGAGGCTGGAGCTGGGGATGAGGCTGATGGTGGGCGTTCAATTCGTGACGCTTACTGAGATGAAGCTTCTATATTGACCCCTCGTTCTGACAATACTTTATGGATGATTGGATATTGTAGTGCTTACATACCAGACGACTGCTTCAACAGAGAGGAAGTTTTTGGACCAAGAGGAGGCGTCAGGAACAGGAAGAGGCGTCAGGACCAGGAAAAGCTGCTAAAGTGAGACTGGTCCCTCTTTTCCTTAAAGTTGCAAAAGTCTTCCTGGTACCGTCCTCCTTGAAATTGACCTCATTGGATGTAGATCTCGTCATTATCTTGAACATTGATTCTGGTACTGTTGACGTATGTAGGCTTGGAATCGTTGCTCGCTGCAACTGGTGACGAATCTATTCTGGAAAGAATTGTTCCATTAAAGACTTGAGACAAGTAAGTACCTGTCTTGAGTGGTAACCATGTATTTCTGTATTCTGGCAGGAACATTCGTCTTTATATCAGATCAACAATGCTGAGTATCGTCTGGGTGTTCTTGGTGTTTTCAACTATCATACAATGAGAAAGTCGGAGGCAAGTAACCTCCCTTCAGAGGGATCCTTTGAATTTTAGGCGGTTAGGGAGGTTGGTGTTGATGGACGGAGGATGAGTCCTCTTTTCCATGGTCTCGTAGGAGTCTCTCCAAATTTTCACGGGTAACAAAATCAGGTTGTTGGTACCTTTGTGGTGGTCGATTAGGAATGATATCGATTCTTTTGTCTTTTCAAGCCCCAGATGTTTCAGCATCAGCGGCCGCTGCAAAGTTGGTCCTGGTTTGCTCTTTCAGGAGATGACGTTTTTCCGGGGAGAGTTGCTCCCTCGGAGTCTTCAGACAAGCAAGTATCTCCTTCCGAGTAGTGGCCATGTCCCCTTGATTTCTGGCAAGGTTTTCTTGTCTTTTCATAAAATCAGCTATGTTGATGGGAGTTTGAGTATCTCTAGTGTCTTCACCAGTCTTGTCACCGAGACGAAGTGTAGTAGTAGTATTAGTATGAGTAGGCTCAGTAGAAACAGGGGTGTTTTCATAATCACCACCACTAGTATAGGAGTTGTAACCGCTCCAGACCTAAGATCCACAATTTTGAATAGCTGAAAATTGGCTTTTGTAATTGAGAAGTTGATCTCCCGCTATGGTCGCCAATTGTTTTGGGGTAAAAAAAATGTACTGCAAAATGGTACTTTCAAGTAGGTTCGAGAGAGCAAGCTCGAACAGGACGAGCCTAAACCAATAAATGGTCGTTCAAGTCCTGCTTCGATTACAAAGATGGAAAATGATTTGGGTAGGTCTTAGTGGAGGGAAACAAAGAAGGTTGAGAAATATCAGTAGTGTGTGAAGAAGAATGGATTCTCCGAAGAGAAATTGTTAATTCTGTAAGTTTTGGTTTCTTCAGACTGATTGTGTGGTCATCTTATTCTGCCTTGTTTCGAATAGATGAGAATCATCTATTTATAGTTTGAAGAAGATACACTGATATTCTCGTAAGTTTTAGAAGTTAGGGAGAGATGGAGAAGTGATGATTATGGAGATTGTAGTGGGGTGGTTCTTGGAAAGTAGGGAAGACATGTATGACCACTACTCCTCATCCTCTCAACTGCTTTGTAATCTCCCACTTCTTGTTCGTGGAGGTTGTGTAACCACCCACGTTGTCGTAGACCATCATACCAATACCCCAATGAGAATCCCCCTATGTTGTATTTGATATCTCATGGAAATAGTGGAGTTATAAACCACCATGGTTTTGATTAAGTCCAATCAATTCAAATGACTTGCTAAGTCAGTGAGGTAAGTTGTGCGACTCACTTGATTGATATCCAGACTGACTAGTGTCGAGTCTGGGAATCTTAGTGGTCATGTACTTGTTTAAAAGTAACATGGCCTACTTAATGGCTAAGTATTAGCTTAGAAGCGACTTATCGTAAGTCCAAGAGGCATTTGAAGCCAAATGTTGTAGAGGGCTCCTTAAGCAAGGAGACCCGTTGGAATTCGTATAAGACTCAATGTTGGACCTATATTGAGAAGAAAGGCGTATATCTAAGGAAAGTAGCTAGCAAAGCCAACGAAGATACTTAGTGCAAATAAGAAGGTACTAACTCTTTTAACGTAAAAGGCTAGTGTTCTAACATCTCAGTAGTAAGACCAATATGCATAACCTCTAGGAAATGTTAATTGTAGTAGGGATAAGAGGTTGATATCAAGAAGGTTTGAAGTTACACTAGTACAAATATGGGCTTTGGTGACAGTTCACAATCAGAAACCATGACAGTTCACGAATAAACTGTCACAAAAGAATAGGCTATGAGATATATGTAAAAAAAATTTACTAAAACTCATACCAATATAGGAGAATAATCGTGACAGTTTTTTAACTGTTACCAAACAGTTATACAATGACAGTTTTTGTAGAAAAGTGCTACTATACATTGAAACAGCTTGAAACAGATCATAGCTCAAGAGAAAGTCATACCAATATAATCTATTTCAAGCTCAAGAGATCAGAGCTTGAAACAGCTTGTGAGGATTTCAGTAATATAATTGGTTCTTCATCTGATGGAAGAATGTATAAAGGAACCTTGTCGAGTGGAGTCGAAATAGCAGTGATGTCTACTGTGGTGACATCTGCCAAAGAATGGTCAAAGCATTTTGAAGGGCAATTTAGAAAGAAGGTAATCTGGAGACTACATTAAAAATTTGAAATTTTAATGTACTATGCTATTTAATCTTAAATTTCCCTAACCCCGCTACCTTATATTTATGTTTCAGATTGACGTATTATCGAAAGTTAACCACAAAAATTTTGTAAACCTTCTCGGATTTTGTGAGGAAGAAGAGCCTTACACTAGTATGATGGTGTTTGAGTATGCTCCTAATGGAACGCTTTTTGAGCATCTGCATAGTGAGTATTCAAGTCTTACTCTACATAACATGACTATGTAGTTTCTTAGTAATTGACTGCATTTATAAAAATTTTCCCATTGTTACTGGTCTATTGTTATAAAAAATACGGATGGATGATTATAAGTGCATAAATCTTATTATTTGAGTTATTATGATTCCTGCAGTAAAAGAAGCAGAACACTTGGACTGGGGAGTACGATTGACGATTAAAAGGATAGGACTATGTATAAGCATATATTAACAAATAGAAACATCTGCTCCAAGATATATGCTGTATTTAATAATTGGATACTGCAACATAATTATCACATTGTATACTACTATTATATTGCTTCTCCACTCCCTTATCAAATCATTTTTATGTGTTTATGTTTGCATGCTATGGTTGCCTGATAAGTTGTTGTATTCTAGGTTGAACATGTTAGAGCTGAAAGGAACTTGCTCGCAGAAGTTTCCAGCCACTGCATTGTCAAGCTCTACTATTCATTTCAAGATTCTGAGTACTTGTGTCTGTTCATGGAATATTTTCCTGGTGGTAACATGATGACCCTACTCATAAGAGCAGATACCTTAACCGAAAATATGGCTAAATTTTACATCGCCCAAAGTGTTCTTGCAATAGAATCCATTTAGAAACATAACTACATTCATAGGTTAGTAATCTGGAGTTTGAAACTTAAGTTGCTTTACTAGGTTTATTAACTTCTGAAATATTTTCCCTGGATTATCTTTGAGTATCTGTAACTGCGTTGAGAATGTACTTTTCTTATGGTTGTCTCGTTGGCGAACGTAAGTATTAGAAGTGAGAAATACCTTTCATGAGTCATTTTCAGTTCTTCAGTTTGTTACTGTATAAATTACTACAAAGGTTGTATTTGTGCAGGGTGATGGCTCAAAAATGCCGAGAGAGGAAGCCACAAGGACCTTGTAGAGAGTTTAAATAGTATCGAGGATCACTTGGAACCATTCAATGTAAGTCATTTTCTTATATCTGTTTGAACAGATGATGAACCTCTATTTGATCTCACCACTTTTTATGGTCTGTTAAGACTCTTTCCAGCTTGCTGTAATTTACCAATCTAAAACTTATCTCGTTATATTTGTTGCTTCACCTGTGCAAGTGGATAGTTTTGATGAACCCAATATGATGGAGAGGCTATCTGAAGCTGAATTACTTCTTCCTAGTATTGTGAAGCCTCAAGCTGCTTGTGGAGTTGCTGATGCCCACAACATGGTACAGACTTGCCCTTGTGTAGTTCACTCATTGTTTTGGATTCTTGTTTTGGATTCTCCTCTTGAATTTTTACTCATGGCTTAAAATTTGCAGCTGAATGAAATTCTATCATAAAATTCATACAGCTAGGCTCATGTTTTAAGCCGGTGAAACGAAGGTCGGGTAATTGATGCTTCTGATGTGCTATTCATGCAGGCTCTTAAATATCTTTCATTTATTGGCTTTTTAACCCCAGTCCTGTTCTGAAGTTGAAACAGACTTGAAACTAATAGTGTGTAAAAACTGTTCTACCTGGTGTGGGAAATTGTAGTTCTATATAAATTCAATTAAGAACGGTCAAATTACATACCTGTGTTGTTGATAGATCTTTTAAGTTTGCAGCCATGATTCATAACCTGAAACTCCACTATACAAATTTCACTCCTATTTAGTTCATGTAATCTCTGAACTTTAAGCAAAAATCTATAATTTATCATACAGATTCTGCTTTTGTCTAAAGGAGGAGATGGAGGGAATGGGTGTTGTAGTGTTCGTTGCAGCCAAAGCAAACGTCAAGGCACGCTTAATGGTGAGTTTAATAAGTTTTAATTTAGTTTAAACATTTTGAATGTCAGTATTATGATTATGATTACAATTATCACCTGAGGTTGAAATGGCCTAAAATCTAGCCAACTTACATATCCATGTAGGGGCCATGAAGGAGTGGCGGGTCAATCTTAAAGTAGCAAACAGTTTGAGAGATTCATTGTTATATCTGGTGTTGATGACCTACCATTAAGCCAACTGTCAACCAAATTATCAACTCTGGTTCCTACGCCTCTCTCCCCTACCTGCGCACCCACCTTCACGAACCACACAACCCTATTGAAACTGCAACCACACGAGGTATGAGATAAAGCTTCATATGAGTTACACATAGTGCAAATAGGAGTTATATCATTAATCCATGCATTTAGTTTCTTATCCAATGGTAGAATATCTTTGCTACTCTACCATATAAACATTTGGATCCTCGGGATAACCTGCAAATTCCAGATTTTCATCCATATTGAGGTGGTTGAGGCTCTATACTGATGAGAATTCCTATCAATTATGTGTACGTTGTTGTATGTTAATAATTTACAGATAACTTTTATTCATATATTGCCATTTTTAATGAGGAACCAGCGCAGTTCCTCCTTAAGGTTTGTGGTATGACTTATATCCATACACGGAATAATCTAGCCACTCTGAGAGAGAAAACTGAGAGATAAAGTTTTCAGTTTATGATTTAGAGTTTTGATCATTTATATTGATACGTGTGACATGGGTGAGAGTGTTTTGAGTTAATATTTCATTGTTGGAGGCATTTATGATGGCATGTGGAGCTATTTTCTCAGAAATCTGGTTTAGGTGCATGTTATCCTTACAGTCAGGACATCAAAATCTCAGAAACTTATTTTCTTACCTTAATTTGAACAGGCCGAAAAGTTTAGCAGATTAGAACTTCAGGTCAAGTTATGCTTGAGTAGAAGAAGTTTTCTGCATTGTGTAATCATGTTCTGAAATTTGTATGCTGATACCGTTAAAGCTCACTTGGATGTGTTTTTCTTATTTCCAAACAGTTATGAAACTACATCATAGGCATTTAGTTTAATAGTATATAAACGTTCATGTTTCAAACATTATTAATTTACATGGGAGATGGAATATGATGCATGGTACTGTGTTAGAATCTTGGTCAAGGTGGGCAGCATATGGCGTTCTGCGGGATCCGGAAATGTGAAGTAAGGCGACTGCAAGATCTTTCAGTACATTAAAATTTGGTTCCTATGTATAAGTCTTGTTAATACGTTAATTTCATGAAAAAAACTTTATGTATACAGGACACAGGAACTACAGTTTTTCAACGAGCTAAGCAAAGTGCTGAACTCAGTTTGTCAAAGAACTACGCAAAGCAATGCACTCACTGAGTTCAGAGAGGAACTATGAGAATTGTCTATAATAGGTTTACTTTCATATCAAGTCTTTTGAATTATATAGTACATTCACTTCTAGTTAACTTATTTTGTTTGAACTTACTAGTTCCGTACTAGCTATCTGTTAAACAGTTTATTGAGTAATTTAATGACAATTTTAGTAAAAGCTAAATTATCTCTCCATAATTATCTCGATATTAATATGTGACTGAGCATGTCACCGCCAACTGTATCATGAACTAGCTGACTACAAATTAGCCTTCTACAAAGTTGACTGTTCTATGACAGTTTTATTTAGAAAATATAACTGATATTTGCCAACAATGGCAGGTTTATAAGAAATTGAGTTACTGATGACAGTTTTATGAAGAAACTGTTGTCTTAGTCTAAGAAGTTAATTTTTTAATGACAGTTTTCTTAAAAAAATGTTACAGTAATTTGTCAATAATGAGAGGTTTATGAAGAAACTGTCGTCTTAGTCTAAGAAGTTACGTTTTTAATGACAGTTTTCATGGAGAAACTGTCACCTTAGTAAAAGAAATTAAGTTACCAATGACAGTTTTATTTAGAAAATGTTATTGTATGTTATCAACAATAACAGGTTTATGAAAAAACTGATACTTATAGTCATGATTCCGTAATAATTTTTTATAGACCCTTTCGTAACAGAGGCTTTAATGACAGTGCAATTATTTTTCAAAACTGTCACATAAATGTTTTGGTGGCAGTTTTTAACTGTCACATAAGCCCAAATTTGTACTAGTGTTAGCACTTCAATTAGTTAGCACTGAGGTTTTAGAATTGATGTACTTGTGGCTAAGTCGCTAAGTATGGTTAGGAACGCGTCGGCCTTGGTTGGGGACACGCTAGTCTAGCATGGGACACATTTTCCTTGAGACGCATTGGCCTGGAGAAGCTACATCCTTGGACGCGCTGACTAACGAGGGACTGAGAGGAGCTATGGCACCAAGGAGTTAGCCATGAACACGAAGGAGCTATGGCGTTGATGCTAGCTAGGGGAGCATCATCTTTAGAAGTGCATAGGCCTCAACAACGTTCATGGTTGGCTAGCGGTGTATTAGAGCTAGGACGCACATGAGCTTTGGCTAGAGACGCACTAGGAGTCAAGGACGCCAAGGAGAAGCCATGGCCAACACAGATGAGCCATGGGCGTCATGGAGGAGACAAGGGCGTCATGGAGGAGCCATGGGCGTCACAGAGCTAGGATGCGGCTTTAGAGGCGCTTAGGCCTTGTGGCGCTCTTAGCTACTAAGGTTAGCGCATTTGGCGCTTAGATTAGGGTTGGCACTTTGGTGCTAGGGTTTAGGTGACAAGGTGATGATAAGTTGGCTAAGGCCTTATTAGGCTAAAATATGCTATCTAAGACCATTTTTGGTTAATTAGCACTTCTCATGCACTAGAGTTCAACACCAGGAAAGTTAGCGCTTTTAGCGCTATTGTGGCTAATTGGTGCCAATGTGGTTTTAAATCAGATAGCTAGTGCTAACTTGCCTCTAATATGAGAAAAGACTAGGGTTAGCCTAGATGAGAGGTTCAATGCATCTTTTATGGTATTGTTTCTCAGTTGTGGCGCGTCCGACAGGAGTGGCGCATTATTTGTGGCTTATATTTAAGCAAAGTGCTAGAGTAGCATATTTGGGCTCAAAAGTGCAATTTGAGACAAGTTCGTTGTGAACGAAGCGTTAAGCTAGAATGTATTTTCGGTTTTAAATGTTAGCTATTCCCAAGTTTGGTAGATATTACCAGAACATTGATGCGCACTCGAGACAAGTTCAAGGAATTCAGTTGTGGAATTTTATGCGATTTGAGACTAGTTCGATATGGCATAAGTATTGTGAGTATTTAGGAGGCTACAGGGCCAGTTTAGAATGTTTGTAGTTGTTCATAGAATATTCAAGTTTGCTCTATACTAGTGGGAAATCCATCTAGGAGCTTGAGACTTATTATGTAGAGATTATAGACTACATTGTTGGCATGGAATGCCTGTAACCTTTTGTAGAGATTGTATCCTCTATTTGCCTACGGAATATAAGGAGGAATACAATATTTTGTGTTTTGAGGTGAAGTCAGAAGTATGTGCATAAGTATGTGCGGATATTTCTATGTTCATGTAACTAGGAAGAATGACGATTTTTACAATTTTAACCCTTGTCAAAAACTCACCATCTACAGAGGGCTTTAACTAAGGAATCAAAGTTAACTTATGGAGGAGGAAATGGTAGTTTGGTAAATAAAGGAGTAAAGGGGACATCTATCATCATAAGGTAAGAGAGATGGATTTATAACAGGAAAAGAAATTGTAGTTGGAAAGGTGCTTTTATTTCTTTCTCCTTTAGGAAAAGAGATGTAGTACTTGTTGGGACTTGGACCAATCTCCTTTTTCACCTTTTCACCCAAAAACAGTACCAATGTTATAAACTTAACTATCAATTTAAAAAACCAAGCTAGACTGCAATAATGAATTCCTAATGTGCAATATGGATTAAGGAAGAGCGCTAGGAGTCGAAGAGGCTGAAAGTCAAAAAATGAAAGCAACATAATATGCGTGCAGTTTGAAGTTGCAAAACATTTATCTTTTAAGGGGATTCTGGAATATTATTTATTTATTTTTTTGATGGAAAAGAAAATTTTACCGGATCATTTAATATAGTACAACATATTAGCAATTTCTTGCTTATTGAAAATATTACGTAAAATAGTGGACTTATTGATTCATGTGAGTTGGCATGTGTTGGACACATTAGATTCTCGCAATATTTATTAAAAAGTTTGCTGTTGTGTTATGCTTCTTGTTTACATAATAAACTTGTGCGTAGTAGTTTTTACAATAAAGACTTTACCTTGGTGATTGTGTTTTCTGCTTGACAAGGTACTTTTATGTTGTTTTTTGTGATGGTATTCGCAAGTTGCTTCAATCTGTAACTATGCTGACACTTGAGAGGATGTTATTTGTGAGCCACTTATTTGTTGTTAACAAAGATTGAACTTCAGCATGAAGAGCCGATGAGGCCCTACTTGAGCCTGCCTCTAGGTGCATAAAAGAGTCTTGATCAACTGAGTATATAATGAATGCATATCCCATCGAGAAATGTTCTTCCTTAAACGAAACAACAATAAATACAATCCAATTTGTATCTAAATCTGACAACGACGGTTTAATATGATTTGGTGATTGATACTAATTAATAGTCGCATAGGATTGATTGGAGATGCTTGTATATGGTTTCTAATTTATTTCTATCAGACAGTTTGGATTAAGAGTGATGTTTTCAAAAATAAATAAACATTTGTATTTCCAAATAAACTATAAAAATGGTTACTAAATCTTTTGATTGGGGAGAGAGAATTGGGGAGGTTAGCCTTTATTCAATCCAGTCACTGATCAGGTTTCGCAGAAGGGCAACTGCTACAGAAGCTAGAGAAAAAAAAACCAAATAGCTTGAAAGAAAGGACATTCCTTAAAATGGTGTTGTTCAGTTTCCGTGGTTTGAAAGTTACATAAAGAACATTCCAAGGATATTTTTGAAACATGGGAAGATAAACAACTGGAGGTAAAAAGGGCTTTGTGAACTAGCTTCCATTAAAAAAGTTTAATCCTTCGAATAACTGGGATGCTCCAAAGTTATTTCCGAGGGAAATTGATACTGTTGTTGGGATTATGGATAATCAAGAAATTATAAACATTTTTTACTGTAAATTTACCAAATGAAAGTTGCTTCCATTATCAAGTTAAGAAATTTGCAGTATCAAGGATCATTTATGTTGAGATTTCCCCGTTTTCTTCTGGAGAAATAAGATCCTTAACCAAGTGGAAAACTGGTTCTTCCCTTTCCGTGGGTTTGGGTACGTCAGTCGAGTTGGGAATCCAGATATCATCCCAAATTTGGGTGGAATAACCATATTTAATTTTCCATATGTAATTATTATCCTTTGTGAGAGCTAGACCTTTTTTTATGTTGTTCTAGATCCAAGATAAGTTAAAAGATCTGGTTGAATCGAAAGGATGAGATTTAGGTTATGTTAAAATGGTGTGGATTTTTTATTACCAGACCTCCCTGAGATTTAGGTTTGTAGATGATTTTGTAGACTTTTAAATAGCTTCATTTTCCTTTAGATTTATCTTTATTCCACAAGAAATCTCTCTGGATACGATCAGACTGATTTAAAGTGGACTTTAGGATAGCAAGACATTGTATTTTATAGGTTGGGTAGGTTTGTGGGATTGATTGAATAAGAACTATTTGACCTTCTTGGGAGAGGATTTTTGATTTCCAACCTTGCAAAGTAGACTAGTATTTTTGTAGAAGGGGCTTAAGGTTTTCTTTTCGGTTTTTATCAAAGAAAATGGGGTACCAAGATATCGATCATTTTTTTTCAATATGGTATCCTTTAAGAATTTTGCTAATATTTTTTCATGTTTATGGTGAATCAGGGGGTTGAAATAAATTCCGTATTTTTGAAGGCTAGCTATTTGTCCCATAATATCATTGAAATTTTTTAGGATTTCTAAAAGGTTTTAAACTTCCCCAAAATTATCCTTAGTGAAAAGAAAACAATCATCAACAAAGAAGAGGTGTGATATATTGGGTGATTGTTTATTTATTTTAATGCCAGAAATCTTTTTTTTCAGAGACTGCTTTGGATAAGAGTTTGGATAGGATTTCCATGCAAATTAGAAAAAGATAAGGAGACAGAGGTTTTCCCTGTTTAAATCCTTTGGAAGTGGAGAAAGTGGGACCTGGGGAACTATTTAGGATAATAAAGAAAGAAGTTGTGGAAATGCACTGCATTATAAGATGCACCAAAAACTTATTGACACCAAAGGAGATAAAAGCGGTCTGTATAAACGACCATTCTATACGATCGAAAGCTTTAGGAACAATTATTAGGGCTAGAAATATTTTTTTTTTCTTTAGAGGTTTTCATTGAGTGGACGAGCTCATGGGTAATAATTATGTTATCCGTGATCTGACGACCCGACAAAAAAGCGGATTGGTTAGAAGATATTAATTAGTTGAGGAGAGGTTTGAGTGTGTTTGCCAGAATTTTAGAAATCAGTTTATAAACTGTGTTACTCAAGCTAATGGGATGGAAATCCAATGGGGTTTGAGTTGTCAAAATTTTTGGATAAAGGTCAGGAAAGTGTGATTTAATTTTGGAGGTATGCATCTCGAACTAAAGAATTCTTGGATTGACGAGGTTATATCATGACCAAAAATTCTCTAGTTTGATTTGAAAAATCCAAGATGAAAGTTATTTGGTCCTATGGAACCCTAAGGTTCATATTCAAAAGTGTAAGCCAGATCTCTTTGGCGGAAGTAATTTGAATTAGGGATAGCTTTTCAAACTCTGTAAAACGAGGCTTTATCAAATCTGATAAGTAGGAATTATTTTGAGAAATTGGAAGTACCAATTTGAGAGAACTAATTTGTTAATATGGAGTTTAATTGATCTCTATCATAAATCCAAAGGCCCGAAGGTTCTCGAAGAGAATGATTCGCATTTATTCTTTTCCTTTTGGAGGCATATGCATGGAAGTATTCGGTATTTCGGTCATATTCCTTGAAAATTTTATCCCAGGATATCTGATGATAATAATCATTTCTGATTTCATATAATTTCTTAATTCTGTTTGAAGGTTCTTTAGATTATCTAGCAGGTCAAAAAAGTTCCTTATTTATAAAGTTTTTCTTTTTTTATTTATCCCATATATGTTTTTATGGATATTTCCAAAAACTTCAGTATTCCAGTGGGATAATCCAATGAGAATAGTTAGAGTTTCAAAGAGATGTTATTAGAATTTGATTTTCTATCGAGTAAATTCCAAGAAGCGAAGACGATGGAATCTAAAGAAGGGTGAGTAAGCCAAGATCTAAGGCGCCAAAAAGGTTTTTTGAGTTTTATCAAAGTTGTGCTGGAATCAAGTAGTAAGGGAGTATGGTCAGAACCAACTCTTGGATGATGACGTACCTTAGTATTCGGGAAATATTGTGACTAAGAATCATATATAAGTGCTTTGTCAATTCTTTCACTAGTATTTGCTTTGGATTTGCGGTTGCTTGACCATGTAAATGGTTCCCTTTCATATCCTACATCTTGCAATCCAAGGGCATCAATAACTTATAAAATAAATGGTTTGCTACTCGAAATGGAACTAATTCTCAGCTAGGTCCAGAGTAACATTTAAGTCTCTAATGATCAACTGGATGTGTTGGTTGTTGTTCAGTTTGTTGTCCTTATAATATGAGATCATTGTCAATTTTTTCATCTGATTCTATAGCACCATAAACAAAAATTAGTAGGGATTCTTGACTATTAGTGGCTATAGAAAAATATCACACATTTAACTGGGAAGAGAGCAGTTTCATTCCAACATTATTATGCTAAGAAATAGCTAACCCTTTTTCTTTAACAATCGACGGGATGATAAACTAGTCATGGAAGTTTAACTTTTTGAATTAAAACTCCATACACGAGTATGGTTCTTTATTTTCATAAAGAAAAACTAAATCAAGTTGGAGAGAAGTGAGAAGGTGGTTTAAATGGTCTCTGGTTAGGGGGCTTATGCCATGGACATTCCACGAAAGAAGTCCCATTTCAAAAATTGACCAATAAATAAAAATTTGGCAATCAAATCACAATATACAGGTGTTTGTGGGTAAAAACAGATTCAAGAGTAAGAGGTAAAAATAGGGGTAAGTTAATGAAGAATACATCTAAGCCAAGAAATGGTCGTTCCGGTTTTGTTTCAGTCGCAAAGGAAGGAGAAGGGTTGGTTTTAGGGAAGGAAGCAGAGGAAGTGTTGAGGTCGGATTACCAGGATCCGTTAGGTGTGAAAGGTATTTATTGCTATGAAGGATTCTCTGTGTATGAATGAGAGAAGGCCTTGATGAAAATCAGATGATAGACTTGTTCTATTTTGTACGCTCTGTCTGTTCTTGTAACACCCCGAAATTTAGGTCTGGAATTTTACCCAAAATCCAAATTCCAAAATCCGAAATGCAACTTATGCATTTGGAATCCAAGCCTGATTTGTTCAATCCAAGTCTATTATATAGAAACCATTCATATATTTCACTACTTAAATTCATTGTAAACAACTTAAATTAACTAAAGATCAATGAAACATCATTAATGACTACACAAAATATCGGTAACAATTAGTTATGGATAATTCATGAATAACTCTAATTATGAGTACAATACCAGATGTTGTATTTAAATCACACGTGTTGCACGGCAACGTGGCTTCCTACGTACCCACAAGGATCAAGCACGACCGTAGTTCATCAAACAATAATTTTTAATTAAAAATCAATTATATATAACAAATCCAAGACTATTATAGTTACCCTTACCTGAGAAGCTTTTTCAAATCATCAAATTGTCGTTCAACCTCTGGGAGTATGCTAACACCTTAGAAAGTAAATACCACTCGCACTCTAGGAGACTGTTTCAATACATAAAACAAAATCCGCTCGCTCCAAGGACCCTCGTCCAACTGTGAAACGTTCACACATATATTATATATATACAAT
Organism: Papaver californicum; assembly: GCA_023531435.1. NCBI lineage: Eukaryota > Viridiplantae > Streptophyta > Magnoliopsida > Ranunculales > Papaveraceae > Papaver > Papaver californicum. Next base: position 1,833,152 of record JAJJMC010030994.1, on the reverse strand, counting down.
TCCAGCACTACAATAAGACCACAATCATATTCATAAACATAATAAAATAATGAATTCACATTTAACTTTGTGACAAATAAAATATGCTCAAGCTGCGTAAAACAAGGCTTATAGAAAACACCTAGTTGTATGGATCTTTTTGTGCAATACAATTATATTGTTGGAAGAATAAATGGTAAAATACAAACCATCATTAGTTCAAGTTCCAACCCAACCTTTGAAATCCAACATCAATTCCTAAAAAAAATAATGATAGCTTTAACAAGGTTACACGCACAAAACTACATCAACCTCCTTCGTGTCAGATTAACCAATTAATACTCAGTGGATCATAAAGATATCTTCACCATACAATCATAATCAAATCGTTTACATTTCACATAAAATTCAAAGTACAGTAACGTCTAGATATCGAATTATGGGAGATTTCATATACTTATACAAGACAAATTTTCTACACGCACAACTGTAGACTCACCACAATTTAGATTACTTACCATGATTGTATTATTATGAAATTTTTACATCTTAAAATTAGATCAACAATTTACAACATATACAAAAGTCGGAGAAAAATAACAACTATAGCTTCTTAAATAGAGGTCCTAGTAAGTGTATTATGTTTTACAAATTCTAAGGAGAGGTCCTTCATAACTCGGATGTCTCTGGACATTATAATGGTACGATCATCTTTAAATTTTATCTGAGTATATCCAACATAATTAAATAAAACATATCCAAAATTTATAGCAAACAAATGGCTCAAACAAAATATATTGATTTTACAAGATCATCCTAAAAAGTGTGCATATTACATCATGTTATAAAAATATTCATATTTAATTAACAGTAATCTGGAACTAAAAAAATACAAATCACAATGAAAGATAAGACATAAATCTACAAATTTTGTTTATTTCATAAATAATTCTAATATCATTAAGACTGCCTAAATGGGTCAAGATCATGACAAACCGAATATGTTCAGAAACTTCTGAAAACATTACCAAGTTAAAAGATACATTCAATGGTGAATATGCGGTAGATTATCCTTAGAATTTAATCAGAGATACCTAAGCATGTTAATTAGTAATAAGAGAAAGTCGATCATCGATCAGAAATAAAAAATTATACAAATAAATTACCGAAATTTACAAAATCATACGAAAATTGAAACCAAGTACAAGAAAAATCTCCCGAAGAGAAAGGGATTTAGCACTCTACCTTTGATAGCTACAAACTCCTCTTGATCATCCTTGGGGTTCCTTTCTAAAATCCCAAGCTCCATATCCTTCTCATTCTCCATAGTTTTTGGTTCTCCTTTTTTTTTTCCTTCTTCCTATCCCCTACCCTCTAGAGACTAACCTATCAGAAAAATAAGGTTTTTATGGTGGAAATTCGTCCAAGACCCTAGTGTACCCGTAATGGGCCTAGAAATGGATTTTTGGGCATAAATTTATATGTTCCACCATTTTGACCATATCTAAAGATCTGAACCTCGGATTTGGGTGATTCAAAAGGATATGGTCTGTTATAAATCCCTTTATCATGTTCCTCAGCGTAAAACAGAATCAAGTTCATATTTTTGGATGCCTCTCATCCCCTATGGGACTAAATGGATTGATATTCTTCTATGCACATCCAAGTTATTTTTGTTTAATGAATTTGGTAAATTTGAGGATTCTAGAAAGTATCAAAAATCAACTCTAATAAAATGAATTTACATAATTACATTGTTACAAGAATTACAGAAATACCTATGGGATAAAAAAAGATATAATTAACCTCAAATTTGGATGTGGTTATTATAGTTCTTATTTCAATATATTGAAGAATCCATTTATAATAGTTGTAAATAACCGTTCAATCTGACCTCGTAGGAAGTGATGATTCTGAAGTGGAGATGGTGGAGAGTTTGCCGAAACCGTTCCCCACTAGCTTGAGGACGACTAGACGGTTACACACCCACCACTCCTCTACTTAACCAACTATCGAACATTCCAGAAATTTTCCTCTAATGGGTGTATTGCTACACCGCACACCATAGAGTGCCATACTAATACCCTAGTGAATGTCCCCCCATTTTTGACATCTTTGATGTCTCATATAATTTTAGTATAATTAAATATTAAAACTATAAAGTCAAATGAGATTTGCTTAGTTAGTCAGTTGACTAGTGGCTTGTCATGCTTGACTAGTCTGATGAATCTTGATGAGTCTGAGAAGACAAGTGGACTTCCAGAGAATATGCAAACTAAAATAAAATTGATTTTATGTTATTTTAAGTTTCCGAGAAACAGTGAAGTTCAAATGTGCCAACCAGTATTGACATGTTGAACTGAATAGGTAGTGCCGGATGCAGGCATTAAGTAGGTCGAACACTGCCTTTCTCTTCATCAGCGAGAGGTGATGGATGGTCATAAAAGAGTGAGGAAGAAAATATTTAAGTATTGAAGTGGTCAAGCTTTTGTAGCAGGACATATAAGTGAAGCCACATGAAATAATATATTTCTGGCCAAAAGCTAAGGTGAGCACCCATGGTCGGTCCCATGTTAATTATATATAAGGTATGTTATATATAATAAATTGTATTTATGAAAATATGGCTAACCGTGTCAGTTACACTTTATAGATCATATGTGGTCAGTCGAAGTAAGTGTATATCACACTTGATAAGTCGTTAACTTGGGAGGCTACATATAAAATGCATTGTATGCCTTTAAAGTTTAAGGGAAAAATCGAGACTCCCAACTTCTAAGTATAAATCGGACTCAAAGCTTTTATATTTACAATGCTTATAACCGTTGCAAAAATGGAGTTGGGAGTCCAATCTTTAATATTTGCAACGCTTATAAGCGTTACAGAAAAGGGGTTTGGACTTCAAGATTTTAATATTTGCAACGCCCAAAAGGGGAGATGGGACTCAAACTTAGGTTTTATACTCGGACTCTCAAGGATTTTGCTGCCGCCAATCATGAAAACTATTTTATTCGACCAAGTTGGGCGTCCAACTTGGTCAGGAGTGGACTCCCATCTTTAGAGGAGAAGTTGGGATCCCAGCTTTAGAGGAAAGGGACCGACGAAGTTGGAGGGCCATACACGAAAAGAAGTATGTCAACCAAGTTGGAGGGCCAACTCGACCAGACACGAAAAGAGTTATTTTAGCAAAAACGTTGTAGATTCTTCCTTCGATGCTCGTTTAGACAGTCAAACGGGAAAAATAGTAAACATCCAGGAATATTTGAAGCGAATTCTGACAGTTTTCAGATTGTATTTTTTCTAGAATCCGGGTCATATCTTCTAGACCGTCATTCGCAATAAGACGCCCTTTTAGTATGTTGTAGAAGACGCATAGGTTAACATATTTATTTCAGAGCATTTTGCCCCATTCTCCACCCATTATACGTCTTTCCAAGATAATTATGACGGTATGTCAGAAATCAGGGTGTGGGCCAATATTAGGGTTTCGTTGTATTTTGACAAATATTTGGATTTTGGTGCGGCCAATATTGGAGACATTTAATTCAAGCTCGACCAATATTAGGGATTGGCAATTGGAGCTTTAGATTTGTATTTGGGACGGAAATGACTTGGTGTTTAGACAAAGTTGTGATGCCTCAACCTAGTGCATTCATGCGCAAGTTGTCATGTGATTCCGTACAGGCTTATATATGCAATGTGATAAATCAATATTATCCAATTAGGGTTTGAATAATGATATGAAGTAACTCTAGGAATATATCATTAGAGAAGACTCAAGTTGTTCTATACAGTTGGAAATCTATCTAGGATCTTGGTGTTTACGTAGAAATTATAGAATATCTGGGAGTATTGCAACAAGCACCAGAACTATTCTAAGAATTTCATACATAGATAGATACCGAGTCATACAATAATCATGATTGTATATATGGAATATATGCGGACAGGGATGGACATCTATCATGACTTAACATATTCCAAAGATTCTTTGCAGAATGTAAATATACTAAGGTTCAATATATTTCGATATCCGAAGAAACTTAAATTTTACGATTTTATCCTTGGAAAAGACCCACCATATACATTAAGTCCCATCCTTAGCGCGGAACAGTAATGCTGCGTTGTAAGCACTTGATGGTGACAATCAAATAATAGAAGGACAACTGCTTAGATTTGCCTCCCTTAAATACCTTTGACGCAGGCTTGGGAACATATGATCACAATAGATGACCACATAAGAAAATATTATGATAAATCCATATGACTCAGCTGAAAGCCCGAAAGAAGATTCCAAAAAAGACCCAGAAGAAGAATAAGACGAATATGAATCATATGAAGAGGGTGGCGATGAATATGAATCTGATTGAGATTCCATCTGATTAGATTTCTCAGCACACTCTTTTGTCATAGTGCATAAGAGCTTTCACCTTCGTACTTTATGATTCATAGGTATTCTTTCAGAGTTAAACATTTTCAGGTTTGGCATGGCCGTTTTGATGAACCATTTGTTATGAACTCGTATTAATATCTTCATATTTATGGAATGACTAAATTAATAGATCTATATATAAACTTATGAAGATTTTTTATCAATTTTCTTTGTCAGAAAATTTTAGAAGTATAGTTTCCGGGGAAAAACATTGTAGAATCTTCATACGATATCCGTATTTGATGGTTGATCCCAAGAATGGCAATGCAGGTACATAAGCGTCGAGACAAGGTGAGCAACCAACATTGACATGGCTAAATTAGTCGATGTTAATCACAGAGAAACAATTAGATGAGACATATAGCCCTCTGTTCATGAGTATTCATTTTTGGCGCTGAAGTTGACATGAAGCTTTCAGCACCATTTCCAAGAACAAATTGCATATCCATATTACAGGTATTTAAAAGAGCAGATTTATACATCTATCTGAGTATCCTGCTCATATTCTCTATTAAAATATTGTATGACGAAAGATAAAGCTTGGATGTTTTTTTGTACTTCCCCATTGGTAGCAGTTATCTATGGCGTACGATTGGGAAGATAAACAACAAGAATTTAAGTAACGCCTAAAGACTTCAAGTAGATGATGACCTCATCATAAAATAGGTAGAGAAAGCATCAAGTGACAACATCAGTTGATAGCGAACGGATCAGTGGATATGGCTCTTCGACTAATTGCTCCTTCAGAGTTTGTGGATCATCTAATGTTTTGGAGAACAAAAATCTCGTATTAACACCAGTCCCCAAGTATAACTTACTTAATATCCATCACCATAATAGTCATAAGATTATTTGATGGAGCTATCATGCCTCTAGCGGTTAATTCTCTCATATATACCAAGGGAGATATTATAGTATCCTTGTATTGTCGGTTTTTTCTGACGTGTTGTGGCTGGAGCAAAAATTGATGGAGGTTGGAGTCAAAGTTGGCGCTAGCGTCGAGGCTGTCAACCATTGTGAGACAGAGTATGACTAACTCTGCACCTCATAGATAGTCGGTATGTTGATAAGACGTTTGTTCCCATGAGTATCTATACGGATTTACTCATTATTGAAATTTCTGGATCTCCTATGGTTATGTAAAATCTGGTAGCAGTATAAGCAAAGCTTATTTTTACTTCAAGAGTTATGTAACCATATGCATTATGGAATTTTCTTTAGTATCCTTGATTGTTTTTGGATCATGGACAACCTCACGATGATTAATTCATATGGTTTTGAGTGTATTGACAGAGATGATGTTGACAGTAGCCTGCATCAATTGGTATCCCATCGAATTATGTATCCTTGAGATAAGTAGTGGTGAGCAGTCCCCTGTTACACTTTTCTTCCCCCTCACGAAAAGAAGTTTGTCCACCAAGTTGGAGGGCCAACTTGGCCAGACACGAAGAAAGCTACTTTAGCAAAAACGTTGTAGATTCTTCGTACGATGTACGTTTTCGATAGTTAACCCCAATACGGAATTGGAAAAAGACCGGCTATCTTCTTTCACGCAAAGATTTAGGTTTAGAGATCGTTTAAACAGTGAAAACTGTAAATGTCCATTTATATTTGAGGCGAATTTCTGACAGTGTCCAGCTTGTACTTCGTCTAGAATCTGGACCATCTCTCATAAACCGTCACTCGGAAGCCTTTTATTATGTTGTAGTAGACGCATAGGGTAACATATGTTGTTTAGAACATTTTTCCCCATTCTCCACCGATTGTACGCTTTTCCAAGAAGATTATGACGGTATTTCAGAAATCAGGGTCTGGATCAATATTACGGTTTTGTTGTATTTCGACTAATATTTTGATTTTGGTGCGGCCAATATTGGAGGGCTTGGCCAATTTGAGCTTTATCTTTGTATTTGGCATGACAATGACTTGGTGTTTATACAAAGCTGTGATGCCTCAACCTAGTGCATTCATGCGCAACTTGTCATGTGCTTCCATACAATCTAATACATGCACTGTGATAAATCAATGTTATTCAATTAGGGTTTGAATATTGATATAAAATAACTCCGGAGAAGAATCAAGTTATTCTATACTAGTGGAAAATCCATCTAGGAGCTTGGGATTTATTATCTAGAAATTATAGAATATCTGGGAGTATTGCAACTGTTGATAGTGGATTTTTGACAAGGGAGAAAATTGTAATATTGTTTTTCGCCAATCTGCAGAAGCATAAAATAAATATACATAAGTTTCTTGACATAGCATCAGAATTATGAATTTACTACTATCCTACATTTTGCAAGAAAATCAAGAAGTAATATTCAACCCCTGGTTAAATTATCCATCTAGCTCTTTTTTCATATATATGCATCATAGAAATTTTAGAGTTATGTTCAACTAAATCCTTGTTATTTCATGTACATCTATGCGAACTATTTGTATAAGACAGAATATGTTGATTATACAAAATTACGGACATTCAGAATAGAGGCTAAGCCATATCTGAATAAAAACGCTAGTTAGATGCATACCATCTAATAGCAGAGTCGCATCAAGCATAATGTCAAGTTGCAAACTTCCACGGCTGAATCTCTTGAAAATGTTCTATATGCACTGCATAAAAGTTAAGCATAATGCTAACAATAAATCTCATACAATTGAGAAACTCTAAATTAGTCATAAATATGGCCACGACATTAATAAATATCAAAGATAGTGGTGCATAGCAATAATCATAGCACTAGCAAGTGCTAGCCTTGGAAAACCCTAGTCACACTCTCAATACCAATAAGTAGCACACACATATGCCAAAAGGCCAGGCGAAAGCCAAAAAAAAGGTAACAAAGCACGCATCAAACAGACCATAGCGCTGCTAGTGCTAGCTCCAGCGCTAAGGGTTAGCGTTGCACTAGCTCCGGTGCTAAGAGTTAGCGTTGCACTAGCTCCAGCACTAACTTGTGCACGGCCAGCGCAATTGCTAATATTTTTTTTCCTCGCTAGCACCATTTCTAGCATTCCCCTTCTTTTGCGGTGCTAACTTTGCTAGGCCTTACTAGCAAAATCATGGTTAGTGCCAGCACTATCCTGAGTCCACGACTTCAACACCTACGAGAAATCAAATCATGTTACATAGGGGAGTTATTCATGGGGTTTTGGTCTGGCGGTTATAGCAACATGTGGCGTGGTAACACCCCATGATCTGGAAGCTACAAAGTAGTGGTAAAGCTGGAGCAGTTGATGAGATAATGGAATCGTGGTTTTCCAGAAAATCCCAAGGATAATGGGCGGTTACACCATTATCCCCATGACTTCCACTACTCCATCTCTTTATTACTTCTACTGCTTTACAAGTAAGATACGTGTGTACCCAAACTATTATAAATATGCTCCTTAGCCCATTTCAAAAAAACAACAAGCTTATAATTTTCATAAGCTCTGTGATTTCTCTCAGTAGTTCTTTAACTTTACACATCATTCAACACACATAATTCCTTCAACTTTCTTTGCTTCCCTCCCCTAAGATCCACCCATTTCCTTTCATCGTGACCAAAACAGAGCAGAACGGCTACTATCGTGGTTTAGGCTTGCTCTATACGATTTTTGTTTCCGAATCTAGATAAAGTACTTCTACAATATATATTTTTTTACCTAGAATCAATTTTTAGGTATTAACAATTGACGACCATAGTGGGAGATCAACCTCTAGGTCATGAATCTAATTTTTCATTTGCCTGAAAATCAATTATTCAATTATTCAAAAAATGGTGGATCTTAGGTCGGGTTCAGCAACCAACCCCAATTCAGGTTCAAGAACCACTCTTAACCGTGGCAATACCATTGGCGGAATTCCAGATATCACGCCTCAAAATACCACCACTGAAAATACCAAGACTCCTCTCCATACCACTAAAGGTGTCAAAAACAAGGAACATGCGTCACCTACAATGGATGATTTAATGAAGCGGCAGGATACCTTGGATGAAACTCAAGTAGCCATGGCCACTACCCAGAAGGAAGTTCTTACTTTTCTTAAGACTCTAATAGAGCAGTTATCACCGGAGCATCGTCATCGTCAAATGGAGAAAGCTAAGAACAAAATTTTCACGGTGCCAACACGTCAAGAGATAACTCCCAAGAAGATGATGAAATATAGGTTATCGCCGACCGTGTACGAGAAAGGAGTCAACAACAACAAAACTTTGTCACTCGTGAAGATCTGGAAAGGCTCCTGCGAAATTGTGGAAAGGAAGATTCATCTTCATTCCACCAACATCAACCCCCTTATCCAACTGAAATCCAGAGGATTGCACTGCCAAACGGGTATTTGTATCCTCAATTCTCATTATACGATGGAACCGAGAATGCTCGAGAATATATTTCTCGGTTCTTGGAATCATTAGAAGTGCACGAATACAACCAAGTGTTGCGGCTTAAGGAATTCTCCAAATCTCTTACGGGAAGAGATTACACCTGGTACAACAATCTCGCCCCCAACAACATCTCCAGTTGGTCTCAAATGGTCAATGCTTTTGACAAAAAGTATTTCTTGGTCTCTGAAGAAATCACTCTCTCGGACCTGGGAAGAATTTTCCAGAGGAACAACGAGCACCTGATGCGTGTCGTAAGTGCAATAAATTACTCAAGATATTTCTCACTAACTAACTAGTAATATAGCGGTAGTAATGATCGTTCCCACAAAGAGATGAATAATTGATAGGTTATTTAGATTACCAAAACTAGAATAAATACTAAAAAGGGGGGTTTTGTAGATTAATTAACTAAAACACAATAAAAAGACAATAAGAATAAGGAGATGATTAGGGAGTCCTTCGTCGTTACCAAACGTTGGTTGAATTAATATACTTATCTATCTTTCGTTAGAACCATTCATCACCAACCGTAGAATAGCAATAAGCTCGCTATCCCAATACTCTTTGTGTCACTGGATACAAAAACGCTCGACTATAAAATTTTATCCATCTGAGCCACCATGAATAAGCTCTCAAGGTGTAACCCAATAGAATGCATTAGGGTTTGTGAATTTAGGTTGATCTTAGCATCAAACGCAGAACCTCGGTCTGCTTATTATTGTTATCTTGATATGCAGTTGCTCCACAGAATCCCGCTGCAAGGTCTTACGTTCTCTACTTGGGTAGGAGGTGTTCGACTATTACACGTATCTCACAACTCTCTACTAGCAATATAATAATCAATAGATTAATCTAGTATGCATCCCAAACAATCTAAGAATTATCCATAAATATTAGATATAGTAAAGACAATCGATTATGATTAAAACTCCAAATAAACTCTATAACTAATAAAGCTTTCCATCTAGAACAATGAATTCATCCTTAATCAACAAGGGTTTATCTACTCATATTACAAAGAAGAACGGTTTCCCTCTAAAGGGGTAAACCCTAGGTTTAAGATGTAGAAGTTGTGATATCAGATGTAGAATTATGTAGAGATCTAGAATATATGATGTAAAATATTAATAAGAGATGTCTTTTTGGAGCCTTAGATGTCTTCTTTTATAGTCTTCAATGCTTGTCCCTCAAGTATCCTCTCTTTCTACGATATAGACTCCTTCCGGGACCATGTTTTCTTTGTTTTAGAAGCCCAAACGCGTGCCAAACTACCCCAGTTACGGTTGGTTTCAACCTAAGAAAGCCAACCAAAATTCTGGCACAAAAATCTCTCCAAACTTCGTCATATTTACGGTTGGATTCGATTCCAGAATTGCAACCGTAATTATTCCTGAAGACTTTTGTATTTCACCTTTTTGGTCATAACTTCCTCATCCGATGTCCGATTTACCTCATTCTTTTTAGTTGGATTCGTCTTTTAATTCTATACAAGATGGAAATGACAAAATCTTCATATCTCTTCAACTTATTTTACGGTTGGCTTTGATAGTCTAAAGCCAACTGTAACTTTTCCTGGAATTTGTTGTCCAAAATTGACTTTGTTTACGGTTGGCTTTAGGGATACTTTTCCAACCGTAAATCTTCATGGAACTCTTGTTTCAAAGTTGTGTTTCCATCCTTTGGCCTCTCCTTTTCATGCCAGAATGAACTTCTTTCCTCTTCTTAGCTCTCTTTAACATCATTTCCATTGATTTCAGATGATTCACCTAAAAAAAAAAATAGAAAACAAAGTAATAACAAGATAATATGCAAGAAATATGACTAAAACAAGTATGAATTTGATAATAAAATCATATGAATTATGCACTTATCATCATCCCAACAGATACGTATAGAGGTTCAGAACATAAGCTCTCGACTTTCGTGACCAGAATGTAACTGAGCAATAATTGGTGGACCTTTGCATTAATGGTATGATTCCTATTTATCGTGCTTTATTAGAAAATTTACGATTTCAAACCTTCTCTGAGATACACGAGGCCGCCAAAGATCGGCAATAGCCGCTCCAGTTTTGTTGGAAAGAGCGAGGCCCGCCAGAGAAGAAAGCCATGAAGAAAGCCGTGGAAGTAGACGTCTGGTGAACAAACAACATTCTACCCAACACTCCATAGGTGTTGTTACTGAGGAGGGAGGAAAGAGGAAGGAATCTTCTCAATCAGCTTCACAGTCTAAGTGTGCCTCGTCGACTCGACCGAGACTTTGCGTCAGCCACGACAAACCAAGACAGATCTGACAATCCCAGACTTCCCCTTTCCCATGGAGGATGTCCACGAACTATTAGAATTATGGGTACAAAACAGAGCTATCAAGTTACCACATGTGCGACATCCACCCAGTGAAAAAAACATGTTAAATCCGAAATACTATTACTTCCACAGATTTGTCAACCATCCCACCAGCGAATCCAAGGAGTATCTTCAGAGAAAATATCGACTCAGGAGAGCTATGCCTGGTGACTGAAGGCATCTATCGGATAAGTGTCTACTCTTCGCTAAAAGTGATACTGCATATCCTTAGTCCGTTTCATACATGATCATCCAACACAATGAGAATCCTAGCTGGGTACTTCTCACCACTGCTTGCCTCAAGGACACCGAGTTCGAGAATACACTAATCGATGCAGGCACCGATGTCAATATCATCACTATTAAAACACTGAAAGTTTGTGGGAATTTCAAGGCATGAAGCTACACACTCATTGATCGTAATCAGGAATTCTGAAGGAAAGTCCAGGAGTGCTTACGGATACATCACCCTTAAAATGAAAACAGGTGATACCCGAACACATGCCAAATTTCACATTGTCAAAGAGGATTCAAGTTGCGACATGATTCTGGGATGCCGTGGGTCTGTAGCAACAAGATGGAAGCAAGTGTATCTCTTTTATCAGTGCCAACACCTCCAAGACTTTTAAACAAGCAGGAAAATCACGAAGATTCCCTATCAAATGAGTTTCGCCGCGCAATTAATCTGGATATGAAGCACTTGTCAGAAAAGGACATGGCATCATACGTTTGAAGTTTTCACACACCAGCAAGTCACATCCAACCAATTCCCTTGCAACCATCAATCCCACGTCCCATCAAAGTTTGGGGACTTGACCCGGATATCAACCCTACTCTAACTCGGCAATATGAATGGGAAGCTGATCCTTTTTAAAATTTTATCAAATGGGTACGGATTGTATCTACTGGAGATAAGAAAATTAGTAACCCGGTTATTCAGAAGACATGTTCTGAAGTTGAGGGGCATGAACCCAATGCCTTCCATGTCGGAGATATGGTGAAAAAGATAACAGCCTCTCCTGAAGAAGAGCCATATCTCATCACCGAAATCTTAATCGGCGGTTACTACAAGTTTTTCAATGATTACAAGTCATAAGGGGTGGTCATACATGGCAAGTGGCTGACAGCTCACAAACGCTTAAAGCATTTTACCACCATCCCGCTTTATTTCTATGTTTTATGCAATATTTGTAATTCCTCCAAAATGTTTGCAATCTTGCATTCATATTTAGGATTTCAATTCATCAAGCAAAATATTATTTCTTTTCAAATAAAACATATCCTTGCAAATTATTCAGAAATCTCTGTCTACTCAAAAATCCCAAAAACAAAATCACAAAAAAAGTCATATGTCTCAAAACATATGAAAACTTAAGAAGACCTAGAAAAATTCCTTGAAGACTGGCTCAGCACCTTCAACGTATGCCTTCTTTATTTGCTCAAGCGCCTCAGTCGCAAGCTTCAACTTCTGAGAAAGCCTATCAACTTCACATTCAGCCTTGGCAATCGTCTCCAAGTTATAAGATACCCATTTTTCCTGCAAATACTTTTCAATAGCTTCCAAATGACAACAAAGCCAACATTAAGTTTAGCTCTTACGGCCTCCTCAAGATCTTTTTTCCAATCTAAAAGCACCATTTTATAGATTTCTCTACAAGGAAGAGAAACCATCTCATTCACAGTTGGCAGCAACACAGACACATCTTTCTCCAGGGTGCGGTGTTCTTGGGATTAACTATGAAGAAATGGCCATACTTCTTCCATATTTTGGTATACAGCTCAGCGTAGGAAAACTACACGGTAAAACCTCCAATGCACACATAGTCAAGTCAAGTGCTATCAAACATGAAGTCAAAGCTAACTCCAGCATTCGGGTACTCAAACGAAGCAGTCTCCATCACATCATCATTTTTTACAACAATACCACTCAGGGTGCTTTCTCCAACAGTCGTATTAGGGGGAACCTATACAGGATTCTAGGTTAGAGAAGACACATCAAAAGAAGTATAGTTCATGAGACATTATAGAGTAAACTACTTGAAGCTGTTACAAGCCATCATAAGAAGAAGGCATCCCATAATGCGACTCGACACAAAGTTCTTCGTCTTCAGCTTCATAATCCTTAATTTCTTCAGTCTGGAACGATTCTCCAGGACCATGGTCATCTCGGCCTTCTTCTTCAGTACTTCCAACCACAGCAGTACTTCAAGATACTAGAGTATCTGTACTTTTGGTTATCTAAGAATGGTGATTATTCATAAGAATCAGAATTCATTAAGTCCAGCAAGACGAAAATTTTTACAACTCAATAATTTTTAGGAGAAACTCCACTTACAACATAAAGTGTTGAGCCAATAACAGCTGGGACACCAAACTTGAAAGGTTGAGCACTCGAATCACCCTGACGAGTTATACTCCCAAGCTACGTAAAGATACTTGTCAAGAGAAGATATCAAATTATTTCATACAGAAAGGAAGAGTAAAAGGAAACACAAGGCTCTTACTTTCTTCCAAGAACGCTCTCCACTTCCAGGCATTACTAACCATGGTCTTTTTTTCCTAGAGTGAGGAGTGACGCTCGCCATGATGTCAGACGCAAAATGCTTAACCACAACTGCAATAAATGAATTAAACATTCAGTTGCTGAGTTAAAAAAAATGGTTAAACAAAGAATGATTTCAGATACCTGTGTCAAGATGATGATCGAATCACTCTCTCTCCAGGAGAAATTTTTAAGTTCATTCGATCTACTAACTCCTTATCAGAAGGTTCACCGCGTACCTTAGAAGGCTCACCATACATTAATTCCTTAAGAAGGGTAAGTTGTGCATTCTAAAAACTGCGTATTCATTTGTGACCCATCCTCTTCTATCGGCCTGGAAGAATGGAATACTTTGACCAGGAATGGTATGGGCACCCTCATATCAATAAAGCTCGTCTATAGGAGGTGCCTCAGTATGGAAGCGAGGAATAAACTGATCAAATCCCATTTGCCGAGCTTCCCTATCAATATTATAACTCTGTATGATATACTCATCGGAGCTAACATCAAGAATATATCCTGGAGTGCAACTATTCATAAAAGTGGCCCCGCCAGCTATAGCAATATTACCCTCATCACTCGAGCCATAACATAGAGTAATACCAGAACTCTCAACAAAAGAATCCGGTGGAATCACGTGTGGAAGCCTCGAACCCCAAGGTATGAAATTCACCTTTTTCTCATTGTCAATTAAGCTAATAAGACTAACAGAAGAAGGTTTCTTCTTACTCCAGTGGAGTATTTTCTATTTCTTTACTTGGGAAAGAGGGCTTGGTCTTTGGTGCATATTCAAGAAAATATTCCCATAGCCAGGCTTGCATAAACATAACAGGGATAAAAGACCCAACCTTGGTATAACCGTTGGAGAGCCTCATATCACGAATGAAAGAATCAAAAATGATAGTATAAAGAGCCTAGAAACAAATTACCGAGAGGAAGGGTCTTTCCACTAACAAGAACAACAACAAGCGGAACAAGTGCAGACTTCAACCGACCTCCAGAAAAATCTTCGAACACATCTCTGGAAAGCAAAACATAAGAAATGCAGCAATGCATAAGGGATTGTCAACAACAAGGCCGTCAATACTTGTACTTCCGCTCCACCAGCAGTCAATCCAAGCCGAATAATTCTTGCTATTGCAAAGATTAAACTTTCATATGACTTTTATTTTCTGAATAAAGATGGTACCATTTTTCTTCTCCTCGTCAGACAGTCAAGTGGAATACTACCAACAACGGGCAGTTGCGTCAAAACTGCCACGTCCTCTAAAGTGATGGTTAATTCACCCCAAGTGCATACTTCTGAATGGGCTGGACCGTACCAACGAGAAGCAAATGCAAGCATACCCTTCGTGTCCCAAGTCTCAAAGTCTCAGACACTCGCACATCATGGAGTATCTTGGCATTTTCTAGAACCAGCTTCACTTGAGGATTCTCCAACATAACTTTAGCCCATTCTTTCCGTTCAGGAAAAGGGATCTGAAATGTCTAAAAATCAACAAATAAAGGCATGTGTTCTCTTTTCTGCAAACAACACCTAACAATAGCTTGTGGATAAATACTTTGAAGCTGAGGACGACTATTGATGTTCAAAATAAAATTGCCAACATAACTAGGACCAACAGCCTTTGCAAAAACACCATCAAAGAACTCATCACTGAAACTGGGAACATCGTATAAAAGAATCACATTTTTGTTTCCACCATGGCTAGAATCAGTGGTAGCATTATCTTCATGAGCTTTAGACACCTACAACGGGTTCAAATAATACATTCACGTCAACAACTGGGCAACCATGAACAAGGTTTGGTTCTATTTTTATGTATATATAGTACTGATATGCAAACGTATGCTTATATATGTAAATTAAAACCATTAAAAAAAAGAGAATCACTACAAACTCTAGCATACCTGGTTAAAGCTCGACAACGCTGCAGTGAAGCCAATGAAGAATTATCACAATCAGAAACAACAATTGTGAAATTAGAGCTCACTTGCAAGAGGAGATCATTACCAAGTCAACAGTATGCATATACAATTAAACAAGCAAAGGTAACTGAGCTAGTAAGTTAGTACTCATGTTAGAAAAATATGTAAGTATTTATTCACATAAAAATAAAATAAAAAAACTCACGTAAAAAAAAAATACTTACCTGGTCGGTGCCGGAAACCGGCCGACGGGGATCAGCTGGTGGTAGGGCTGCACATGGGTCGGTCGGTTCGGGTTTCACATAAAACCATCGACCGACCCACTAGTCCTCAGTTTTTAAAATTTCAAACCAACCCCGCCAGACCTATCTTCGGTTCGGGTTGTAACCCGCCCACTGCTGGTCAGTTGGGTTCGGGTTTTAGCCCGCGTTAACCCGAAATTACTAAAGACACATATGTTACGTTTCCATTTGTGATCACATTGATCTAACATCTGAATTTTGTTATGAATTATCTCTTAATTATGTTGGTGAAGATTTATTATTACGTCAGCGTCATATATGCTTCCTAAAACCAACACATAATTTGCACAAGAGCGTGCACCATTCTTATTCTCCTTATGGAACTAATAACTATATACCCTCATACCATATACCAACCCACTATCGGTTTTTACGGGCGGGTTTGGTCGGTTTAAGAATCAAACCATAAACCGAACAATCTATATCGGGTTTTTAGATTTATAACCATATACCAAACCGCTGAGGGCGGGTTCGGTTTAAAAACCTGCGGTTTCATCGGGTGCGGGCGGGTTCGGATTGGTGGGTCGGTTCTTGTGCATCTCTAGCTGGTGGTAGCGCTGAAGGACGGGAGAAGCTGGGAATGCAACTACTGTCATTGCTGGAGAAAAAGGAGTAGACCCTGGGAGTGTCGTTGCTAATGGGAGAAGATAAAAAAAAAATAACGGTTTACTCCCTTTTATAGTAATTGGTTTCCAAATCTAAGTCAAACAAGGATTTCCTTTTGGAGTCATGATACCGTGCCGCATACGGGTCAATTCTAGGCCTTACTAATTTATGCTCCCCATACAATGCCCTATCATTCTACAAGTTTTACTGCGCTAACTACTGCTTTTTCAACAACTATTCAACATCATTGAGCGTCATTGAATTTGAATATCTGGTAATATCTGACAACTAAGATTTGTTGATTTTTTTTTTTATGAATAGTAAAATAAAAATCACCATCTAGTGCTTACCACGAAACATTATTGTCCCGCGTTAAGAAGGGGACTTAATGTTGATGATGGATTTTTGACAAGGGAGAAAATTGTAGTATTGTTTTTCACAAGCTGCAGAAACATGAAATAAATATACATAAATTTCTTGAAATAGCATCAAAATTATGAATATTACTATTATCCTACATTTTGCAAGAAAATCGAGAATGGATATTCAGACCCTGGATAAATTATCCATGTAGCTCTTTTTGCATATATATGCACCATAGAAATTTCAGAGTTATGTTCAACTAAATCCTCGTTATTTCATGTGCATCTATACGAACTATTTGTATAAGACAGAATACGCTGATTATACGAAATTGCGGACAATTATAATAGAGGCTAAGCCATATCTGAATAAAAACATTAATTAGATGCATACCATCTAATTGCAGAGTCGCATCAAGCATAATATCAAGTCGCAAACTTCCACGGCTGAATCTCTTGAAAATGCTTTGTATGCACTACATAAAAGTTAAGCATAAAATGCTAACAATAAATCTCATACAACTGAGAAACTCTAAACAAGTCATAAATATGGCCACAAAATTAATAAATATCAAAGCTACTGGTGCATAGCCAATAATCATAGCACTAGCAAGTGATAGCCTTGGCAAACCCTAGTCATACTCTCAATACCAATAAGTAGCACACATATATTCCAAAAGGCCAAGAGAAAGCCAAAAAAAATAAAAACTAACAAAGCACGCACCAAAAAGGCCATAGCGCTGCTAGTGCTAGCTCTAGTGCTAAGGGGTAGTGCTGCACTAGCTCCAGCCTAACTTGTTAGCACGGCCAACGCAATTGCTAGTATTTTTTTTCCTTGTTAGCACCATTGCTAGCATTCCCCTTCTTTTGCGGTGCTAACTTTGCTAGTCCTTACTGGCAAAATCATGGTTAGTTCTAGCACAATCCTGAGTCCACGACTCCACCTACGAGAAATCAAATCATGGTACATAGGGGGTTATTCATGGGGTTTTGGTCTGGAGGTTATAGCAACATGTGGCGTGGTAACACCCCATGATCTGGAAGTTACAAAGTAGTGGTAAAGCTGGAGCAGTTGATGAGATAATGGAATCGTGGTTTTCCAGAAAATCCCAGGGATAATGGGCGGTTACACCATTATCCCCACGACTTCCACTACTCCATCTCTTCACTACTTCAACTACTTTACAAGGAAGAAACGTGTGTTCCAAAACTATTATAAATAGGCTCCTTAACCCATTTCAAAAACACAACAAGCTTACAGTTCTCATAAGCTCTGTGATTTCTCTCAATAGTTCTACAACTCTACACATCATTCAACACACAAAATTCCTTCAACTTTCTTTGCGTCTCTCCCTTAAGATAAACCCATTTCCTCTCATCGTGACCAAAGCAGAGCGGAAAATCTACTATCGTGGTTTAGGATTTCTCTGTGCGATTTTGGTTTCCGAATCTAAATAAAGTACTTCTATAGTATATTTTTTTTTACCTATAATCAATATTTAGGTACTAACAGCAACAAGCACCAACACTAGTCTAAGAATTCATACATAAATGGATACCGAGTCATGCATTAATCATGATTGTATATATGCATATAGAGAGAGAGACATGGATGGAAATCTATCATGAGTTAGCATATTCCTAAGATTCTTTGCAGAATAAAAATATACTAAAGTTCAATACGTTCTGATACCCGGGTCACAAAATATTTCTTACAATTTTAGCCTTGGAAAAAACCCACCATCTCTGACTCCTATGAAGAGTAGGCCTCATTCCAAATCTTGATCCAAAACAGAATTTTTTGCCTGGTTTATCCCTCTTGAACAAGTTATTCAATAAGTCCTGGTGGTTTTGACTAGCACAGTTTGGCATGTATGGTGGAGCTAAAAGTTCAAAATATGAGGATGCAAAGCAGAAAATCAATTGATGGGAATATATTATCAGCCTGACTAGAAATTTCATCACCAAGAGGTGGTTGGAAATTAGAGTGTGTTACCTCAGAGGCAACAATTTCAGAGGATGAGATGGTGACAATATGCTTATAACAATTATATAAGTATAATTAAAATTTTAAGAAAAGTATAAGAAGATGTACTTAGCTTCTAGTTTCTAGGTACTGGGATAAGTGCCCCTTAGCATTAACCTTGTCTAGGATTAATAGATGTCCACGATCTTGTCAGGAATGCTTGCCCGTGAGCAGAGAGAATATTGGCATTAAACGTCTTTGGGTTTTGAGTATGCAGCGATCAATTGCTAATGATAGTGTCAGTACGGCGGCAGTAGATAAGACATAGGACACCAGGATACGATGCTTTGAGTTGTATCTAGTAGCAGTAAAGTTGAAGATAACGGAAACCGGCAGAAGAAGCTGATGGTAGATCATAACTGCGAGTGGGGCTGGCGGTGGACTCCAGTGCTCTTGTCATAGACTTGATCATATCAATTGTTTAGGTATATAATATTTTATTGGTTTAATCTTGTATCGGCGAAAGCGCTGAACAACTTTCGAATCCAAGAGACTAAGCTATCATACGCAAAAAGAATCACTCGATTCGGAGTTTGCTAAGTCAGCCAATCATGCATTAACATTTGTGATTGGTAATCCCTTATGAATTTTTTAGATTTTGTAGACTTTAGTATAAGAGCCATATCTCCTAGCTCTTGTCTCCGATTGTTATGCCCCTTTTGTATGTTGTAGCAGGGACATAGATGGACTATTTTTTTATGTCAAAAAATGTATTAATGAGTAGCAATATTTACACAAAATTTTGTAAGAAAAGAGGTCAAAAAAGACTCCAAAAACTTATAAACTATTAAAATCTAAAATGAGAAACATTGGGGTAATCCATGGAAATTAGAAACTCCGGTCTCCCATAAAAACTCATCCCATTACCATTAGAGAATAAACATCCCCTTTTAGCCATAGCATCAGCAGAAAAATTAGCTTCCCTACAAATATGCTCAAAAACTATAGAACTATAGCAATTCCTTATCTCGTACCACCTCTGTCGAACAAACCAATGAAGATTCGAACTCTTTAGAGCTTTTATAGCACTCCTAGAGTCCTACCAAATCAAAACACTATCAAAGATCCACTTCACTGGCTATTCCAAACACACAATTGTACCATATAATTCTGCCAAAAAAATTGGTAGTTGTTCCTAGCCAAATACAAAGAGCTCCCATCACTGAACAATGAGTATTTCTTGCAATTATGCTTGCACCGGCCACCCCTGGGTTACACCAAAGAAGTAAAATACCTGGATTATGTGGTTTCTAAAAACACTCAATAGGTGTACAGACTTTCACATTTCAATATACCACCCTAAAATAATTCATAACCATCAAATTTATCGAAGTAATAAAAATATTCCCTTTCAACCTTCTCGAATACTCATCCACCAACTGAAAAATCTTATTTTTAAGTAGCGACTAGGATGGTTTCTTCCTACTGTACACAAAAGAGTTTTGCATCCTCCACAATTCAGATCGAGTTACCAAAATGGCAGTCAACCACAAATCTTTAATCATTTCTATGCCCTTTTGCATCCTTATATAAAGTAGCTAAACACAATTAGGAGTTAGATCAAAAATACCTTCAATCCATTTACACGCCCTCCTAACAAAGCTAAAATGCCAAAGAATATGTTCAAGAGTCTTTACATCAGCATTACACAAACAACACTTGTTAACAACCTCAATTTGGAATCTGCTATTAACCTTGTCAATTGTTGCACATGCCCCTCTAGCAAAGTTTCAATTTTCCACCGCCAAAGCAGGATACACATCCGGCCTTAGCGTCACTAAATTCAGGCTTCTTTAAACGGACTAAGCCCTTAGCTGACTCAATAGAAAGAAAACCTTTATTGTTCGGAATCCACACCTTCACATCCGGCCCTCCCATAGGTCTTGGTAAATAAGAAATATCCACACCTGCACTTAGGAAAAGAGCTTGATAGTTTGGAGAAACTACCTACTCATTATTCACAATCAAGTCCGTAACCTTCAAAGTAATAAACTTTCTAACTGCACTAGGAATACCCAAAATATCAACAATACTATATTCACCATACCACACATCAAAATAGAGATAAGTGTTATTACCATCACCAATGAGAGTATTCGTATTCATTTCTACCTCTATATGAACCCAACGAACGCCAGGAAGAATAGAAGATTTCAAACAATAATCCACAATATCACCATTTTCTTTAGTGAATTTAGCTCGTAATAATTCAGCCCATACCTTATCGGAATTTTTAGTACTCCACCAAAGCTTTATAAGAGTTATTTATTTATCACCTCCATTTTAGAAATACCAAGGCCACCTTCCCTCACAAGACAACACACCTTACCATAAGCCACAACAAAGGACCTTCGAATAAGCGATCCCCGACCAAATAAAATTTCTATTAGCTACTTCACATTGATTAATAAACTTTTTAGGTCATTTATAAACTGCCATTTTATGAATCGAAAAGCTGGAAATGAGGGATTACAAACCGGTCTTGAAAAGATAACAACTTACCTTTCCATCCAGCTAATTGATTTTTCACCTTTTCTACCACATTGATAATAAGATGATATCTTACTATCCCCGGTATAAGCTGAACACCCAAAAAATCAACACTACTTATGAAGGATGCTTTTCCCCATTCCTTACCGATTGCTGCCGATTTCCGAGTTTGTAGAATGAAGAGGTTATAGTAGGAGTAACAACGATGGAGTAGAGAAGTAGATATGATTGTTGTTGGGAGATGGCGTTGTGAGATATTGTTGTAGTAAAGATGTTGGCTTCATGAGGATGATATCTCTGTGAATAGTGTCTCAGCTTCTGTGAGAAACTCGAGCTTTGATGAAAATCCCTTATTCTATAGTAGGAGCTAGAGCTGGAGAAGAAGGCGAGTGTTGAAGATGTACGACGTACACACTAGAGAAGGAAAGGCGTGTATCGGACGATATAGGGCGTGTACCGGAGGAGGCATAATGTAAGATTTTTATGGTGAGCATATCACTGGATCCATGATCAGCAACTTGTAATCCAATATTCTGGAATAAGAGGAGAAGCATGAATTTGAGGTGACTGTGTCATTGGATGTTTTTCCTGAGATGGAGATGGTTATGGTTTTCAAGTCTGGTCCGTGTCCAATAGTAGAATCTTGTGGTTGAAGTAAGTTGCAGCGACTAGAGTGATTCATCGTTTTTGATGTGATCAGGTAAAAGGGAGGAGGTTTCCTAGTCATGTGGGTACTGATGTAGAAAGGTTTTATCGATGACACTGATATTTTACTGACTTGGTTTTAGGGATCACTTTGGTTGAAATGGATTTGGACTGATTTTTCTAAGGAATCAAGTCCTCAATTACAAAACAACCAAGAACTATTTATTTATTGGATAAAGTGATACATGTTGAATGGGTTCATGGAATCCAATTATGTTGTATATACTTTAGGTGCCAACTTAAAGGGTATCGAGGTTTCATGCTCTCTTGAGAGGTGTAATGTGTTATCCACGACATTTATCTTTTCTTAAGTGATGAGGCTCTATTGTGGAAGAGACAAAAATATGACATATGAGGTTACGGGTGTTACCTTTCCATAAGGATATGAGTTTTGATATATACATTTTTGTTGCTAGTATCGTTGCTGGTTAGACCTTCTGGTTGAAGGATGTGATTGTTTTAAATTTTTTCAAAAGTAAAGGAGTCGTCAGTCCCCAAGTGTAGTTCACTTGGATCCGCTACTAGACAAGAGATAATTTGATGGTGTCATCACTGGTCCATGCCTCCAGGAATTTGATAGATCAAAGGAAGCCACGAAACTTAGAGCCGTCATTTGTCGTCGTAGAAGTGTTGGTACTGAGAAAGTATTTGAATTGAAATTGAACCCATCGTTGTAGTCTGGGCTGTTGAGATGCAATAGGGATTCTCTTGACCTTGCTCCTTTTCATGATCCTTAGACTCACAAGCTTGTTGTATTCTTCTAGAGGTGGTAATGGGATTATGTATCCCTATGGTAACTATTCTTCTTTAATCTTCTTGACTCAAAGCATACCCGAGTGAAGTGCATCCATAAGGGACTGGTAACAGAGTGAAGGACGTCCATGAGGACTATCATATCTTGACTAATTAGTTAGCATGTGCGTGTAGTGCAAACTCGAGTGGATACTATTCTTGTTGGTGTTGATAGTCCCCATTATGTAAGAAAAGGACCGCGAATGATTCTTCCATATTGATGCTTCTTATGATTTGGGAGACACCATGAATATAAAGGATGAAGACAAGTTTGATGATGAAGAGCTTGAAGAAGTATCCTGTATTGACGAACTTTGCGAAGAATCTGAACCTGTTGTTGTTGATGGAGACGTAAGCAATAGAGATGAAGTAACCCCGGGCTCCTCCGTTAGCTTGGATTCGTATCAAGTAAGTTTCTTCTCTTTATGACCATGATGGAACATGTGAACTCTTAAAACTACTTATGTGAGCATAGTCATGCTCAAATTTACAAATAAATTTATAGATTTTCGTACTAGAAATTTCAGAATTATAGTGTTAGGGAAAAACGCTGTAGAATCTTCACACGACCTCCGTTTTTGATGATTGACCCTTCTATTTTAATTCAGAAAAAATTTCCTACGTCAAATCAGGGAAAAATCTAGGTTTTGATCTTGTTTGGGGCGTCAAAACGACCCAACAGTAAAATTCAGGAAGTATCCAGGAAAATTCTAGCAGTTTTCATACTAGACATCGTTCACCTTTTCGGCCATAACTCTTAGTTTGTTTATCCGATTGATGCACCCTTTTAGTATATTGTAGTATACATCCACAAAATTTTTTACATATGACTCATGTTTAGATTCCTTACCAATTAACTCCAGCTTCAGAGTTTCCAGGAGGTAGTGTAAACGGTTCCTGACTCTATTATTGTGAAACGTCTTGTAATGGGTTCAGACCATATAAGACTTCAAATATTACTTTATAGTGAATGTATATGACATTTTTAAGTATGTATAGTGGTTTTTATGGTTCATGCTCAATAATTTTGTGTTTGAGATATTCTAACCTAATATACCTGTAACCTCTCTACTTTTAGGGAAAGATGGCCAAAATCAGAGAGATGAGCTTGTTAACGAAGGAACGGGAGTTACCATTGATTTTGATGTGGATAATGTCCTCTTCCGTACTTAAAATAATAAGTGGACTCCCTCTTGCATACTTGTTGAGGACGGTGCTTCCACTAGTGTTGATATGCAGAACAGTGGTATAACAAAGAATATGTCAGTTGAATACCTTAATGCGGGCATTATTGTTGATTTTCACTTTAATATAATTTTTGCTGAGTACTCATGTGTCGGAGGTCTCACTGTTCCATATATTTATGATAATTTGTAATGATCCCTCTCCCCCAGAATGAAATCTCTGGAGTTGTCCTCAAGAATGGGAAGAAGTTGTAGATGAAACTGAAAATCCTGATTTTGACATTGCATGGCTTTTTCGTCATCTAGGATTTTATGTGAGCGTCTTGCTGAAGTAGGTGGATTTGCAGGCTTGGATGAAGTGATCAAGGCTAGAGGTGAGGTTTAAAGGATTTTCAGGAGTTGAATCTTGCAACAGAGGTTTCTGAAAGGGCAGAGAGGGGACGGATCTGACCCAGAGAAAGGCTGGCTCTGGCCCAAGATGTAATGACATACATTTTAGAACGTTCTCATTAGTAACTGGGGCTGATCCAAGGAAAGTATGGCTGTGGATTTTGTTGTTATTGCTGTAGAGTTTTGTATGGGACGTGGAGCAGAGCTTGTCTCTGGGCCGTTGGTGAGGCTAAGGCTGAAGATGGGGTTGAGGCTGATGGTGAACATTCAATTCTTGATGCTTGATGAGATAAAGCCTTTTTCTTGATCCTTTCATTCTGACAGCACCTCATGGATGATTTGATGATGTATTGCTTACTGACCAGACGACTGCTCCAACAGATATCTCTACGACTTTTAGGCCTTGAATCGACATATGTAGTCGTCTGGATGCATATCATCTTTCTAGAGCAATCTTCTCACTGAAAAATTTATATCCCCATCATAAAGCGAGAATAGAGAGAGATATCTCCTAACAAATGGGTCTTTTGGACGGCGGGAATGTATGGAAGTTGGTGCTGATAAAATGAGACTGGTTCCTCTTTGCCTAGAAATTGTAAAAGTCTCTCCAGATCTTCATGGGTGACAAGGTTGGATTTTTGGATCCTTGATTGTCTTCTTTGAATGTGAATCTTGTCATCATCTTGAATATTGATTCTGGAGCTGTTGACGTTGGTAGTCTAGGAATTGTTGATTACTACAACTGATGATTTTTTTTTTTGAAAAATTTATTTCGTTAGGTTCTTGAGACATGTGAGTACCTTTTCTAAGTGGTACCCATGTCTTCTTGTGTTTTGGAAAGAACTTCTTGTCTTTACATCAGATCGACCATGTTGAGTGTCGTTTGGGTGTTCCTGGAGTCTTCAAAAGCAATTTTACCAAGAGGAGGCGTGGTGGTGGCTTCAGTATAAATTTTGGTGTAAAGAGAGTTAGTAGAGGTAGGAGTAACTTCAAAGGCGCCAATACCAACATTATTATAGTTAGGGTTAAGAATAGTAACTTCTCCTGACCTAAGATCCACCATTGTTAATGACTGAAAATTGGTTTTTGTAATCGAAAGGTTGATCTCCCGTTGTGGTCGCCAATTGTTTTAGAGTGAAAACAAATGTACTGCAAAATGGTACTTTCAGGTAGGTTCGAGAGATCAAGCTCGAACAGGACGAGCCTAAACCAAGAAATAGTCGTTCACGTCCTGCTTCGATCATAAAGGTTGAGAAGATTAGGTAGGTCTTATGGAAAGGAAGCAAAGAAATTTGAGAAGTCTCAGTGTGATGAGTAATTGTAGTGTGTGACAAAGAATGGATTATCTTTGGGATAAATCGCTAATTTGGTATATCTTGTATCTTAGTTCTCTCTATTCTTGTTCTGAATAGATGAAGCCATCTATTTACAGTTTGGAAGAGACACATTGATTTGTCGTAAGTGGTGGAAGTTACAAAAGAAGTGGAGGAGTAACGAATATGGAGATTGTAGTGGAGTCATGTCCGAAAAATATAGAGGACTTGTATGACCACTAGTCCTCGTGCTCTCTAGTGTCTTATAACTTTCCTACAACTTGTTATCCTCTTGTTCATGGATGTGTTTCCACAACGCACGATTGTCGTAGACCGCCATACCATTACCCCAATGAGAATCCCCACATGTGTTTTATTTGATATCTCGTAGAAATAGTGGAGTCGTGGACCACCACTATTTTGATTAGGTCAAGTCAATAATTTGTTAAGTTAGTGTGGTAAGTTGCGCAACTCACTTAGATTGATAATTATACTAATCAGTGTCGAGTTTGGGAGTTCCTAACGAGGAGTCCCTAAGGACGGGACAAGCTCCTAGAGAGGAGTCACCAAGGATAGGACAGCTACTAGCGAGGAGTCACCAAGGACGTGACGAGCTACTAGCGAGAATTCACTGAGGAGTCACCGATGACGTGATGAGCTACTAGCGAGGAGTCACCAAGGACGTGACGAGCTATTAGTGAGGAGTCACCAGTAAAGTGGCGATCTACTAGTGAGGATTCACCAAGGACGTGACGAGCTACTAGTGAGGAGTCACCAAGGAAGGGACGAACTACTAGTGAGGAATCACCAAAGACGTGACCAGCTACTAGTGAGGAGTCACCAAAGACGTGACGAGTTACTAGTGAGGAGTCCCCGATGAAGGGACAAGCTTCATTAACTTGTGGCACATCTCTGGGGGCGCCTCTCACTCGGGCTAGCCTGGCCATTTTGCGAAGCGTATCTGTGCATTACTCTTTGATGGTGGCGCGTTCCGAAGAAATAGTGTATAGTTTGTGACACGTCCATGAGTAAAATGCTAAAGTGGTATATTTTAGAGTCAAGACGGCGAGTTGTGATGGGTTCTTTGCAAACAGGGAGTTAAGCTGAAATGTGCCTTTGGGGGACATGCATTAGCTATTCCCAGATTTGATAGATGTTATTGGAACATCGATGCGTATTCGAGACGAGTTCAAGGAATTCAGCTGTGGAATTTATAAGACTTGAGGCTAGTTCGATATGGCATAAATATTGTGAATATTAGAGAGACTACATGATCAGTTTAGAATGCTTGTAGTTATTTGTAGGAATCGTATTCTTAATTCACCTGCGGAATATAAGTAGAGATACAATATTTCATGTTTTGATATAAATCCAGAAATATTCACATACACTTCTATATTACTACTGCTAGGCAGAGGCCGATTTTACAATTCTAACCATTGTAAAAAACTCATTATCTACAACTAGTAAGTACTTCAAAACCTTCTGGGAGACCACTCACACTCAATTGATAGCTATGGTCCACAATTTATTTAATTCACTTTAATATCCATCCACCCATGAACCACACAAACATTACACTAATTCTGAAATTAGATCATCCATCAAAGTTATCACAATTCAGACTTATAGGACTTTGTAATATCACTTATAAAATTATTGCCAAGATTTTAATTAATCGAACTCGAACGCTTCTTCCATTTTTGATAAGCCCCTACCAAAGTGCTTTTACAACCCAAAGATCAATTCACGATCAAATCTTCAGGCCTCACTATCGATCCAAAAATAGAACTAAAACTTGATATCAAAAGGCTTATGATAGCTTGGAATGGGGTTCCATCAAAACAATCTTCACCAAACTAGGATTTCTGACAACCTTTGTGGATTATATAATGCTTTATGTAACCACAGTTACATACTATCTTTTTATGTTTTCATAATCTGTGCGGAAATCTTATCTACAAATTTAGGAAACCTAGAAACCCAAAACCTTATTGGATGACTGCGCATATCCCGAAAAGCGCCACCCATTTTGCATTTGATGTATGCGGATGACCTCCTTATCACATTTAAAGCGTCCACAAATAGTAGCAACCATCTTAAAAACTTGTTTCAGTCGTACAACTCCTCAGCAGGCTAGCTAATGAACGTGTCCAAATCCACTATTATGCATTATCCAAGAATAAAACAACATAAGGTGGACAACCTACATCAACTATTCGGCATGCCAATCACGTCAAACCCCTTATTTACCTGGGGTCCATTTTAAGCAGCGAAGATCTTCTAGGAACATCTTCGAACCTCTCCTTCAACGCCTAGAGAGAAAATCTAAATGATGGATGACAAAATGCCTAACGCCTGTCAGAAGGTTAGTTCTCATCAAAACTTACCTAAAACCCATCTCTAACCAGCTCATACAAACACAACTTCTCCTCACCCACATTCATAACCAGATGGACCGTATCACTAGGAATTTCTTCTGGGGACACGACTGCTCAGTTAGAAAACTTCATCCTTTAGGAATGACTAAATTAACTAAACCAATCTCCAAAGGGGGACTAGGAATAAGAAGAAGTATCGAACATAATAAAGTGCTGCTCATCAAGAGAATTTGAAGTGTGCATGATAAACCCGACTCCATTTGGACCACCCTATGTAATGAAAAATATCTCAGGAAAAAACCAAATGTCTAAAGCATCCTATTAACCCTTCTTCATCCAGTACACAATGGAAACAATTGACATCCCTCATAACTGCCTTCCAAAATCTCATATTAATTCCAGCGCATCGGTAATGGATTAACAACCTCTATCCAAGCTAACTGGATTCTTCATTTCTCAAACCTTGATCCAGCACAATGCTACCTAGTTCAAACTGTAGGATATCATTGATCCCCTTTCTCATAACTGGAAACACGATAAACTAAATAGCCTCCCGCAACTTGTAGCCCAAAAAATCATAAACATCCACCTCCCTCAAAACAAACCCTAGGACATGATTATCTGGATGCATTCCAAATACACCATTGCATCCGGATATAAATACCTAACCCAAGCAGTTAATTAACCTAATCAGAACCCCCTCCCAGACACCAAATTCTTGTGGACCCTACCATGTCCACCAAAAATACATATTTTCTTAAGGAAAGCAATTAACGAAGGCTTACCAACCTTCTCTATCATATACCGCATCCGGATCACCAATTCCAACCTATGTCCCCGATGTAAAACTGAACCGAAATCAGATGATCACCTACTCCTCTGTTGCCCAATAACATCTTCAACCTAGAACACCCTCTTCATTCGCCTTTTGAACAACCAGAATACCAATGATACCCCAAATATCTCCCCATCAAATGATACAAGAAGAACAACAACCATATCAGTCGGATGGTCCAACCCTATTTCGGACTGGATTAAGATCAACACGGATGGAGCTGCAAGGGGCCATCCGGGTATGGCAGGTGCGAGATTCATCTACAGGGATTCTTAGACGAGAATATTGATAGCTTTAGCGCAACCGCTGGGAATTACAATTGCATTATCAGCTGAAACTTGGACCATGCTACTGGCCTCTAGAATTGCGACAGAAAGACAATGGCCAAAGGTTTTATTCGAGACGGATTCAGAAAACCTCTTAAGGTTCATAATCTCTCTAACGGCACCGCCTTGGTACATCTCCGGAATGATCGTAGGAATAAAGTAAAGAATACGCCAAATACCATACTGCACTATCCAACATAACTATAGAGAAGGAAACCAAACAACAGATGGGCTGACCAATCATACCGCAAATAACAGTCAAACCGAAATTTATCAACAAAAATATAAAACCAGTGGAACCGGACAATCCCAACTTTTTTTAATCACTTTATATCAAATTACTTTATGAATACCACATATCTACCCACGTGTAATTTATCTCTTTATAATATACCTCATGCTTCAGGGAAAATAATATTCAATCTTCATATGTTTATCCAGTCATCACTTTCCTAAACAAAGAGTCCTGCCGGCCGCGAAGAACAAAAGCTATAGGCCTTCTAGAAATAAAACAACCTCCGTAACACGTACAACGTCACAATCTCAGCACGTGTAAAATCCTTATACGTGTACCCTGTTAAACAAGGAAAGTACGTAAGTAAGTAAATCACTGTAATTAACTAACTTCATGAATGGATGGATATGGGGCATCCTAAATATTTATTGATTAGTCCGCGCCACACACCCATCTTTTTAACCCGCGCACACTCTTTTCTCTCTCGGCCATCGAAACCCCTTCTCCCTATAAATCTGCATCAGGGAATTGTTCTCTCTCCAAATTTCTTCTTAACCCCCAAAACAAAAAACAAATCGAAAACCAAAATCATAGAAATATTTTCCCCATTTGCTTTAAAAAGTCAGTCCAAATGCTTCCAGACGGTTCAATTTTTGCTCAGTCACCAAGTTTTAATAGTTACTCTTCTGATAATTTTGCGGAAATTGCTGCTAAAGTTTGCCAAGAATTTGTTGATGATCGTGTTCAATTAAGTCTAGAACCTCTTATAAAAGAGGAAAATGATGATAAACCTGGTGAAATAGTCGAACTTCAGGAAGAAAAAGATGATCTACTTCAAGAAGAAGAAGAAGAAAAGGCAGCTGAAGAAGATATCGAAAAAGAGGAGGATGAAGATGAATTTGAGTTCAGTTTTTTATCTGGAGATGGAATAGCAATTTCAGCAGATGAAATATTTGCGAATGGTCAAATCAGACCTGTATTTCCGATTTTTAATCGAGATCTACTTTTTGCTGGTGGTAAAAATTACGATGAAGATAATGAATCAAAACACCCTAAGAAAAATTCTTCGTTGAGAAAACTTTTTATAGGAGAAAGAGAAGAAGATGTTCATTCATGTTCATCATCTGAAGCTGATGAATTAGATAATTTACCTGCTGGTACTTATTGTGTATGGAAACCGAAACAATCATCAACAAGAATTTCTTCATCTTTACCGGATACATGTAAGAAAAGTAAATCTACTGGATCTTCATCCTCATCGTCTCAATCTGTATCTACTACTTCTGTTTCGAAGAGATGGAGATTTCGTGATTTCTTATTTAGGAGTAATAGTGATGGCAAAGATACTTTTGTTTTCTTAACCCCTTCTGCTTCATCAAGTAGTGCTACTAATAAAATGATGATGAAGAATACAAAAGAGGAGAAATTGGTTATTGAGAAATTAGAAAAAGTTGTAGTTTCCGGTGAGGGTAAAGTAGTCGGGAAAGGGAAATCGAAGACCGGAGCAGCAGCAGACAATTCGGCCCATGAAATTCATTATGTTAGAAATCGAGCATTGAAAGAGAATGATAGGAAGAAATCTTATCTTCCTTATAGACAAGATCTTGTAGGTTTCTTTGCTAATGTCAATGGTTTAAGCAGAAATCTTCACCCATTCTGAACACAAAAAAAAAAGAATTAATTTTCTAATTCTTTTTTTGGGATAATCTTATTGATTTTTTTCTATTCACATTAAGAGAAGTTTGATTAATTATTTTACGATGGTTATAATTATTTAGGTTATGATTTTTTTTGGCTGAGGATTTCAAGTGTTCAAGTAATGAAAACAAAAACTGATCCTTTTGTAAATAATTTTAATTCAAATTTTCTTATTTGAATTTCTTTTATTAATTGCTGTAAATTTTTCAAAAATTCTGTTCAAGGATTGAGTCAGATCAGACTCTGATCATCAGAGAACTTTACGCCGAGATAAACCGTAGAATTATTGTATTGTCTCTGTGTAGTGGGAGAACATAGGGCCTACACGGTTAATTTGTCTTGATTTTGTCAGTGTGTACACTAAAATTGATAGGATTAATAACCGTTGGATCTTGTAGAAAGGTTCAAATTGTGAAACCCCAGAACTGTAGGTAGAGAGTTTCATCTAGAAAATTAGATTTGTCTTTTTTGTTTTTTCCGTCCAAAACTAGATTTGTCAAAGTAAGAGTATAATACCAAAAACAAATTCTTATCCATACGATTAAGATTTAGGTTTTTGATACTTATATTTTGAACTGTTTTAATCTTTGCTGTAATATTTATTTAATGTTAGAATTTAGTATCTGGACTGAACATTGATCGTAGTTGAGATCAGAATTAATTAATTCTATAAAATAAATAAAAGGAAAAAAAAAAAAGATGAAAAATAGTGTAGATTTGGGAGTTTTATTTGGAACTGTTGATTTAATGGTTTTGTTAACAATTTAGATAAAATAACAAAAAAATTATTGATTTTCTTAAATTAAAATTAGACTTAACCTGGTCAATACAGCAGGTCAACGTTCAATACAGGTACCAAGCCCCAACATTGAACAAATATTAGACCTTACTGTTCATTTCAAGATATGTTTCTTTTGCTCTTCAGCACTATGAACCTTTTGTTTTGTTATAAACTTTGACATGATGTGTTTTGGTATTTTAAACTGGTGCATTGCCAATAATAATTTGTGATGTTGGTACTTCTCAGATCATCTTCCATGGATCTAGTAGTAGAAGGTCATTGTTGATACTAGACAAGTACATATCTAACATTTTTTTTACTACCTAATGGAACTGTAATTTTCTTTACAGCTTTATTTCGGTCCTGCGACTGTGAAGATACTGAGTAACTAAAAGGTATCTTTTTGTACATCCTTTTAGAGATTACACGGTATAATTGTTGCATCATCATATAAGACTAAAACTAACAAATTAAAATGTTAAATGATGTGTAGAATATCAGAGTCGTTGGGTTTCCTATCATTTTTTAGAGTAGTGATCATCAAGCTCAAGAAAAGTTAACTATGGATTGTGATTCAGAGCCAAAAGAGGTTTGGAAATCTGATTTTTGTTGTAGCATGAGTTTTGGGGTAATCGTACGTTTGGAGAGTGAAGCACTCCCATGTACTTAAGGAGATCAAATTAATGAGTTTTTGTTTGTGTATCTACTTCATCCATCATGATCTCATTTTATTATAGTTATGTCGTTTGATTTTGATTTTGAAACTGTAGAGTTCGTGTTATACGAGTGGAAAGTATCAATACATTAGAGGGCATTGCATTCTTGTATTTTAATATAGTTAGTTGTTGATTTGTGATTTGATTTGTATTTCTTAAGATACAAAAATAGGATGAGAAACATATTTGTGATCCATGTTTCCAATAAATATGTGGCCACCAATGTCTTCGATGGAAATGAGGTAGGATTTTGTTAGCTATTAAAGCGTTCAATCTTTGTTTTCTTCAGTACATGTCAATATCTACTAATTTTTAACTCAGTACATATCAATATTTACTAGGTTTTCACTCTAGACATATCAATATCTACTAGGTTTTTCATTTAATGTTGTAGTGTTGATATACATTTGTGAACATTTTCCCTCAACATTACCCTCCACATCGAATTTGAACTCAGATTGCATTTTTTGTTGCAAAATTGAAAACATAATTTAGCATCTATAATGATTGTGTGTTTTATATTTGATTTTGTGAGTTTCGGACTATATTCTTTGTGTCTCACTTGTACTACCACTTACTGATTTCAGGGAAAAACAACAAAGATTTACTATAAGCTGTTACAAACTGGAGCGAGTTGCTAGGTTTTGCTGTGAAGTGCTGCGACTAGGCCCTTTGCTTAAAAAGAATCTATATATCCATCCAGTAGATTTAATGGTTTTTCTATTAACTTTTTTCTAGCCCCGCCAATTTTTCCTTTTTCTTTGTATCATTTTTGTAGTAGGATTTCTGAGTTCTTCACTTTGTTTGTAAGTACATATTTTGTTTATCAAAAATAATAAATGAAAAAAATAATTATCCACTCAACTAGTTTAGTACATATTTTTTTGTATTGTAGATAATTTTCTTTTCATACGATATGGTGTTGTTATTTGTGTTCTTACATTTATCTGGAATGTTGCATGTTCCTACAGTACATATCAATACGTACTGTATATAAGTGTGTGATATTCACTCAACTAGTTTAGTACATATTTTTTTGTACTTTAGAAAATTGTCACATACTTTTTAGGTTTCTTTTTACAATACACTCATTTATGTACTGTTTATATGAGATTTTAAGTTTTCCTTTTCAGAACTTGTTTCTGCGCCAACTAAATTATGTTCTGAATGACAAAATGAGAACTTGATGATATAAATGTTAGATTGCTCCCTCTATAAATATGTATGAATATGTGGTTGAGTGTCATTGACCATTTACGGGGTCGATGCCCCTCGTTATTAGTAATTTTTTGCCAATACTTTTTTTTTAACTAGTAATCTTTTGTTGAGGCAAAATAAAAATTCAAAAAAATGGACACAAAAATAATAATGCTACTATCAAAACACTGTAACTTACTTTAATATATATCAATATCTACTTTCAGAATAGTAATATCAATATCTTTTGCTTATTACATATCAATATGTACTGGGTTTTCACTTGTACATAAATCAAAAGGGATGATATCTCTATATCTTGCTTGTTCTTCCATGAGAGAGTACAAAATATGTAAACAAACCCAATTAATAGCTAAGCCACACAAGATTTTCTCTCATCATTCTTGAGAGTTTTATACATGTGTATATTATTTTTTTCATCCATGGATAATAATGAAGTGCATCTTATACAATAAAACATGCTTGATCTTACTTGACGAATACAATTTCTCTCCTTGACATAATAACTGCAAATTGTTGACATGATGGACGAAAAAGAAGCGTACATTTATCCAAAAGGATGTTGTTATCTTCCTAAAAACAAAACTAAGAACTCAGTCCAAAAAAAAAAGAAAAAAAAAAACAATTCGAAAGAACTAATATTATCAAAACTTTCTTTAATAGCTAGAGAAAATAATCACAGTTCTTCAACAATAAATCTAATCATCGGCTTCTTCAACAACCTTGGTTCCCAAAACCTATGTGAATCTCTGCTATGGTGACAAGTGAGTAGAGCTCTTCCTATTCATCTTCATCATCATTCCTCCTGCGAGCAATGCGAACCTCAACTCTTCTTGACGGAATTTGTTATGAAAAATGGCTACAAAATATATATACTGAAAATAATAAGAATATGTACCGAAAAGAACCCAAAATATTGTTGGACCAAAGTAACAAAGCAAAAGAATATTTTTATTTTTTTCTTTTGCAAGGTTATATATATGGATATATACCTAATACATATGTAACCTAAGTTTCCAACAATATATACCAAATATGTACTGCAGTTTTTACCAGTAAAGTCAAATATGTACTGGAAGTTGACACTATAAAAAATCACCCAGTTTTTCCATTGGTACATATCAATATGTACTATCAAAAACATACTGATTTTTACATATTATTTTTCTTTTACAAGGTAATATGTATTTGTATCTACTATCAAAAACCACTCTGATGGTATTCTGGCATCTTAATATTTATATATATTGATACAATATATATAAATATTCACTATTGGAATTATATACAACAATGGGCACACATATCATTATGTACTTGGTAAAAACACACTGCATATTCAAGCATAAACTAGGGTTTTACCAAAGTACATATCAATATGCACTGTTGGAATCATACACAACAGTAACCTATGTATCCAACAATACATATCAATATGTACTGATGCTTATTCAATCAAAAAATAGGGGGTTTTACCTAAAACTATTGATACATACTGTCAAATCAGCATCAATAAAAAAATCGAAAAAATTCAAAAACCCCATTAATTAAAAATGAATAAAGAAAAATAAAATAAAAAACTTACTTGATCGGTGATATTGAGGTGTGTTTCTTATCTATTTCTTACGAAAAAAATTCATCAAACCTTTTTATGAAGCAAAAAGACAAAATTGCTTACCAGGAAGCGCGATAAATACATCAGACTCTTTAGACATTTCTGCTTTACGTTCATGCATGTCCGGAACTACTCTTACTTCACCTACAGTTGGTCCAGATATTTGCACACACAAATCGGTTATACAACAAGGATACTTTAGAGAACAAGTTCTTTGAACTAGATAGATTCGCTAACAAACCTGCTAAGTTTAAGAGAATAATGACATAATATAAGCATCAAAGCATTTTTTTTTATGACATGTGCAACTAATAGATCAAATTACAAAACTTGGTAATATTTCGGCTTAAGTTGGTCACAGAAATCTTGATCGGTGATATTGAGGTGTGTCTCTCTTTCTCTCTCCCTTGATGTTTTTCCAGATCTATTTATTTTCTCTCTCTTCTTTGAAAAAGTAGATATATACTCCGTATATATTATCTCCCATAGGTGCCACACGTGACTCTGACCAGGGATAGTTAGGTATTTTTGTGCTTATAAAAGAATTATGGACCTCCAGATAAATCTTTTTTCTGGATGGACCCTAGGTTAACTACCCATATGGGTTTTGGACCAATCAGCAAATTTCCCAAATTAGATAGAAAAATCAACGCACGGTGGGTTCCGAATGTCATTGAAGAGTTAAAAAACGATCCTTCTAGGTGTACCGCCTAAACAGAAACATGTAAACTGCCCACCCATGAAAAATGGGCCCAAGTTAAAACGATAAAATAAAAACAAAATAAAATTTTATTACCGATTACATTGCTCACATGTAGGCTATAAAGAGATATCGTAACTTGGTATTAAAAGGGAGTTACTTGTAAATTAAGTCATATTAAAAATAATATTTTTTTAATACTAAAATTCTTCGTATAAAATATTATAACCAATTTTATACTCTAACACGCTCCCTCAATTTTATAAAGATTGAAAAACCACATGAAATTGACCATAAAAGTCGTTGACGAATTATGGTGCCAATAAACACCAAAAAAATATTAGTAAAAAGCATGTCACTATACAAAAAAAAAATGATTAGGACAACCGCCAAAACTTTAGATGGACCATACAAGAACCACTAACATCGGAATTCACATAACTGTTATCAACCGTCACCAAAGGTACTGTTTTAAAATCTATTGAAACTCATCTTCTTGTTGAGTTTGAGACACAGAAAATTGGTTTATCCCATTTGATATTTAAGAGTCTGTAAAAGAGAGATTGTGCTACATTAATCGGCGTTCGTTGTTTGGCGTTCATCGAAATATTGTTGAAGAACACTATAGGTATTGTTGAATGCTGGAGACATATGCCATAACCTGTATCAACATCTAGGGCAGGGATTATTTTTCTTAAGTAAATAGATTACTCGCCTCAATACGCCCAAGTAAGTTTGTTTAAGATTATAGATTTTTATTTTTCTTTTATTTTTCTTTTATTTTCTTGTTTTTGGTTCTGGGAACCAAGTATGATAGAAGTTTATATATAGAAAAAGACCAATGTTACAAAGGTATAATAAATTGACAGAAATAATACACAAATCGTATTATTTTTAAAATCGGTAACGAAAGTTTTTCCAACAATCTTAAAACATTTAATTGCTACTAATATTTGTTACTGATTTGAATACTTTGTTGAAAGCAATGGAAATCTTGCTTGATTTGTGTGTAGACTTGAATTTTACAATGTATGCATGTTCTCTTTGACATTAGAAAACGTCAATGATGGAGAACATTACCAGTCAAATTTTGTGCAAAGCAAAGGTTGTGCTCAAATTTTGTTCGACCAAAGAAAAATTTTGAAATTGACGTTCCACCACAGCAAGGATACTAATTTAAGTGTCTGGTATTCATACATGTTAATATGAACAAGGTGGCGCATGGATGCAAATAAATCTTAAGCGAAAGGTTGAGTTTTGTACCCATGTTATAGGAATGAGTGAATCTCCCAATTGAAAAGGATTTTGTCTTAATCATTTTAACTGTGTATAAAAGGCACCCTTACTAAACTCCATACAAAATTTCAGAATTTTTGGAGTAGTGGAAGTATTTTTGGAAATTTTAGAAAGTGGAGTTTATTACTATAAAAATTCTAAAGAGCGCGAAAATCATCCCTAGTCCAGAGTGATTTTTCAATTTTTCTATTGCTCTTTTGATTTTATGTTAAAACGATACTTGTAGATCAGAAAATTATCATGAATTTTCATTTTGAAATTCTCTATTTGGAATTACTATGTGGGAGATATGGTGATCCGAAAACAGGTGCGCATGTTTGTCTAGAAAATGACAAATGCGTTAAAACGGTGGCTTACTATGTATTTCCAATTTATTTCATTGATAAGGTATCAATTATGTGGTTTGTTTGAAAACCCTCTAATGATCTCTATCACGTATAAACTGGTCTATCATGATTAAAGTGATTGATACAAATAACACTTGCATACATAAGTCTATGGATTGTGATTTCATGAAAATTGGTAATAGTCATGAAATGTAGGAGAAAGAATAAATGGCTTATTATCACATAGTAATAAAATCCTTATATTATGGATGTTATATATATGAATTGTTGTTCATATGTTAGTGGAACATCGGTTGATTGACGTGTGAGAAATTAGATAATTTGTAAACCACACTTAGAATCCTAAGGTACCAAAGAGTGTAATTTTGGAAATTACTTTACGCGGCATATCAAGAAGTGCTTGAATGATATCTTACCGTTGATTCAAATAAACGAAAAACCATGTGTTTGTTGTACAAGAAATGCGGTAGCAAGGAAATCATACAAATGAAGGTTGATAGCGAGATTAACTATGGACTCTGAATCTTTGGACGCAAAGTCGGAGATGAAATTGAATTAATTTAAAATTTCCTTGATTATATACTTGTGTGGACATAGTATATGCATTTAAAAATAAATACTGTTATGATCAAACAGTTATTTGAGAAGAACACATAGTTCTAGATATTATGGACGTGCTGACAAAAACATCGACGATGTAACACCATAAAGCAATTGCTCTCAAATGCGCGCATGAAAAAGAAATAATGTGGGAAATTATATCAAGCTGACTAAGGATACAAATTCTAGAGAGCATGAATTGCATCATCAAGAGGAATGGGATTATAGCTTACTAAAAGAGTAAGTTGCAGCCGTAACTCAACCTAGGGATTGAAGATCCCAGGGTCTAGGTTCAAAAAGGACAACTAAGTTGTGAATTAATCGCCAGAAAACACTGAAGGAGATCTTTGTATTTCCCATTCCTAGGATGAGTGTCAGTGTTGCCTATCACGGATGAGGATAAGAATTTCTTTTAATGATTCCTATATATTAGTTTGACTAATTAAAGTATGGCAGGATACTTTCAATAGGAGATCACCTATATGTGTGAGAAATGGGGCCGCTTCTATGAGAACTATAAGGCTATGTTACTCTAAAGCACTCATAGAATTCCAGTATCGTCTAGGGTCCAAAAGAACACAACCAAGAGCCAGATATGTAAGGAAATAAGTCGTGTGATATTTATTGCATCGGATTACATCATAAGGTTGAATAGTTCAGGACATCATGTTCACTAATCAACCAGTAATCCCAGTAGATATTCGCTAAGGAAGATTCAAGGCCAATAACCATCTTTCCTTATGCAGTAACGTTCCACGCACAAACTCTCTATGGTCTGTATTAGAGTTTAGGGTTAGAGTCAAGCATCTTGCTTTTCTGTGTGACAATTTTATTCATGTGGGGGATTGTTGGAAATTGGGATTGAGATGGCCACCCAAACCCATGTCCAATATGAATAACAATTGTGTTAAGTTGAAACACAAGGGAAATCAAATGGACGGTCGAGATTACATCTAATGTGGGAAGTTACGGTCTAACGATACTAATTAATACATATCCAAGAGATGGAATCTAACGGTCAAGATTTAACCATTTGAAATTGGCAAGATAGAACCTAAGGGGCAAGATTTAACCGTTTGAAATTAGCAACGGTTTCTAACCGTTACAAGTGGCTATTATGGAACAATTGCGTCCATTTGAATTAGTGACAGTTTATTAGAAACTGTTGCGAAGTGAATGTTGGAAACGGTTACGTCCATTTGATTTGCTGACAGTTTGTTAGAAACAGTTGCACATGTGACTGTTGGGAACAGTCATAACCTTTGAATAGCAACGGTTGTAACAGTTGCAACTGTTACCAACCGTCACCAAAGGTGTTGTTTTAAAATCTATTTAAACTCAGCTTCTTGTTGAGTTTGAGACAAAAAAATTTGGTTTATTCCATTTGATATTTTGAGAATCTGTAAAAAAAAAGATTGTGCTACATTAATCTGCGTTTGTGGTTTGGCATTCATCGAAGCGCTGTTGAAGAACACCAAAGGTATTGTTGAATGCTGGAGAGATATGCCATAACCTGTATCAACATCTAGGGCAGGATATTAAATGTCTTAAGTAAAAAGATTACTCGCCTCAATACACCCAAATGAGTTTGTTTAAGATTTATAGATTTTTATTCTTCTTCTATTTTTCTTATTTTCTAGTTTTTGGTTCTGGAAACCAAGTATTACAGAAGTTCCAATGTCACAAAGGTGTAATAAATTGACAAAAATAATACACAAATCGTATTCTTATTGTTACCGATAGCGAAGGTTTTTCCAACAACACATATATTAAAAAAAACTAATCATTGTAATCATTTAATGCTTTTTCATAATTTGGCATTCTTGTTTTAGATGGTTTCATATTAGATAAAAGAGGACAGATGGAATATAACCAATCGTATATTCTGACACGTTATATCTGGATTTGGGGTGGCTTGGTTTTGTGAAGTGAAGGTTTGTGAGTGAACAGTTTACATGGTGTATGTTTAGGCGATACACCGAGAATTTTTGTTAAAGGAAATGGTGAGACATGACTGAGAACTTCTTTATTGAAGGGCGTGAGATAGTGGAAGGATGTGAAGATTGTGAAGGATGTTAATAGTTAATGTCAACGGTGGGAAGTCAAGTGCGACCGTGGGAGAGTTGTTTTAGGAGGGATACTTGGGATTTTCTGTGCATCATTTTATTGGAGGGGTTTCTTGAGATTTTCAATTTCATTGTTTAATTCTGGTTTTAGGGGAATGTTTACTGGAACATGGGTTTGGACTTGAGAGGCAAAATTTCTTTGGTTGTGGTTAAGTATGTTGTTGATGATTTTTCCGTTTCCGTCAAAGTTAAATTCTGATATCCCATCAACTATTGTACAGTTATATTTTTCTTTGAATAAAAGGTTATAGAATAGACTGTTTTAATATTTTCTTTCAAAATGAAAGAGGATCCATCTGGTTGTTGCTACTATGGCAATTAAAAGAAGAGCTATTACATGGTAAATATTATGTCGTATATTTAAAAAAAAAGATTAAATAATAAACAGATAAAGTTAGTTTAGTTAGAAGTCTGATATAGGGGCTCCAAATTCAATTGAGGGGCTCCCCTAATAAGATAAAATAGGGACATTATAAAGTAAAACTTAAAAACCCCTTATCCATAATATTTCACAATACCCAAACCACCCCTGATTAGTAATCTTAATTACATTAATTAGTTAAGATTAAATTAAGCTAATCATGATTAATTAAACATAATCTTTTTCTTAATCAAATGATTTGATTTTTATTTATTTTTTGAATTTGTGTTTTGTGGGAAGAAAAACTAGATGAAATTTAAGAAAATTTTGTCGTTTTTTTTTAAACCCTAGATTTTGATTCAATAACCCATAGTAGCATTGAGCATACCTCTAACTTATACTCTTGATCTCTTGATGGCTCAAATTTGATGAAATCACGATTTGAAAGATTGAATTTTTGTTGTTCAGAGAAATTTAAGGTTGGGTTTTATGTCGAACCCAACCGTAACCATAAGAACACCGAAGAACACTATTTTTGCCCAGATTTACGGTTGGGTTTTCAACCAAACCCAACCGTAAATCAAAGAACCATGATGAACACCATCATTTTCCCACAGTTACGGTTGGGTTTTCAACCAGACCCAACCGTAAGTAGAAGAAAAATGATGAACACCAATTTTTCCATAGTTGCGGTTGGGTTTTCAACCAGACCCAACCGTAAGTAGAAGAAAAATGATGAACGCCTTTTTTTCCCATAGTTTCGGTTGGGTTTTAAGGCAAAACCCAACCGTAACACATCCTTTTGAGCATTGATTTTTTTGGTTATATTTGAGTTTTAAAAATCAAAATTTTGAAATAATTCAATCATTTTTACTAAATTTAAGGTAAATTGGGTGTTTGAAACAAAAAAAATGAAAAACACACAAATTAGATAATCCAAATTTGTGTTATCCAGTAGAATTTACGGTTGGGTTTTGGCTTATAACCCAACCGTAACATATTCTCTTAATTTTTGTTCCAATTTCAACACAGAATTACGGTTGGGTTTTGCCTTAAAACCCAACCGTAATAAAGTTGTGGAGTTCAAATTATATTACGGTTGGGTTTAGTTATCGGACCCAACCGTAAATGATCCTGTTAACTTTTTTTTGATTTTCAATATACTCCAAATTGGTTTAAAACACACTTTTTTAACTTATTCATTCTATTGTAATAGATTTAAAGTAGTACATTAAAGGAAAAAACAACGGAAACGAAATACAATAGATCATTTGATGATTACACTTAAACACTTAAAGATAATGGCGATAATCAAACACCCGACTTGTTTCCATAATACGATAGCAATGTGTATGCTTGAACTCCTCCCCATATTTGATTCTATATTGCTCCATAGCCAACAGATGCTGAAAAAAAAAAATCAATTATAAGTTTGAATTTTTGAAATCTCTTTTAAATTAACGATTTATTAATCGACAAACTTACTCTTTCCACACCGTTCTCGTAGGGATTTGCTTCGAATCTCATTTGCATTTCCAGTTTTAAGTTATTCATTTGTCTATACAACGTCTCAAACCGTCTCTTGATGGCTCTCCACGTCCTATGATTTACATTCCCCTCTAATGCCGCAAACATTCGAAACACACGCTTCCACCATTCTTCAGTATCTTGATCCTCATGCCAATGTTCTTGTGAAACAACGTTGTTATTGTTGTTATAGAAGGCTCTATCGTAAGCATGCTCTACCATCGTATGCTACGCTCGGACAATTGCAACATCTTCATCATTCGTGTATGTAGTTACCATTTTTAGTGGTTGAAAGGGTATGCTGAGAATAATGAGAAAGTCTAGAATTATAATGAGAATGAAAGGGATAGAGAATAATGAGAAAGTGACAAGGAATGGTTTCCTTTTATAGGGGAAAAGCAACCAACGGCTAGATTTTTCAAATAAAAAATCCGTTGGAATTTTCCTCTTTAAGGAAATACAAATTCCGAAATTTTGAGAATCCCGTAGAATTTACGGTTGGGTTTTGCCTTGAAACCCAACCGTAATCTAGTTGTGGTGTTTGTACAATTATTTACGGTTGGGTTTAGTTATCGAACCCAACCGTAAAATTGAGTTTTTATTACGAATTTTAGTTACGGTTGGGTTGAGTCATCGAACCCAGACGTAACTTCTAGTGTTAGTTTTAGTATATATTTTATCATATAGTTACGGTTGGGTTTTGTCTTGAAACCCAACCGTAACCTAGTTGTGGTGGTTATACAATTTGTTTTACGGTTGGTTTTAGTAATCAAACCCAACCGTAAAATTGAGTTTTTAGAATGAATTGTAATTACGGTTGGGTTGAGTCATCGAACCCAACCGTAACTTCTAGTGTTAGTTTTAGTGTATATTTTATCATATAGTTACGGTTGGGTTTTTCCTTGAAATCCAACCGTAAGCTAGTTGTGGTGTTTGTACAATTTATTTTACGGTTGGGTTTAGTAATCGAACCCAACCGTAAATTTGATTTTTTTTAGTATGAATTGTAGTTACGGTTGGGTTAAGTCATGGAAGCCAACCGTAAAAAGCCCACATCGAATTGGTAATTCCGGGAGCTAACCCGGTACCATT
Organism: Papaver californicum; assembly: GCA_023531435.1. Lineage (NCBI taxonomy): Eukaryota > Viridiplantae > Streptophyta > Magnoliopsida > Ranunculales > Papaveraceae > Papaver > Papaver californicum. Next base: position 1,789,531 of record JAJJMC010030994.1, on the reverse strand, counting down.
TACGAGAATTTGTACGGCCGTACATTCATCAGTTAAGGGCCAATGTTGAGCCCTTTGATGAACCAATTTCTTGATCGCCTGTGTATGATCATACAAAGAATAAAAACAATTTTTTTTTACTTACAAAAGTTAACAAACCAAAATTTAACAGAATAAGAAAAGTGATTAGAATAATACCTTGGTCGCTGCAACTTTGGCAGCCCATGAATGGGGATAACCAAATAATATTGCATATTTATCTGGGGGCTCACCCCATAGTCCTCCATTCCTCCTCTTAGGCCACAATTGAGGTTCGGCCTTTTCTTTCGGAATTTCTTTGGCAACCCTTTTCTTTGCCTTTTCTTTTCGAATTTCTTTACCTTTGCCTTGAGGGACATGTTGTTCTCTGTCCCGCTCTTCTTCTTCGTGTTGTTGCTCTTGTGGTGGTTCTCTAATCACAAGAGAACCTCTAAGTGTGGGTAGATCACCGAAGCCTTGGAACACATTATATTCCTCTTCTGCAATTTGAGGAACACTACCAGCACCTACCTCAAAAGAGGGATTATGGGTCTTACTCACGCCTCTCTTCTGAACCCCTAAATGCTTTCCGTGGCGAGGGGTTGGAGTGTGAGAAATTGGTGTTAAATTGTTACCCCTGTTATTCTTCCTACAACATCCAAGCAATACAAGTTAGATAATTTCCAAGCAATTCAACTTCAACTAGAAAAAAATTCACTACACAAGATTATTTACGGTTGGGTTTTTCTCAAAAGCCAACCGTAAATTTTGTCCCATATTTTACGGTTAGGTTTTAACACAAACCCAACCGTAACTCACATGTAGCTGATGTGCACATCATTTTTACGGTTGGGTTTTTCTAAAACCCAACCGTAATACAAAAACAAAAATTTTATGTGCGCTACTGTTACTGTTGGGTTTTTCTCAAAAGCCAACTTTAAACTTTTAGTACAAAATGTTTTCCATATGTTACGGTTAGGTTTTAACAAAAAACCAACCGTAATTCACATGTAGCCTGATGTGCACATTATTTTTACGGTTGGGTTTTTCTTAAAACACAACCGTAATACTCTAACCAAATTTTTATGGACGCTATTGTTACAGTTGGGTTTTTCTCAAAAACCAACCGTAAATTGTTTTTAAAAAATGGCGCAAATTGTTTACGGTTGGGTTATCTTTTGAAACCCAACCGTAATATCCTGAACTATTCATCTTCTTCCCTTTGATTTACGGTTGGGTATTGAAAATAACCCAACCGTAATACTCAAGAACATGAAATATTACGGTTGGGTTTTCACACGGACCCAACCGTAATATCAACTGTGTCCAACATTTTTTTCCCAAAAACACAATCAAACATGCGAATAAATCAATTACAAGTTCTAAGAATACATGGGTTTTCTACAATACCTTAGATACACCATTGTTGGACTTTTCGGTGCTTGATTTTTCTTTTCACTATCGATTTCTTCTTGAATCTCTTGATTAGGTTGAAAGGAGCAGGGTTGATTGCCATCACTACTACCTTTAACGCCTTTAGTATGCTTCTTCATCTCGAATTGTTGAGTTTAATCGACGATGATTTTTGCGAATCGACGATGAATTGAGATGGATTACGGTTGGATTTTTGGGTTTAGTTTTTAAAAGTTATGAAAAATGTTAAAAGAGTTTAGGTTTTAATTGGTATAAGGGTAAAATCGGTATTTAACAAAACCCCAAGAGTAAAATCGACATTTAACAAAACCCCTAAAACATCCCTTATTGTAAAATTGGATCACCTCGACTCAACTGGGAGCCCCTTAATTAAATTTAGAGCCCATATATTAGGCTTCTTTAGTTAAGGGCCTAAAAAGAATTTAAAAATATAAAAACAAACAAATTGTGCTACTGACGGTACCTAAAACATAGGAAATATTTTTTTAAAAACAAAGTTTGTTGCGGACATAATTTTCTTAAGAAAATAAAATCCAAACAATTGATAGTTTGCCGTATTACTTCTTATTTTTTCATACTGTACATCATACTCTATGTACCTCGTTTATTCGCTTGTATGAGGATCGATAGAGTTTGGGGTGAAAGGAGATTTTTTTCTGACCATAGTAACTCCAAATTTCATCAAATTCTTTGAAGTTTTTCATTTTGATTGAGTTTCTCAAGTCAACCCCATAGCCCTTGCTCTTATTTGGTGTCATTTATTCCTAAAAATACTAATATGTTAATAGTGGTTATCACGCTCTTTTAGAAATCATTAGGGCTGCATAGGAACCGTCCCAAAAAAAAACCGTACCCGCCTGGATCCGATAAAACCGCGGGTTTTTAAACCGAACATACCCGTCGAGGGTTGGTATACGGTTTTGAAAATCAAAAACCCGGTCATCACGGTTCGGTTTACGGGTTTAGTACAGGAACCGCCCGAACCCGCCCGTATAACCCGATTATTTTTAGCCATTGATTGAGATTAATAGTTTTCATCCTAGCCATCCATCTAACAACAAACTTAACAAAATAAAAACCTAATCCTCATCTCGTTCTCATGTTCAGGCGTTCAGACAACAACTGTTCTGTAACTTCTGTTCTTCTTCTTCACTTCAAGTCTTCATCTCATTCTCCTGTTCATCTTGACGCGCCGCTGCTGCCTCTCCATCACCATCAGGTCCATCACCATCGTTGTTCTTTTCTCTTCACTTCATCTGTTGTTCTGTTCTCTTCATTTCATCTGTTGTTTATCTGGTTATAATTTGAAATTGGGGGTTCATCTGATTTCATCGACAATCAAGTTCAACATACAAGTTAAAGCTTACAACAGAAAAACAAGGTGGGGGTTCATCTGATTTCATCAGAATTTGTTGTTTATCTTTTTTTTTTTGGGAAAACTAGGGTTCATTAACTAGCTATTGGAAATCAGGTCAGTAGACAGTAGGTTACAGTCTTTCCATGATGTATTTTGTTTCATTTTGTCTAAGATTTGTTTTTAAAGGTTTGAATTGTTTGGCAAGTGTAAACTTGAATATTCTCTGCATGACTGCATCATATGCATTTTGGGAAATCTTTTCTGTTAAGCCTTTTCTTTGTTTTAGTGTGCTTAACATGTACCAAATCTTTTCTGGAGCTTAGTGCTATTAACCTTAGTGCTTCTGATTATCCATTGGTTATACAGGATGGTAAATAATTGCACTACCTTTACCTAAAAGCCTTACCTTTTCTGGTTGTTGCTATTTTCTTCATGTAGTAGTAGTAGTATTTCTTTGTTCAAAGGGGGGTGATATTGGGGTTTTCAAAGTAGATTAACAGACTCCATGGGAAATGAAATGAACATTCTGGGTTGCCGTAGACACCACCAAATGTGGTAGCTGACAGAGTGGCAGTTGTTTATGGGCACCACAAAACTCCATGTTAATGTGCATTATGATCTGCTCTTCGAGGGTTTCCTCTGTATGAGTTGCAAATTAAGAATGAATGAATGTTGCATATTGCATTTGTTTATGGTTAGTTGCCGCATGCACCACACAACTCCATGTTAATGTGCATTATGATATGTTCTTTGAGGGTTTCCTCTGTATGAGTTGCAAATTAAGAATCAATCGTTTGCATATTTGTTGACATACCTTTTATTTCTGGTTCTTACAGAGTTATTGGGTCCCATGACAGAGATCTTTGGTCCTTGAAGATGATTGATAAAGGGGCTTTAAGTGACTCAAGGAGACAATATCCAGGAGTGCAGCTTGTAGTTGTTCTGAATTCCATTTTAAGTGACAGAGATCTTTGATCCTGTTTGTTTGAAGGTTTTTTGTCTGTATTTTTTTTATGTCTGTTTAAACTTCAAACTTTGAAGGTTTATGATATGTTTAGTATTAGACTATTAGGCATATTGCTGTTTTCTGTCTGTTTGAAGGATATGATATGTTAACAATGTTAAGTATCACTGTATCAGGTATATTGGATATTGCTGTTTTCTGTGACTCTGTCTGTTTGAAGGTTTTCTGGCTATGCGGGTTAAACCCCAAAAAAACCCGAACCCGACCGACCCGCTGTACACGGGTTGGTAGTTGGTTTTTATTTTCAAAATCCGCCTATAGACAGGTTGGTAGTTAGTTTTACCCCAAAACTGACCTGCCCGCCCATTGTGCAGCCCTAGAAATCATGAACTTTTCAGTTTTGTTAATTGATAGTAAAATGATTCCTGCCATCACTGGTGACGATGTTTATTCATGACCGCTTCTCTGTTTCTTGTATTCAAGTTTCATTTGAAATTTACATATATTCGGTTGTTCACATCATATGTAGTTGATTAGTATATTTTACTTTATTTTATTTTAAAGTAGTTGATTAATATATGAAATGAGACTCGTAAGTTTAAATATTTACCAAAAAAAAATTAGAACCTAAGAAAAAGATATTTGAACTTTCAATAACTTTTCAAGCCACAAAAATTTAAAGAGTATTAGAAAATGAAAATAATATAATTTGATTTTTCTTTTTCTTTTTTCTTTTTTGGAAAACTACATCTATCCTAAACTCACAATTTAAATTGAGCATTAGAAAATAAAAATAATATAATATAATTTTTTTTTCTTTTTTCTTTTTTGGAAAACTACATCTATCCTAAACTCACAATTTAAATTAGCAACTTGTCCACGGAAAGTGAAGATAGATGCAGGAAGACATTAAAATTATATGTTGGTGACATAAACAGAAAATCCACTGTAACCACCAAAAGTGACGAGATACTCTAGTAGTCGGTGGACCTGGTCCAAGCAGCATTTTTTTTTCTATACGTGTATCCAGTATTTTGTAAGCGAGTTCCCACTACAGGTCTACAACAACAACAAACAATATTGCTAAAGGGACCAAGAAGCCGAATTTAGTTGCCATCTATAAACAGTCTAGGACATCAACACAGTGGTTTGTAAGGCCGGTCGTTCCAGATATTAAATCGCCAAAAGTAGTCCTTGGACTCGAGTTTCCACCTCAGTTTCTGTCGGCACTCGGCACTCGGCACTCGGCACTCGGCACATTCATATTTTCTAAGTAACACTTGTGAAAATGTGGTAAAAGCACTAGTGTAAAATGAAAGTTACTTGTTCCTATGCTCTCCCTTTCCACTCGTCTTGATTGATTTTTAAAGCCATAGTGGGAACTGAGGAAACTTGTTATGAAGATGATGTTTTGATGTCAATAATGTTTGAAAAAAGTGATTTGCTTGCAAAATTAAGAACAAAACTAGTTTTCTTTCTTTCTTTTTTTTTTGAGAAACACGATTCATATTTTTTTTATTCTATCATCCCTCAAAATATGATATAAAAATTCAAATATGATATCGTATAAAAATTCTTTGTCAACATGGAGAACAAAACCTAATTGTTCAGTAAAAGCACAAAATAAACAGACCTTCGGCAATGTCTCCAAGTATACACTTGGAATTTCCATCTCGCAAAGCACAGAGCTATTACTCGCTAATGCAGCCTTAAGAATCTGATTTGTGCAATCCCTACATTGCTGCAATCTCTTTCTTGCATTCTCTGATAATCCTTCATGTGGCACCTTACGGCAAGGGAGCCACCACTTCTCTTCCTGTCTAATTGAATGCCTTCCATTAGACGAAGACAATGGATACACGTCACCACCACCACCATTCCCATCGGCAACAATCACCCCACGCTCAACATACCAAAACTCGGTTTCACGGAAACTCTCAAGCATACTATGCAACATAGCATCAAGCTTCTTTAACGCTGGAAGATTTACATATAGATCAGACCTTGATCTAGCTTTCATAATCTCAAATGTACCACCTCCAGGAAAATCTTGAACTAAAGGAATTAGCTCCACAATCGAATCACTAACACTTAATAACCATTCCATTTCTCTACACCACATTGACTTCATCTGTGGTGCCAAAGGTTCCAACCTCCATAGTTCCCCAAATACAGTAGCAGATAGATTAGTAATGGCATTTGATATTGCTAGAGCTGTACAAACTCCTTTTCCTCCACCCGACATATCTTCTCTAAGTAGTAGCTTTGCAAATCTTTCCTTCATCATTTCCACTTCAGATAAATCAGCTAAACGCTTTTCAGTTTTCTCATCTTCCCAAACAACAATATCTTTACCAATTACAGGTAACATTAATGAAGAAGCAGAAGGGAAAAAGGAATTTCCAAGACTACTCATAACACGAGATGATGTAAGTGAAGATGAAGATAAAGAACTTGAAGCAGCACCAGCAGCTCCTCCTTCAGTTCCATCATAACGTCTACAGGAATAACTACTTGAACTTTCTGATTCACTTACATCTGCACTTAAACTATAACTACCACCATATCTTTCACTTTTTTGATCATAACCTTCTTCTTCTGATGATATACTTCCCATTATTTACTAAATAGAGAACAATATGATGATTTCACGAGATATGGACTGAACCCACCAATACTATTTCTTTGAGATCCAAGAATGATAGCAGCAAAATGAGAGAGTTGGTTTTAGAACAAAAATAGTTGGAATTACAAATTAACATCATCTGTTGATCCATAAAAGGGTATGAGAGGCAGGGAAGGTCGTTATAATTGCATACCAACTCACTAATAGGACCGATTACTGGGACTTTCCGAACCTGGTTAGCAATTCGGAATTCGACAAACTACGAGAATTATTCGGATCCATAAGACGTCAAATTCGACCAAAAATCTAGTCAACGTATCGTGATTTGACAATAGTTCAAAATGAGATATGTACGTGTTTAGATACATAAATTCGACACTGAAAATTCTGCACTTACTAAATTATAAGAGGATACCTTTTAACATAATATTATTGAAAAATGATATGATTTTACACTTTATGAACGCTACGGTTACAATGTGGACGACCACATACTCAAAGCATGTGGTCCCTCTCCACTAGTTGACACGTCTCATTTTAAAAGGCTAAAAACCACCAATCCGTTGTCGTAAAGTAAAATTTAACTATTTATTATTTATTCCTCTAAATACCCTTGATAACCTATATGCATGATTATGTTTATTCACTTCCGTTTTTCTTTCTCCCATAATTTTCTCTTTTAGATTAAAATCTACAACAATTTTTTATGTTTAGCTGGCACATACCGGTGCTAGGTTTGAGAGTACCTGTTTTAACTTGCACAAATCCGTGCCACAGAAAACGATGATTGGATCCTGACAGGAGGATTACAGTAGATCAAGCACATTGGAACTATGTTAATTTTTGCTAGTGTTGAACACAAAAATAATATTCCCTCCGTTTCAGGAAAAGAGTTACTTTTCCTATTTGCACAATTGTTAAGACAAGATGAAAGAGAATAATTTTATAATTTATTTCCAGATTTACCCTAAAAAAAAGTTTAATACTACATATATCTTTATAATGAGAATAATAACATTTCTTAAAATAATAAGGGTAATTTTGAAAGTTTGTTATATTGAAAATGAAAGTAACTCTTTTATTGGAACAAAAATTTAAAGAGAAAGTAACTCTTTTCCTGAAACGGAGGGAGTATCAGTGAAGACCGACAACATTGATAACATATCGAGATACAGTAATTTCATACACACACATTTATTTTTATTTTATATTTTTAAAGTTCACACATACAGTAAAGACCTATATCGACTTTTAATCATGCAAAAAAAAAAAATTGAAAGTGCAAATCAATTAAATATTTTTTTTTTAGAATGATAACTCGATTAAACTCGTGTTCGTAAAGAATATCTAGAATGTTTTTTTTTAAAAAAAATATTCTTAAAACAAACCATAATATGAAGTTAGTTATAGATTTTAATCTAAAAGAATATTATAAAGAAAAAAAAGGAAAGTTAATAAACAAAATTACTAATCTATAGCTAATTTGTTTTTATTTGGTAAACAAGGGGGTATTTCGGTGAGTGACACAACAGGTAGTTAAAATTTAAACTACCAAAACAGTTTGATTGTTTCTATCTCTTCAAAGGAAAACGTGTTAACTAATGAAGAGGGGTCATATACTTAAAATATGTGGTTTGTTTTCATATCGTGGCCTAAGAGCGTCCACAATCATGCATTTAAAACAGGGATCAAAGATCACTTTTGATCTTTAGTCCGAGAAATGCAGGCGTAGTGGAGCGATGAAAAGAAGTCGATAGTCTATGAAATCGACTGTAACTGATTACTTTTGAGCTTTGATCCCGACTAAACTGGTTATAATCGAGCGGGTTCATAGTATATGTTCAACTTGATGCGGTGTCGTAGGAATTCGCCCAGATCCATACGTTACTCTAGGACAATGCTAAGAAACACGCGCGGTGAGCCAGTACTTTGCCTATTCAAGCGTTATGCTGGGGCTTCGTCTGATGAAACGGTGTACTAGGGTAACGCATACCACCAGGCGGTGCGCCAGAGATACGCCCCAGCGAAACGGATCACTAGGAATACGCCCCACTCTGAGCGAGGTCCTAGAATGCCGCGTCTCAAACCATTCACATTATTAAACTTGCCACTTTGTGAAATTGACAAGCATTTCCCTCTTCAATTCACGACTACAATTCAGTGAGACAATAGATCGAGCACTTCTCATGCATTTCTGGAGATGTAATTGGGAATGTCTTAGTGGTGTTGTTGAATCGTTCACTCCTTCCCTGCACATTCAGTCATACATTCAATCATTCACCATTTTAATTCAGCATTCATAATCGAACACAACCCATTAATTCACTACAAACTCATTTCAATGGCAACAACAACTTCCATTCTTCCATGAGTTCTCATACCATGGCCACCATCGAAACTCCAATTACAACCAAACCCATGGTAGCAAAATCAGTTCTTCACTGAATTCTTGTTAATCCTCACTTTGTTTATCTCAGCTCAAACGAAAACAAACTCATTTTCCTTAGTTACAACAACAACATAGCTATTCTTCATCTTCACTGATTCACAGTTCAAATCCATGTCTTCCACTCCTCCACAGAAAACCAATTCAATCATTTATCTCAGCCATCTGCGTCACCTTATCCTCTTTGTTCTTTCTTGATGTCACCTGCAACAAAAATCAAACTCAGACCCACTCTTAATTTCCTTCTCGCTGTATTCTTCATTGATGCTACCTGAAATTTCATAGAAACCTATTATCATGAATCGAGCCACAACTTAATTCAGTATAAACCCAATAGTAAACCCAAACTGACTGCTGCTCTTCTCTTGATACCAACATATAAGACTATCACCACAGTTTCTTCTACACCTTCTTCAATTCCATCATAAACCACCATCTTCTATGTAACCCACATATTCATTTTTTTCTTCACTTCGGCCATGATAATCTCTACTGTCTCAAGAATCCAAATTAACCCAATTTTCAGTGGGGCGGGCTCCTAGCAGCTCGCATGGAAATGCCAGGTGGTGCGCTAGGACACCGCCCGTCCCATTCCGCACACACACTCATTTCGCACATATACAATTTCTTGAGACGGGAGGCTAGAACTTCGCCCCACCAGGCGCGCTTCTGGAAACCGCCCGTCTATTGGGCGTGGTGTTAGGATACCGTCTGAACACGGGCGTTACGTTAGCATTCCGCTCCACATCAGGCGTTGTGCTACAATACCGTCTCGAGCAAGCGAAATCCTAGAACTCCGTCCGTCTTCCCAAGCGTAGCGCTAAGCCTTCGCCCAACCACAGGCGCATTGCTAAAGCACCGCTTGACTATCCATGGTTGTTCTTGGACCGGAGTAAAGACTAAATTTTTGATCTTTAGTCTTTTGATCTGATCGTGTGACTGTGGATGCCTTAAGTGCTTTAGCAGGGGTTATATATATAGTGTATACAAAATTAACACCAAAGTACGCACAGATTATTGGTTAACAGTCTAGTTAAGGAGTTACAAGTCACAAGGTCGAATTCTTTCAAGACCTGATTTTTATAAAAATACGTTTAACTTAATTAATGGGTCAAAGTGGTGTGTAATTGATGGACCCAGCTTTCAGTAACCTTAATTGTTAACGAGACCCGAATTTTATATCCGTATAATTCGTAAATTATTCGGTAACTCCATATAGTACGTAAACCATGTTCGAGATTGGAGTAATACGATTGTTTTATTCGGTCCCGAAACAATCGTTAAAGTTCGACGAATTACGACATGCTTTGTCAGTCTATGGTCCTTTTTTTATATCTTTTTTCGATGCAGAAGTATTATTCGGGAATCGACCTGAATAGAGATGAGAAAAAAGATTTGGAAAAATTGTAAGTTTTATATTTTATGATGTAGGATCTTTGAACTACATGACAATCACATGTGTATAGAAAATATACCTGTCAATGGCATGATATTGAATCTAAGTAATCCTCCTAAAATACCTGTAAATCCTCTTACTACATGATACCTTGTGGACCTCTCGGTTTCTTCCTCTTCACCTTTTACGTAATGAGTTTTGAATTCTCGAACATAATATTGATGGGTATTGTGTTCCATTTATAGGTAGAGGAAGGACCAAGTTCCTAGCATTTTTAATATTAGCTTTTAGTTCTCAACCGTCCGTCAAGGAAGAGTTAATAAGGTAATAAAACCTTATAGAAACCTAAGATAATAACTCATTATAGAAACGTAAAGATGTTTAGCAACATCTTGATTAGCCTAGATTGTTCACATTGACTAAGGAGATATTTCTAACCGTGTAGAAATAATCTTACATTCTCCCACTGGTTCATGTGATAATCAATTTAATGGTTAATCATAGATAACATTAGCACGCACAATTGCTAAGCAAAATTTAATGGTTAAACATAATACCTTAATCAAGAAAACTACTCATGCAAGTCATAGCGGTTTCACATTGTGCTATTATCAACATGTTTCCTTCCATGTACCACAACACGAATAGCTTACTCAAATAGACCTTGAATAGGAGTATCATAATAGTCCATTGTTGTCTCTAAGAGAGACAATTTCTGTTGACATTCATCCATTCACATAAGTGTATACTAAATGTGGATACAAAAATAAATTCAGAAGTACATTAATAAGAGCTCAATAAGTGTGCAAAAATAAGCATATAAACTATCAGAATTCAATAACCAGTTACTCCCACAGACCTAAGATTGTAATCTTTTCTTGAGACGTCTTAAAAGGTAACTGTTCCATAAGTGCATAAATTATGCTTAACGTAAAATGAACAATTATTATTTCTGAATTGCTTAATCCACATACGAATACTCAAGTTCATGTGTTTTTTTCTTTTTGTATTCATATCGTGCTTTAATGCTGCGAAGATAAGACGATAAATTTCAGCAATGTAGAGATAAACTTAAATCTCTATGTCTCGCAGTCATACATATTCAAACTCAATTGTAGAAGTAGTATTAATGGATTCTTCCTTTATAGAATCCGTACATCCAGGAAAATTGAAGTCTGAAAACCTAATCAACTCTAGCTGGGATGATTAACTAATTGTAAGACATAATTCAATATTAGTATCTCAAATTTCTTAATAGCTTTCTCATAATTTGTTCTCTGATTCAGTAGGCATTTGGCTAACATATCAACAACTCGTTATATGTTCCATTTCAGAATTAAGATGTAATGAAGATTAAATTTATATCTCCTTTCCAATATGAAACAAAATTTGCTAAAATATGTTGTTATCTCAAAAATTCTTCGAATATTCGATACATGCTTTATATGAGAGCTTTAGTAATCTGCGTGATATATGACTATCACATGGTAAGCATCATTGATATCCTTTATTTTTCAAAAATCGTAAGGAGATGTGCATAAAACCAAGATCACTATGATAAGAAACCCCTAAATTAAATAAAATTCTTAATTAAAATTAGGGTTAGGATAAAAAATCCCTAAGTTTTTCTTGCTTTAGCAATTAGTTAATTTTTAGAAATTGTATAATTTTAAAATTTTGGTTTAGATTCCTAGTTATCGAAGTAGTTTTCTTTTAGGATTCTTTCCTTAATTCAATGAGTTCAATGAGCTATATAAGGAGGTCTAGTGCTATTAGTTTTCTTATGAATGAGAATTATAAGTTTGTTCAGAATTCTATGTGTTCTTTTAAGTCTATTCTGCTGGCCGTGGGTAAGAACTATTAAGTTCTTATCAATTGTTATCAGAGCAGGCCTTTCTTGATTATGACCAAAACTCGAAAACAAAAACAAGTAATTATGGAAAAGCAATTGGGTGAACTAACAGAGAAGATGGATGAGATGTCATCAAATCAAGCCTTGTTAATTGAGAGAATCGGCCATCTTGTGGAAAGTAAAATAATTGGGAATAATGAGAGAGATAACCAATCAAAGAGAAAAGGAGAGCGGATATACTTTTCCAAGTTTGATGGATCTGATGTGGAAGGTTGGCTTTTTAAAGCTACGTAATATTTTGAGTACTATGGAACACCTGCAAATTAGAAAATCAAGTTGGCAACATGTAATTTGGATGGCAAAGCTTTACAATGGTATAACTGGATGAAAAGAACTAAACCTGTAGGTACTTGGGCAGAATTTGAAAACCCATTATTAGTCGTTTTGGTACTACTTCGTATGAGGATGCAGGAGCAAAACTTGCCAAAATTAAGCACTCAGGATCATATATTGAATATTGTGAAGAATTTGAATGTTTATCAAATTTGGTAGATAGTTTGTCTGAAGAATTTTTGGTGAGATGTTTTCTAAGTGGATTAAAGGACGAGGTGAGACTAGAAACTCAATCCCACACTCCTATTAATTTACATGATGCAACGACAATTGGAAGGTTACAAAATGAGAAGGTAACATTGAGAAGACAATCATACAGAATAGCAACAAGGACACCCAGTGTTGTTAATACTATAGACCCTTAAAAATTAGACCACCTATTTCATCTTCAAAACCCACGACAGAATCTCCAGTTGTTAGAAGGTTAACTCAGGCCAAGGCTAAAGAAAGAAGAAAGCAACAACTATGTTATAATTGTGACGAAAAGTGGCACCACGGTCATCGTTGTAAAACTCAAACGTTGTTCATAATTGATAGACACGATGATCATGATGAAGAATGAAGTTATTATAGAGGAAGAACCTGAAAAATAAACCGTCGACAATTCTATGCATGCGTTGGATGGATCACTGGTTCCACAAAACATGTGGGTAAATGGAGAAATCAAGAAGGCACAAGTTACTATACTTATTGATTCTGGAAGCACTCATAATTTTGTTGATGCCGTGATACCTAAAGGATTGGGAATTAAGGTAATTAATGATGATACTTTTGAGGTGATGGTAGCTAATGGGGCTAGAATGACTTATGAAGGAAGATGCTTAGATCTGGATTATAATTTGCTTGAATATGGGTTCAAAAGAACTTTTTATGTATCCCATATCTTGGGATTTTAAACATTTAACCATGGATTTTAAGATGGTTGGTGAACATATTAGATTAGAAGGAGACAAGAAAAATAAAGTAAGGATAACCAACACTCATAGCATATAACGACTCTTAAACAAGGGATCATATGGGTCTTTGCCAATTAGTCAATGTTCAGAAGAACAACTTAATCAATAAATACCTGGGGAGATACAAGTATTGGTCGAAGAGCTTGGTGAGGTGTTCTCAATACCCACAATGCTACCACCTAAGAAAATCTATGATTATTGCATAACGTTGTAACACGAGAGTACTGCAATCACTTTACGACCTTACAGGTACGCACATTACCAGAAGGGTGGGATTGAAAGGATTGTTAAAGAGTTGGTAAACTCAGGCTTGTTAGACCAAGTACAAGTCCTTTCTATTCTCCTGTTTTGTTAGTTAAGAAAAAAGATGGCACTTGGCATATGTATGTTGATTATAGAGATTTAAACCAACTACTTTCAAGGATAAGTTTCATATCCCAGTCATTGATGAGTTATTAGACGAATTACATGGTTTTTTAAAAGTTAGATTTAAGATCTGGTTATCATCAAATTAGGATGCATGAAGAAGATATATACAAAACAGCTTTTCGAACCCATGATGCACACTATAAAATTCTAGTAATGACGTTTGGATTAAATAATACTCCATCAACATTTTAACATCTCATGAATGACGTGTTCAGAAATCTATTAAGAAGATTTATCTTGGTTTTCTTTGATGATATTCTGATCTATTATCCTAGTTGGAATATATATTTGTTGCACCTTGGTGAAATATTCTTGATATTAGAAAGACATCAACTTAAAGTCAAATTAAGTAAATGTTCTTTTGGTACTGAGAGGGTTGAATATTTGGGTTATATTATCTCAAGAGGAGGAGTGGAAGCTGATCCTAGCAAGATAGATAATATATTGGACTGGCCATTACCAGAAGTCTCAAGGCCTTACGAGGATTCCTAGGTTTGACATGATACTATAGGAAACTCGTATAAGGTTATGCTAATAATGCAGCGCCACTTACAAAACTGCTCAAAAAAAAATAGTTTTTTTTTTGGACAGATGAAACAACAAACGCATTCGATAAATTCAAAAGTGTAATGACATCCACACGCGTGCTAGTATTGCCTGATTTTACAAAGACCTTTGTTATTGAAAGTGATCCTTGTGGAGTAGGAATAGGTGCAATTTTGATGCAAGAAGGTAGGCCAATCGCTTTCATAAGTAAGCCACTTGGACCTCGTCATATGGGTTTGTTAACTTATGAGAAAGAGTTGTTAGCGGTGGTTCATGCGGTTACTAAATGACGACCTTATCTTATTGGGATAAAATTTCTTATCCGGGATGACCAATAATGTTTAAAATATTTTTTGGTTGCTAGAGTCGTAACACCGGTACAACAAAAATGGTTATCAAAATTGTTAGGCTATGACTAAGTGATTGAGTACAAAAAGGGAACGTATAACAAGGTTGCTGATGCACTTTCTCGAAAGTTTGAACATGGTGAAATTTTGGGCATAACCTATGTTAGTTGTGCTTGGATGGAAGATGATGTAGTTTTAAAAGTGGTAAATAAAGTGTTCGATTCTCGAACTTGTGAAGGTAATGATTCTAGAAAATAATGGACTTAGTCTAATTAATTAAAAATCAGGAAAATAAACTAGAGATGATTTTTAGAAAATATTGAGAAAACCAGGAATCAAGATTCAGTTATTTCTAACAATTTATGTGATTAATCATGCGATTCTTTTAAATAAATTAAGCTCAAATATTGCCAAAATAGGCTTTATGCAAACAAGTAGAGGTAAATCACAAGCATGGGACATCATAGGTTCACCCAGCATGACCCATCAAACAAAAACACCACTACTGAATGAAAACCGTTTTTCTATTTCGAAACTATGCAATTTTAACAAGTAAAGAATTGTAAATAATTAATTAAAAATAGACTTACCACATAAAATTGAGAGAAAAACCTCCTCCATCATCCCAGTAAATAAACATAGCTCATGGTGAAGAAAACTTGCTCAAAAGATCTCTTCATTGCTCAAAATATCGATTACAAGGTTGAATAATGGTGTAACAGCTGATTTGATACGCGTATATGCATTACAGAAGAAGGTTCAGCTGTTACAGAAAAGTTCTAAGCAACAAAGGAACGAAACAACAGGCAACAGAACAGTTTGAATCAGCAACATATGTAGACTTTGCTGAGTCGTCTTCTCCGATGATGGCTGGATGAAGAACACGCCGGCCGGTGCAGTAGCAGGTGATCGGCGGCGACGGAAGTTGGCCGGAAGTGCTCTGATTTGATCTCTAGGCTTCTGTATATTTTTCTTGGCATGTCTTGGTATATATAGGCTTTGGGAACCCTTGGGAGAGTTCTAAACCTAATAGAACTCTTTAAAACACATCCAAATCCTCCGAAATCCGAATCAAAGTATAACTCCCTTTTTCCGGCCAAATTCGGATTTTGGGCTATTTTTCCAGCCAAATTCGGATTTTGGGCTATTTTTCCGGCTAAAAACGTGTGGAATCGATTGTGTGGGGCTTTTATGAGTTTCTTCTAGCTTGTGTATCAATTTGGAAGCAAAACACGCCAAATTTCACATGAACTTGAGTTCACAGTTGATTCTCCGATGAGTCAGCCCGATCCAGCCGAGTTGACCCGCTGAGTTGGCCCGATCCAACTCAGCCCGATCCAAGGGTGCCAATATCCATTTATGGGGTGCCAATAACACTTGTCCTTGGGTGCCTTTATCACTTTTTGAGCCAATTTTTCCACAAATCTTTATTCTTCTAATGTACCTACAAAAGCATAAAACACGGAATATTTGCAAAATCGAATACTAACTTAATAGAAACTAAGGTGCAATTTAGACACTAAAATGTGTCTATCAGAAGACCTTATGGATGAACTAAAAACAGATCCGTGGATCACATATTTCATCTTTAAAGTGAGTCATCCTTCTTTCGGAAAGAATAACTTTACTATACGGGATGGTTTTGTTTACTTTAAACAACATCAACTAGTGATAAGTCCTACTTTAAGGTGGAAGACACTGGTGCTAGATGAGTTTCATGACTCTCCAATTGCAGGTCATGCCGGGTATTTGAAGATAGTAAAACGGTTGGCTAAGTTGTTTTATTGGTATATAATGCATAAAGAGGTGAGAGATTACATTGCTTGCTGTGATGTATGCCAAAGGAATAAGTATAGTAATCTTTATCTAGCGGAATATCTTCAACTATTGCCAATTCCTACTACCGTATGGACATATATATCTATGGATTTCGTTAAAGGGCTGTCAAATTCTAAGGGAAAAACTGTGATTCTTGTAGCGGTGGATCGACTAACTAAATATGTTCATTTCCTTGCATTGAAACATCCGTATATAGCCACATCGGTAGCCCAGAAGTTTTTAGAAATAATTATCAAACTTTACGAATTTCTTCAATCTATAGTTTCTGATAGGGATGCCGTGTTTACAAGTAATTTTTGGCAAGAGCTGTTTCGCTTAAACAATACTCAGTTAAGGATGAGTTCGTCTTATCATCCTCAAACCGATAACCAAATTGAAGTAGTTAATAGATGCTTGGAAAGTTATTTAAGGTGTTTTGCTGGAAATAAGCCCAAAGGATGGTTATCTTGGCTATCATGGGCAAAATATTGGTACAATACATCGTATCATACTTCAACTAATACTACATCGTTTGAGGATTTGTAAGGCATTCCTCCTCCGACATTAGCAACTTATTTACCGGGAGAAGCAAAAACCATAACTTTGGATGAAGTGATAACTAAGAGGAGTGAAGTTTAATCAATGTTTAAGGATCAACTTCAATTAGTGCAGAATAAAATGAAGCTAAGAGAAGATGAAGGGTGTCGCGATATTATGTATCAAGTTGGGGATTATGTGTATCTGAAATTGCAGCCATATCAGAAAAATTCTAATGTGCAAAGGAAGAACTAAAAATTATCTCCAAGATATTTTGGGCCCTATAAGATTTTAGAGCGTATAGGACCGGTGGATTATCAATTGGATCTGCCTAAGGGGTCAAAGATACATTCTGTATTTCATGTGTCGTTTCTGAAGAAGGATTTGTTCCCTAACACAACTGTTGGTGATGACTTATCCAATAATATCCATGTTTTAAGTGATCCTTGAGGGCAAGGAAAATCTTAAGAGGGAGGGAATGATAAGAAACCCCTAAATTACTTAGAATTCTTAATTAAAATTAGGGTTAGGGTAAGAAATCTCTAAGTTTCTATTGCTTTAGGAATTAATTTATTTTTGGAAAGATTCCTTGTTATAGACGTAGTTTACTTTTAGGATTCTTTCCTTAATTCAATGAGTTCAATGACCTATATAAGGAGGTCTACTATTATTAGTTTTCATATGAATGAGAATTATAAGTTTGTTCTGAATTTTCTATGTTCTTTTAAGTCTACTCCGATGTCCGTGGGTAAGAACTATTAAGTTCTTATCACATTACTCATAAGTAGTATGTCTTAACATAAAAAACCATGAGTATAAATTTCTCCCACTGATTTTGAGATATATCCATATAATAATTTCACTCAAAACTAGAAATATTTATAGTTTTGTTGAATTTCATATACCACTTAGGGGAAACTGCATAATTTTTGTATGTTGGTTTCTTAAATTTGCAGACTACAAGTATCCGACTTAATAAGGCAAGACCTTCAGGTTAAAAATGTATTTTTTTTTACAATTTACCATTGATAAAGGCTATTTTCACATTTAGTTGATGTAACTCTAAAGTCATACTGAGTTACTAATAATGCGATGGTAATTTTGAATAAGTCTTTCTTTGACCCGAGAGAAAACTTATGTATAATCAATGCTTGTTTTCTGAGTAAAATCTTTGGTTACAAGTCTAGATTTATATCGTTTAACATTCCTGTTATTGTAGTGCTAGGTATGAAAAACCCACTTACATGCAACTGACTTGTGTCTTTCGAGCAATTAAACAATATTTGAGACTAGGCGTTTAACCATTCATTTTAGCTATCATGCATCAATCCATTATTAATCATAATAACTTGTGAATCAAAAAAACTGAATTTGTGGATCCATTATTAATCATTATTAATCCATTATTATCCATTATTAATCCATTATCACCCCATATCAAAATTAATTTCTTTAAAGCAAACCACTGAAATATCATGGATAATTTTCTTGCGATCTCTGGAGACCTTATTAATGTTGGTTCTTATGGTTGTCAACAATTTCTTTATTGAAAATAGTTTCATTATGGAGTAGTAGCTCAGTAATTTGTGGTCTTTCACTATCGAACGTCGACAATGAAAAGATTCACAATATTTGTCGAAGTCATAGTCAAAGGGATCATTATCTTGACTTCTTAAGCAAATGCATCAATGTATTCCCACATACTATGCCATCACTAATGAACTTACATTTTCGGTTTCAATAAATCTCATACTATGGTTAGAACATTAAAATATATCCTTTGGATTTTTCAGGAAAACCAATGAACCAATAATAATTTTCAAATCTAATTTTTGTAATTTGTGAATGTAAACCCTCGCTTCCAGCTGAACAACCCTAACTTAAAGGTGTTTTAAACAAGGTTTACATCCTTTCTACAGTTCAAAGTATATCTTTGAAACTGCTTTACTCGTAAAACTATTTAAATTACTTAGTTGTACGAGGAACATTGTAAGATGAGAAAAATTGTAAGTTTTATATTTTATGATGTAGGATCTTTGAACTACATGGCAATCACATGTGTATAGAAAATATACTTGCCGATGGTATTGATATTGAATCCAAGTAATCCTCCTAAAACACCCGTAAATCTTCTTACTACATAATACCTTGTGGAGCTCTCGGTTTCTTCCTCTTCACCTTTTACGTAATGAGTTATGAATTCTTGAACACAATATTGATGAGTATTAAGTTCTATTTATAAGTATAGGAAGGACCAAATTCCTGGAATTTTTAATATTAACTTTTAGTTATCAACCGTCCATCAAGGAAGAGTTAATAAGGTAATAAAACCTTATAGAAACCTAAGATAATAGCTCATTATAGATGCGTAAAGATGTCTAGAAACATCTTTATTAGCCTAGATTGCTCACATGGACCAAAGAGATATTTCTAACCGTGTATAAATAATCATACACAAATACGGAACATGATGTGGCACCCTTTTCTAAAGGAGATTAATAGGAATGCACTTTTTGTGAAGTCTTGGATGGGCACCGCATCATTTCTCATATTTGTTATATCGTTTTTTCCTTAGTTTTTATCCCACGTTTAGTTTTTCCGTTAAGGAACTAACCGAGGAAGTCGAACATATGGACACTTTATTTTGCATGTTATGCATGAACTTGTTGAAGTATTTTTGATTTTTTGATGAAATTTTGTTTCGATATTGGCTAATATTTTTGTAGATGGTGGATTTTTGACAAGGGATAAAATTGTAAAATCGTCCTCTGTCCGACAACAAAAAACATAGAAATATCCACGCATTTTATAATCCTGTATTGAAATATGAAACATTGTATTTCTACTTATGTTCCGCGAGAGAATTAAGAATATCGTTTTTATAAATGGCTACATGCGTTCTATATTGATCTTGTAATCTCTCTAAATACACATAATATTTATACCATATCGAACTAGCCTCAAGTCGTTTAACTTCCATAGTTGAACTCCTTGAACTCGTCTCGAATGCGCATCAATATCAATTTATTTCCATACCGCAGTAAGAAATAAATTATATTTACTCTGGGAGACAACTGATGCCTGATCTTCGAAGAAACATCCTAGCTTAATGCCTTGTTCTTGAAGACATATCTCCAATTTGATGGTTGATCCTCAAGAACGCAGCCTAATTTCAATTGCGATTCTCAAGGAAGCGTCACATCTCAATGATTGAGCCTTGAGGACGCACTCAAAGCTCAATGGATCATCACTCAAGGATGCGCCATGGCATGATGGTCTATCCTCGAGGAAGTGAAACAATCCCTAGCACTGGCCAAGGATAGCGGTGCATCTTCTAGTATCAGCGCAAGGATGGCGCTGCATAATCTTAAGCGCTGGCCAAGGCCAGCGCAACATCTTCAATAACGTTAGCCTTATGCTGGCGCCACACATTTCTGGGATGCCGTCGTATATTTCTAGGCTGGCACCACATATTTCTGGGTTGACGTGGTACGTTTTTGTGCTCGCGCTGGCCAGTGCTGCATTCTTTCATTACGCTAGCTAAGGCTAACACCAACCACTCTTCACGCGCTCCAAGAGACACGTCTTGGCCTAAATTCTAAACTCTCTTGGCGCTAGCCTATTGTTGAGCCACACTTATCCTAAGCATGTTCTCAAGCAAGTCTGCCATGCTTAGTAATTGAAGAGTACTTTTGGGTAATCTTAACTTCTAATGATTCTAAATTTACGCCATGTTACTTTTAGCTAGTACATGACTATTGAACTTACTATTTTTACTAGACTCAACATAGGCTAGTCTACTTAACAACTTAGTGAACTGAGCAGTTGCAGCAATCAACGATTCCAAGACTACCAACGTCAACATCTCCAGAATCAACATTCAAGACGATGACGAGATCCTCATTCAAAGAGGACAATCAAGGAGCCAATAACCCAACCTTTATGGAGTTTAATCTTTGTACCAACATAAATCGTGTCTGATTTAATTTTTTACTGATGAAAACGTTTATAAAGAAATTCCGAATCATCTTCACCATATCATGTTTAATAACTTACCATTGAGTCTTGTAGAATCCTGGAGGGGAGCCATCAGTCCTAGGTGCCTTCCATGGTTATATGCTTGTGAAAATATCAAGAATCTCAACCTCCATAAGTATACTTATAAACCATTTTATTCAAGGGTAGACTTTACATGCGAACCAAAATATGCATTATAAAAACTAGAAGTTTTTTGTCAAAAAAATAATTTGTTTTTTAGAAAATATTTATTGTTACCTGAAATATATCTCGTGACCCAAGCACACCTTGTAACCTATAAAGTTATTTGCTATCTTAAAATTTGTATCATATTCCAAGTTGTTGTTATGACCTAAAATTGTTACATTTTCCAAAGTCAGCCTTGTGAACCTAAAATCTACCCCGTATACTAAAAATTTTCCTCGTCACCTAAAATCATGCCTTGTAACCTGAAAATTATCACTTGACCTAAAATCTACGTCGCGATGAGAAACTTACCATCTTAATCCAACATTTGTATCGTAACCTTATATATGCCTTTGTAATTAAAAATTTACTCTATGACCCAAAAATATCATTTAATCGTTCAAATTAATGATAATTATTTTATTATTATTATAAGGACCTTTAATCTATTCTCAAAGATAAACACATCCTAAATATTTCTTATTTTTCCTCCCATAGGCATCTTTTAAAGATCTTCACTCAAACACATCCTAACTATTCGATTTCTTATCTTTCCTCCCCAAATTATTACTCGCATTATCAATATGGATATAAAATTTTGGATATTGGATGTCACTCCAAATATAAGATTTTTCATTTGAAAATATGCTTTTAACATTTTACCAACAAGTGCCAGAAGTGCTAAAGTTTTAAATTACACAAATCATATATAGTAAAACTTGTAAAAATTGCGGGGACAGTCTTTCTCATATATTTTTTTTTGATCGACAAAGAAAAGTTTCATTGATCAAAAAAGAGAGGGTATAAAGTCTTATACCACCCTAAGCAGAGAACAAAGCAAATAAAAATAAAGCAAAAGCTGGTAACAAACTACCAACTTAAGGAGGTTTAAAGTAAATGGTACACCAATCTCTCATGATAGAAGAAGGATTCACAGAACTGAACTCTTGAATGGACAGAGCCCAAGAGAAAGGGAAGTAAATGGCTTTGCTGACAATAGCCTTAGCATTACTTCTTTTGTCAGAAAAAATTCTCGTATTTCTCTCATTCCATATACACCAGATTATTGCAACTGGTAAAAGATTCCACACTACAGTACTTGCGTCACTGTGCTGAGAAAGATGCCATGCCTGTAAAGAAGAAATAACATCCCCTGGCATACAAAAGAACTAACAAAGCTTGTTTCAAAATTCATCCCAAACCTCTTTGGCAAAAGAACAATGGAAAAGTAAATGAAAGCTTAATTCACTATCAGTACAAAATAAACATTCACCATGGACCTCAATACCTCTACTTCTGAGTAAATCTCTTGTAGGCAATCTATTGTAAGCAATGATCCATAAGAAAAAGCCAATTTTGGGTAGACATTTTAAGCACTAGATAAAATTGAACATAAAATCAGTTTGAGTTAAGCCAGCATCCAAAGAAATCTTACCATAAGTGGATTGGACAGAAAACGTCTTACTCTTTGTTAAGGACCATTGCAGTTCATCCTCTAGTTCTATGTTAAAACTGAAAGAAGAAAGATCAGAAGTTGGAATTTGGAATTCCAGTCTTACTGTAGCATTAAGTCTTTTAGGAATATGAAAATTCCAAGCTTCAGAAACATCATCTGATGTAGACATCTCAGCAACAGAAAAGTGCTTGTCTCTTGAAAGAGCATAAATGTTTGGATAGCAAGTCTTTATAGGTGAATCATATAACCAAATATCATCCCAGAATCTTACTTTGTTTCCTTTGTTTACTTTAAATTTAATATAATTTAGAAATAAAGACTTATTCTTCATGTTAGCTTTCCACACTGATTTTCCATAAGAACATGTATGAGTGTTTGAGATCCAGTCAACATTATCACAACCATATTTCTCATAGTCAATCTTCCTCCAAAGAGCAGTATTTTCAACAGCAAATTTCCAACACCACTTAACTAACAAAGCTTGATTAACTTTTTTAAGACTCTTAATACCAAGACCACCAAAGTTCTTCCTCCTATAGATAACATTCCATCTTACTAAATGAATCTTTTTTCCATTTGTTGTCATTCCATAAAAAATCTCTCACAATTCTTTCTATGTTTTTAATGACAGAGGAAGGCATTTCAAAAAGTGACATCTAATAGATTTGAAGACTGACTAAAACACTATTGATGAGAGTAATTTTACCTGCTCTTAATAATAAAGGCTTTTTCCAACGTGCTAGCTTTGCAATAATCATCTCAATGAGTTTGTCCCACTTTGCAATGCCACCACATTTGTCTCCTAATGGCAGACCCAGATAAATTGTTGGTAGAACACCACTGTAACAACCCAGAAGAGAAGAAAAAGCTGTTAAATCTCCATCATATCCTACATCAAAAATTTGACTTTTGCAACATGTAAGCATCTCAAAATAAATAAGAATTAATCTGAGATTTTTTACATTTTCAACATCAGCATCCAGAAAAATAAGAGTGTCATCTGCAAATTGCAGATGACTAACAACTGTTCCACCATCCTTTGCTTGAAAACCATAGAGAAGTCCTTCCTCTTGTGCTTTTTTTATCATAAAAGTAAAATCTTCTCCAACCAAAAGAAATAAGAATGGTGATATAGGGTCACCTTGTGTAATACCCCGATTCGGCAGGTAGGGTTCGCCGTATGGAATATAAGTAGTGGTTTATCCTTTCCTAACACCGAGGCCTTTTCAGCAAAGTTGGCTCCAGAGTTGGCAAAAAGCTTTGTAGTTAAGTGTGCTCGGGCGGGAGTAATTCATGGATGGGTGACCTCCTGGGAAGCTGCTGCTGGATAACCGCAGCGGTGCCTTTTGAAAACCCCACACTGCCAGATAACCGCAGTGGCTAAGTGGGGACAGTATCGGTGGAGGGTCGGGTCATTACACCTTGCCTTATACCTTTACAGCTCTTAAAATAGCCAGTTGCACTACCATTCACAAGCATAGAGAATCTTACAAACTCAACACAACATTTGATCCATATCCTCCATTTTGCTCCAAAACCCATCAATCTAAACATATCATCCAAGAAATCCCAATTCACATAAGGCTTTCCACTTCTGAGTCTTGAATCAATTAGTTCATTAGAAATTAAAACACCATCTAGAATTTTCCTTTTCCGAACAAAAGCAGATTGTTGCTGAGAGATAATTGTGGAGAGAGTAACTTTGAACCTTTCTGCCAAATTTTGGAGATAATTTTATATGCACCATGAACTAGACTAATTGGCCTTAAGTCTTTAATCTCTTCAATAGAGTCTTTTTTAGGAATGAGTGCAATAAAAGTATTCTTAATCCTCCAATCCAAAAAATCCTTGTACTTCAACTCACAAACCACATTGAGAAAATCATCTTTGAGAATATCCCAATAGAGCAAGTTGAATCTCATAGGAAACCCATTTTTCCCTGGAGCTTTGAACTGACCCAACATTCTAATAGCAGCAACACATTCTTATTCTTCAATGTCTCTTTCCAACCAATTACACATCTCCTCAGAAATAGAAGAAAAATGCATACCATCCATTGAAATATTCTGAGATGTTGAGATTGAAAATATTTTGAAAGAAGAATAAAATCCCACTCTTGATTTCTCTTTCATCAGAAGTAAGAACACCATTAACTTTGATAGACCCAATATAGCTCCTTCTTCTTCTATCATTAGCAATTCTATGGAAATATTTTGTATTGTTCTCAAAGTCTTTAATATATGTGACTACGTATCAACTTATCATCTCTTATAATAGTGAGATCACAAATTCTTTTCTAGCTTTAGCTCTTTGTTCCCATTGCAGCTCAGTTAAACAATTATTAGAATGTTCAACAACATCTAGATCTGCAAAACAGTTTTCAAGCTCCTCAAGTCTTATGTCAACCTGTCCATACTCTTGCTTACTCCAAACCCTTAATTGATGCTTAAGAAGTTGTAATTTCTTATAAAAAATGAATCCAGCATTACCTGCAATATCAAAAGAGTTCCACAAATCTCTAACCAAAGAAAAGAAATTGGGGTTAGAAAAACAGAAATACTCACATCGGAATAGTGAAGGACCATGCTTCAAACCTTCATTAAACATAGATATGATTCTTATACTCACATTGGATTATGATCAAAGCAGGGACGAGCAAGAGCATGCTGAACAACTTGTGGATAAACACTTTCCCAATTGGCAGAAACAAGGATTCTATGAATCCTACTTCTTATGCTTTTGGTTTGATTATTAAACCAAGTATAAGAAGCACCGATCAAAGGTAAATTAAAAAGTTGATGATGAGAAATGAACCTATTGAATTTTCTCATACCCAAAGTAACTTCACCCTCTGAGGACCTTTCATGAATATATCTAATTTCATTGAAACCACCTCTAATCACCCAAGGATAATTCCAAAAACATCTTGTTTCTTCAATCTATCTCCAAAATAATTTGACTTCATTATAATTAAAGGAACAAGGAGCATAAACTCCTGTAAACATCCATTCAAAAGAATCGGACAAATTTTTACACAAAATGGTTATTGAATAAGGATCAATTAACGAATCAATAACCTGCATTTTAGAAAAATCCCAAAGACAAAGAATTCCTCCAGAACTACCTTGAGAAGGAGAATCCAACCACTTAACATCCTTTCTACCCCAACATTGCCAAACCAACAAATCATTACATTATTGGATTTTTGTTTCCTGCAATAACAAAATACTTGGTTTCCAGTCTTGAGTTTTTTTCTTCACAATATCCTTCTATTAAGATCATTTAGACCTCAAATATTCCAACAAATAATCTTTAAATACATAAGAAAAAACCCCAAAAAATATAAAATCCACAAACTCACTTAAGCAGATTTCAAATGTTCAAAATCAAAGTTCAAAAGATGAGTTTTAAAAGAATCTACCATTGCATCATCAATCTCTTCTTGCGGGCTGTTAAATTGAATACCCAATTTAGGACACAGAGCTGCCATCTGAATTAAAACATTCTCAAAATCCTTCTTAAGATTTGAATTTACTTTATCTTTTAGAGTACTCCATTTCTCCGAAGTTTTCCAGAAAAAAAATCAAAATCTCTAATTTTCTCTGAAGAAACTGATTTGTCATTACTGAAAAAATCCATTGAGTCGATCATTTGAAGATATAGGATTGAAACTGCAGTCTTCAGGTATTCTTCCATCTCTTATTCATTTTGAAAAATTAGGGAAATCGCCGTCGGAAGTGAAGGACTTAAAATAAGATTAGAATTTAATTTATCCACTTTGGAGTCTGACTCTACCAAGCCCAAAGAAGAAGTCAAAACTGGATCCGAATTGCTAGAAACTAAGCCCAAAGAAACTTTCTCTACAAAATTCAAAATAAAGGCCTCCAAATCCGAATTCAAAATCGGCATTAAATTTCCAGGATTAGTAGCGGAAAAATTTAAATCCAAATTTGAATTTAAACCAGAAGAAGAAAACTTTCTTTTTCTGAAGCTGAAATTTTTTTAAACATATTTTTTATGCTAAGATCATGGGGTCGTAAAATAGTTCGAGGAATTTTCGACCACTCTAAATTGAATCATAGATTCTTGGAAATCGTACTATCTGAATTTTCAACTGGAACAAGGCTAAGAGTTTGAACCTTAATTTTCTTATGAACTTGACTAAAATATCCATTAATAAAATGAGGCGACTGAATTACGAAAGAAAAAGAATAGCCTCCACGGTGATATAGGAAAGAAGATGACACCCCATCAAAACTGCGTACTTTTAGACGAATTACAGAAGCATTTTCCCAATCAATAGTAGAAGAGTTAACCTCTACAAGACCTCAATAATTAGCACTGAAGTTGAAATTTTTCTGAAGCTGAATTTTTTTAAACATAATTTTTCTACTAGAATCATGGGGTCGTAAAACCGTTCGAGGAATTTTCTGTCACTCTAAATTGAATCAGAGATTCTTGGATTTCGTACAATCTGAATTATCGACTTGAGCAAGGCCAAGAGTTTGAACCTTAATTTTCTTATGAACTTGACTAAAATATCCATTAATAAAATAAGGCGACTGAATTAAGAAAGAAAAATAATAGCCTCCATGGTGATATAGGAAAGAAGATCACACCCCATCAAAACTGCGAACTTTTAGACGAATTGCAGAAGCATTTTCCCAATCAATAGTAGAAGAGTTAACCTCTAAAATACCTCCATAATTAGCACTGAACTCATTGAAAAAAGAATGCCCCCCAAAATTGAAAGGGACCCCATAAATCTCTGACCAAGAATAACTTTGGTAAAGTAATAGAATTAGAAACACTCCACCAAGGCATCAATCTTATTGAAATGTCTTCAAAAGTCCAGAGCCCTTTTTGAATCATAGTATCCTTATCTCGTGCCATTGAAAAGAAAAAATCTTTTTGATCTTCAAATGGAAATATATCAAACCCAATTTCCATATCAAATCTCCTAGGAATTTTCAAACCAATGTTATTCCAAGAGACAACTCCCTTAGAAATTTCAATGATAATGGCCTGACTCCAATTTTGACACGAGAGATTTAAAGATGAAGGTTGTTTTATCATTTGAACTTGCAGACGTTGCTTTATCAGTGAAGTTGTGGATTTCGCAAAACTGTCTGAACCTTTTGAGAGACAATTTTTGAAAAAGCAATCACAAAGCGTGTCCATTTCAGGTCTCCTTTATCAGAGGAAAACACATCGATTGCTTGATCTTGTCACAAGAAACTGTCATTCTAAAAAATTCCCCATATTTGTTTATATTTCTTGAGAATAAAATATGTTCATTTCCTTGATGAAAAATCCAATACCAGTTACCATAAAAATTCTTCTTCGATTCTTTCCACAAAATATTCTTCATCCAAATAACACCCTCAGAACTGATTAAGACTTGAAAAACTTTTCGTGTATTTCTTATTTTTTCATCAAAAAGAATACCATTGGATTTCTTTCATAAAAGAAAAGACTTAAACATACAATCAATAAGAACATCTTTTGATGTATCACTGTTTTCCTTATTCTTCTTGTTGGAAACCACCGTCCATCCGTTGTTATTATCCTCTGACCTTGAAGAAAAATATTCACAGCATAACACTTTTCTTTCTGACCATCAACCACTGCTACCCAACTTATTGAAACCTTCGATTTACCCTTCAAACTCTTCTGCTCTTGCTGATATGTATCCAATATCCCTGCATTTTTCTGGAGAGAAGATGATTTCCTCACCATTTTTCCCTACTCTTCGTGCAGAAACTTACCTCCTGGAAATACCAATATTTTTCTCTCATATATTCATGGATGCCTTTTCACCCAGGAGGTCTGGGTTTATATGGTCTTTTTATTGTTGTTATCTTTGGAAATACCACCAATTACCATGATTGGAAAAACTCTTGGTTTGTTAACGATAACTTTTTTTTTTTGACGAAAAGGTTCAGTTCATAAAAAAATAAAAAGGGTATAAACCGTCACTTACAAAGCGAAAATTTAAACAAATTAAAAGACCACAACATTCCAATTGAACAGGATGCTGGTTATCGGGGTCCCGTTGAAAAAGTCTAATTCTGAAGCCCATAAAATCAGAGTAGCTTTCACCTCCAGGATTTTGTCTTCCGCTGTCTTGTTTTTTCCTTCAAAAGTTCTAGAATTTCTTTCTTTCCAAATATTCCATATCACTGCGTATGGAAGCCACTCCCATAGTTTTTTGTTTCTTCCTGACAGTACATTGTGGCTCCAAGCTTCAAAATTCTGTTGCAGATTGTCATTCATACACCAAGAAATCTTGAAAGCCTTAATGAAATAGAACCACACCTTCCTTGTATACTCGCAGTGACACATGATGTGGTTGCCATCTTCCACTTTTTTTTTCGCAGAGTTTACATGTTAAGTCCGAAACAGTTATACCTTTATGTTGTAAGTTGGATAATATGGGTAATGAATTATGAAAGGCAGACCAAAGTAATGTAGATACTTTCGGCGGAATTTCTTTATGCCATAGAAATTTAGAGAATGAAGCGACCTGCGTTTCGAATTGAGCATTAAGAATTTCATAACATTTCTTGTTGGGGAATTCGCCAGATGCATCATCAAAGAACTTGACTGTGTCTCCCTCCTCAGTGAAAGTAGGAGGTGACCCGATCTTCCTCATTAGCTCAAAGTATTCGTCTCTTACACTTGTTGAGGCTAACGCTCCAATCTTAAGTTCCCAGTTTCCTTGCCCATCCACACACTCCACAATGCTATTCCACTTTGTTCCTGCTTTTCTGTAAGTTGTGGGAAATAGTTCTTTTAAGATCTCTTCACCTCTCCAACTGTCATGCCAAATACAAACTTTTACCATTCCCAACTTAAGTATACATATTCTCCTTTAGCCAATGCTTAGCGCTGAGAATTCCTTTCCAAAGTCCCTTTCCTTGGGAAATCTTCATATCAACAGGAATTGAATCATCTTCCTTGATACTGGTTCTCTGATGTACTATTCTTCTCCAAAGATGATTTTTCTCTTTAGAATATCTCCATATCCATTTTGATAGAAGAGTTTTGTTGGTATTCCTTAGGTTCTTTAGGCCAAGACCTCCATTTCTCTTGGAACTGCACATCTTTTCCCATGAGACCCATCACATTTTAAGTTTGTTGCCTTTCGTTCCCCAGTAGAATCTTCTCATAATGTTCACCATCTTCTTTTCCACTTTAGCAGGCAGAGGAAGAGACATATAATAAGTAGGCAATGCCGAGAGAGTGCTTTTTATAAGAATAATTCTTCCTGCTTTGTTCAGATATTTGGTCTTCCATAAAGCTAGTTTCTGTTCCATCCTCTCTATCACAGGTTCCCACACATAATATGTTCTTAATGTGGCTCCAAGTGGTAGACCCAGATATTTGATTGGGAGAGCCTCTATCTTGCAACCTATCACTTCAGCCAGTTGATTAATGTTTTCCTCTGCACCAATACTTGTCATTGTGCTCTTATCTAGATTAAGTTTCAAACCTGTTAATGCCTCAAATAACATCAGCACCACAGTTAAAGACCTAACCTCTTGTGTGTCAGCATTCAGAAAAATTATGGTATCATCCGCAAACTGCAGATGAGTTACCATTTCACCATTTGATGATACAGTAAAGCTATGGATTTTCCCTCTTCTTCTAGCTTCCTTGCCTAAGACCCTTTGTTGGAGCAAATTTCTCTGAGGAATTACCATTGACCAAAATTGCCAGACGATAAGTGCATAATTTATACATTTTAAGTATCATTTCCTTATAATTATTTGCTAGATTTTGTGTGAATTACCGTGTGTTAGTATTACTTTTGTGGTTTTTGTGTTTTATTAGGTTACATCTTTGAAACAAGTGAAATAGAGCTTTACAAGAGAAGAATTGCCAAAGAACCAGTACAACTAAGTCTATTCCAGTGTTTCTACCTTCCATCTTGTAGAAAATTGCATAATGAAGCCAATTCCGAAAGAACGAGGTCAATCCGACTTCGTATAAAGAAGTTATGAGAAAAATGAGAATAAAGGGTAAAACGGTCTTTTCAATGAAAATTGTTAAAGGCACCTGTGATTCTGGATACGGGCTGCCCATATTTTAATAAATCTATCAGCACCGGTCAACTTGATAAAGGGCACCACCTTCTTCTTTCCCCCTCTTCGAACAGCAAGAACTAGGTCAAGCTGTTGCCGGCTGTTTTTGGTAATAATTAATGGCTTTGATTTAATGGTTTCAAGGGACAACTCGAGATATCCTGGGAAGAAAAGAATGAAGTAGATTATAGGACATTTGAGAAGAACTTGTCAACATCGAGAGTTGTGGAGAATGGTTGTCGCTGTGATTGATCGTGATGATCAAGATTTAAAGTTGAAACCTGATTTAAGTTCGAACGGTGGAGTGAAGTATTGAATTGATTTTCTGGCATGGGTAGGATTCGAGCAAAGAAATTGTGAAGGTATGTGGTTGTTCTAGTGGAATCTCTATCGACTCTTTAATGATGGTTTGATCATGGCAGTTCTATCGAGACTGTGATAATGGAGTTCGAGTTCTTAATGGATGGTGTTGCTCAAGTGTGTGTGAATGAGCTGATGATGACTCGATCCTGCAGTGGAAGGTATGGATGATTCTCGAGGATTGAAGATGAGTTCATGATGATCACTATCAGATGATGGAGCTCTTGCTGATTATGGATGACGAGAATAATAATGATGACGTGATTCTGTGTTGATATAAACTGGTTCGGGAGTTGATGTGATGGTAATCATGATGTGGTTACTCGGTGATTAATATCCTGTGATGATGACTCGAGCTAGGTGATGTAACTGTCAGGAAGAAGATGGAGCTGAATTTCCGACCGAGAATAGAGGAGTACTGCCACCGATTGTTGATGCCGTGAGTATATGGTTTTATCGTGACCGTGAATAGATGGATGGTTGAGATATGAAAGGCGGTGTTTAAGTGAAATTAGGAAACTTTAGTTTGTGTGCGATTGAAGTTCGGAACAAGAAGCTATAAATAGAGAAAAAAAGACCTGGACGGACACAACTTCATGTCCAGAGAAGAAAAGGTACAGAACCTCTCACGGACGACCACAGGCACTTCTGGACGTACATGAGAAATCTTCAAGGGTTAGTTTAATTATTGTCTTCTTAATTGATTTTCATGGCTTTTGAGAAAGTCATGTTGGGATAATTCTCTTGTTAGGGCGAAAGGATGAACTTGTAGAGATGGTTTTATTTGTGTTTCAAAACTAGGGTTTTCAATTATATGAACTAAATATCATTAATTTGTCTCTCTCTCAACGTTTTACCGTCTCGATGATTGTTCATGTTCTATGCCACGTATAGTTCATTGTTTGATTAGTAGAAGGGCTCGTTGAAACCTTGTATGAAATTGTTTTATGAATATTCTTTGACTCTTTATGCCCCGTATACTTAGTACTTCGAAATTCTACTTTAGGTTGAGAACAAACAATTCTTTTTGAAATCGAGACCCTATATGACGAACGCAATTAAACCCTAATCTACAACGGATTCCCAGAACCTTAACGTTTTCCTCTTATTGTTTTCAAACTTTACTAAATTGTTTTAAATCACTAGTTAATTTAATTCTTTATAAATAAAACCTAAAAAAAATATTTTAATCCAAACTCCTCGTGGGAACGAACCGTATTTGCTCTTGTCTACATCTTTCGACACTGTGCGCTTGCGGTAAAACAAAGTTGGTTTTCCGACGCATCACCAGATTACAAGAAGAAACACACCACTGTATCCACATTCTCCATTTCCTGCTAAAACCATGTTTCTCCAAGATTTTAAAGAGAGAAGCCCATCTTACATTACCGGATGCTTTTTCCATGTCTATCTTGCATAAAAGACCTGGGAGTTTTTGTTTTAATCTGGCATCCACACATTCACTTGTTATTAAAACCCCATCTAAAATCTTCTTGTCTTTGATGAATGCGCTTTGATAATCAGATATAATCTTATGCATAACCTTTTTCATTCTTTCTATAAGAAGTTTTGCAATAATCTTATACACACTTCCAATTAGTCCTAGAGGCCTGAAATCCTTAGGAGTGCAAGGATCTTCTTTCTTAGGCCCTAGAGTTAAGAAGGAAAAATTCAATCTCCAATTTGTATACTCAAGTGCATGAAATTCCTACAAAACAGAAAGAAGGTCAGTTTTAATGATATCCCAACATGTTTCATAGAACTCTATAATCATTCAATCAGGTCCCGGAGCTTTGCATTTGCAAAAAATGTCAACTATATTGTGAACTTCTTCTTCACTGAATTCAGCTTCTAGCATGAGATAACTAAAAAATATATGTTAAAAGTAGGCCTAAGCTTTATTTTATATAGTCATCTAGTAAGGAATATTTGAATTGGTATTCCAGGTCTCTGACAAAAGTGTCGATAATGCATGGCAATTTCGCTCGTGTTAACCGGAATTCTGATCATATCCTGAATGACTTATAGTATGGCAACAAAGTAGGCTTCAATCTAAAGGTGGTTCCTAAAAGCATATCTCAATTTGTTAATCATCTTGGAATCAAAATAAATATTTGCATTGTGCAGGCGAACAAGAATACCAATCATACTTTTGGGCTAATCTCTATGAATATTGATGGAAAATGCATTGGAGCAAGTAATTGCCAAAAAATGGCCAACAATGAGGTTGATCTAGCAAAGAAATGATTTAGAACAGTTATCAAGTGGGCTGCTGAAACAAAATACATTCATATACTGTTCGGAGCTGATAATATGATGTCCTGAAAAAAGTGCAAAGTATGTATGTAAAGGAAGTTCAAGAAATATTTTCCCCCAGCTATCATAGCAGTGTGCAGGGAATAAACTTGGATAAAATAAAGGAAATAACTTTTATAATAGGTCATTAACTTTAATTTTTTAAAACAAGAATGATTAAGCTCTTTATCTTAAAACCATAAGTAGTAGGTCTAAATTTTTCTTACTGTTTGAAGGGTAAAAACCTAAACATTTTGATGAATAGTCTTAATTGTAATCAGATTGATCGAGCTAACTGTTTTGGTTACCGAGAGAGGTTAGTGATGGTTTAATATAAAGAAGTTTATTTTATTAAAAAAAGAATGTCATGAATGGCTGGATGTTACTCTAAATACACGTATCATATATATTTTTGGTTTATTTGTATTCTAAAACGAGATGTTTGTTTGTCGGAATTGCTCTTAATGAATTTCAATGTCAAAATAATGTTTTAAAATTAAACTCAAATGGAAATGATAAGTGGTGGTGTAAAGTATGTTGTTGTGTTTTATTTATTGCCATCGTGTGCCATAAAATTAAGAGTCGCGATGTCTTGTGCTTTTGTTTTTTATAAGCTTGGTATGCCACAACACATGAATAACTATGGTATGTCGTGTCAGCACACTAGGCATATTTAATTCATGTTTTTTCAAATTAAATATTTTTAGATGTTTTTACAACGGTTAATTTAAAAAATATTTGAGATAATTACATATTTAACAAGACTAATCGAAATTTTTTATATATAATATTATTTATTACATAATATTTGAAAAACATATTATTTTAGGATAAATATGTGACTTATTTTACTTGATAACAAATGTACCATTGTTTGTTTATTATCAAATGAATGCTATGAACGACATTTTACGAGATGAATGTATTATTTTTTTAAGATTTTTTTTAGTGCCTAATAAAAGTTTTGTGTAGCGTTATAGAAATTAGTAGTGGATACAAAATATTATGTATATGTTTTTAGACTCAACTGGAGAATGTTCATGGCACTAGGATGCTAGCCACACCCCTTAATAAGAATATCCTAGAACTTAGTACGTAACTTACCACCGTACATTTTATGTACCACCACATATCATAAGGGTTGTCTTCATGATTCATATAAATAAGAACCCTTAGCCTCCGAGTTAAGCGTCGAACTCCAATGAAATAAAACTCGTGTATACATTTTGTAGCTTGAGTGTTTTCTAAATAATGGAAACTCTATTTTGGCGCTGATGAAGGGGTTCGACTTTATCATCTCGAAAAAATCACCTAGAAACCTCAAAATCCATAAATAAAGAATTGTATTCATGAGACCTCCGTTTGATACGCAAACAAAGTAAACAAAGTTCGTGATATTCCGCAACTGAGACGCGAAGTAGTTTCGTGTTATCTTTTGTTGAGGCACAAACACAACTTGCTCATATAATAAACCATTAAAAAATAAACCTTTTTTTTTTTCCTTATACACCAAACTAGCCTCATCTCCCCATAAAAATAGTGAAGATACGATAATTTACTGGTCAGGAGTCGTACCTTCCAATATTTAGGTTTCGGTTGATGTTGAGATTAATATTTGCTTGGGTAATTTACTGTTACAGTATAGTTGTCTAGAATTTATAAACTTAAACTACGGTTCCAGTATTCGTTAATAGATATTTATGGAAGAATTGGAAAGAAAGAAACAAAATAAGAGAGAGAAATTAAATGTTAAGTTTATTGATGAATGAACTCTTAGTTTAGAAAATAAGCCTTATTGGCTATATATACAGGAGATGATCCACATTCTATTTGTGTGACCAGTAGGGACCAATAACATATCGTGTATCACTGGGACCAAGCATATCACTTTTACATTTCCCGCCTCATAGATAGAGACGTTTGATCTTCACTTTTGTATATTACAGCTCTTCATGTACTCATCTTGTCATCTCGTGAGTAACTCAACTTCCTTCAGATCCAAAGTCCAACAAAGTTTTTACTCAACTTCCTTCAGCTCCGGAGAGAAGAACCTATGATTAGCTTTTCGGGAAATTTCCAAATGAACAATTTCAGCGAAATCTTTCAATTTCTTATTTTACTCTGTTCAACTCTATGTATTCCTCTATCCGTAGAGTACATTGAATGTACAGAAATGGCTATAACAGAGTTTCTCTTATTCATATTAACAACTACTCTAGGAGAAATGTTGTTATGTGGTGTTAACGATTTAATAACTATCTTTGTAGCTACATAATGTTTCAGTTTATGCTCCTACCTATTATCCGGATATACCAAGAGAGATGTACAGTCTAATGAGGCTACTACAAAATATTTACTCATGGGTGGGGAAAGCTCTTCTATTCTGGTTCATGGGTTTTCTTGGATATATGGTTCATCCGGGGGAGAGATCAAGCGGATTTCACCTTTTCAAAAACAAAGGGAGTGTGGTTATCGTGCCCCCAGTGTTTTTTTTGAAGGTCAGTGATCTGTTCAAGAATTTTCTTTGCGCCTATATCGCTACAATTCTCAAGTCCGATAGGCTCAATATACCGATTGAAAACGGTTTCGGAAACCGCATTTCTTTGATGTCCATCCATCTCTTCGTTCCAGGTGTTTTATTCTTCATCTCCCAGCCGTATTCTCCAAATAAATGTAAACCTGTTCGGATAAATCGAGTTATTATCACGTGATCTTAGTTATTGTCACTGGTTCATGCAATTAGAGATCTCAACTATGGATTTCTTCATAGCTTCCATCTACTGGCACCGATGGCTTCCATCTATGGATAGATGTAATATTTTGGCATCTACATATTTACCCCTAGTTTCATCAAAGCTAGTTTGAGACTTAGCTTTAATTAAACTGTAGTTCTCATGAAATCAATGACTTAGGTATCTGTTTCACCTGATCTATATTTGTAGCTTGTACAACTATATATGGTACTATTATTATATCTTTTCAATTCATCTTGGATTTTAGTTATAAATATTTGAATATCTTTTCACTATTCTTTTCGAAGATCTTTCCATATTTCACTTATTTGAGATATTTTTCCTTATGCGAGGTGCTCTCTAGATTAGCTCTTGGGTGACTCTTACCTTATAATTTCCCATAATTTCATTAAAAATTAGTTTCATCTATAGTTTATGATTAAACTATAAGTTTGTCTTAAAGTTACTCTCAGAGTTTACAGTAACTGCTTATAGTGGGTAGTTATGTTACACATTAACTACTTATTATTGGTCAGATGAAAGGTGTTACACACACGTGTCTTGATTTAAACTTTCATCTCCCTTTTTCTGAAATAGTCTCCCAATTTATTTTTAAGGTATAAATAAAATTTCTCTTTCATCTTTCTAATTGCACCAAAAGTTTTGACTCTTTGTCTTCCTTGTTTTTTATTTCAAAGACTACTATTTTTTGTTTATCATGGCTACTTCAATTGAAAACCTGCACAAGAATTTTCCCCATATTCGATCATTAGGATTATCAATACACAGTTATGATCTTTATACTGATCTTTTAGTCGATGTTTCATCTCATTCTCCCTATGAACTACTCTTATCTGAGCATCATCTTCCATTTTCATATTTTCCATTCCTGATCTCGTTCATGATTGCTTAAGTTTGGTGGATTACGCTCCTGGAAATTGGACAACAATTTTATTGCATAATGAGAAAAGTTATTTCTTATGATGAGAAAGCTTTTAAAGAAGATGATCAAATATTAGCTTTGGATATTTTTCAAAAATATGATGTTTACAGTGCATCATCATCTCCATCTCACGGGATGTTGAAGGCTCATCTTAGTAAGAAGAAAGAGATCACGCTTGGTTTGGAGATTCTTAATAAAGGAGAAATTGGTCACAAAATAGCTGGGATTATTTTTGACGTTGAGGATCGTCCAATTATATTTCAGGCCCATGGAAGTTAGGTCTTTATAAGCTCAAGACCTTTTTCAATCCAACTCCAAATATTTGTAAATGTTCAATCTTTTCTTTTTTTAGTAATTCTTTCATCTTTGTAAATGTTCATCTTTTCTTTTTTTAGTAATTCTTTCATCTATATATGTAGATACATATGTCTGATATATATATATATATATATATATATATATATATATATATATATTCATTTTCTTTTCAGGTCCTTTAGAGATTCCAGATAAGTTTTTTCATCAGATAAAGAAAGATTTCACATTTTTATCTAAAAGTTCATTGATTCGAGGCAGGTTATCATCCATAGACATCTCAATATAAAATTCATAGCCATCATCTCTTTAAAGAATTTCCAAATGCTAGAGATAATCGTCTAGTTCCTCTTAGTGTTGTTCCATCAATGAGTGTTCCTCCTGCTGGTAATTTTTGTATTATTAATGTTTCCAACTATAGATAATGGGTTTTTGATAAAAGATAGAATTGTAAAATCGTCATCTGCCTAGCAGAAGGAGTATATAATTATATGCGCATATTTTCGGCTCTATATTAAAACATGAAATATTTTATTTCTACTTATATTCCGCAGACGAAGTAAGAATACAGTCTCTACAGATATCTACATGTATTCTATACTGGTCATGTAGTCTCTATAATATATAAAATATTTATATATATGTATGTGTATAATCATAATTACTGTATGACTCAGTATCCATCTATGTATGAAATTCTTAAAATAATATTGGTGCTTGCTGCAATACTCTCATATATTCATTATTTGTACATAATAAATCTCAAAGCTCCTAGATGGATTGCCCACTAGTATAGAGCAACTTGAGACTTCTATAGTGCTATTCCTAGAGCTTGTTCTGTATCCAATGACTACTCTGGTGCTATTCCTAGAGTTTGTTCTGTATCCAATGTCGATACTCAAATTCTTGTTTAAACAACGTCAATTTACTGCACGTATACTGAAAATAGCTAATGCTTGATCTCCAAGAACGCATTCTATCTTAATATCCGACTTGCAAAGAACACATCGCAATTCGCCATTCTGACCTTAAAATATGCCACTTTAGGATTTTACTCAAGGACGTATCACAAACTATACGTTGTTCCTTTTGGACGCGCCACACTCAAAGAGCAATACCTCTAAAGATGCAATGTGTCTCCGTGCTGGACTAGCTATAGATCCTACGTGCTAGCACCAGCCTCACTAAGGCAGCGACTTAAAAGACGCACCACATTCTCCGCGCCAGGCCAAGGCCAGCGCTAGTGTAGATGGTGGGTTTTTGACAAGGGCATGAATCGTAAAAGTTACCTTGCCTGGATGCCAAAATATAATAAAAGAATTTCTGACCCAACATAAGAATTATATATACGTATGTCTATCTTACATTCTGCAAGAGAATTGAGAAGGCATACTCATCTCATGGCTAAATTAGCCTTGTAGCTCTTTTGTATATATATGCGCCCGTAGAAATCTCAGGGTTTTAGCCAACTAAACCTTCGTTATTTCATGTGTAAATCATCTGTATTAATCAAAAAGTGCTGATTATATAAAATTACGAACATTCGGAATGAACATTATGCCATTTCTGAATAAAAATACCAATTAGATGCATATCTTCTAATTGCAAAGTCCACGAACATTATCTCAAGTTGCAAACTTCCACATCTGAATCTCTTGAAAATGTTTTGTATGCACTGCACAAAAATTAAGTATAATACTAACATCAAATCTCGTGCGACTGAGAAGACCTAAATAACCATAATTATGGACATAACATTAGCAAATACCAAGGCTAACGGCACATAGGAGATGGTTACGGAACCAACAAGTACCAGCTCTAGCAATCCTTAACCACACTCTCAACACCAATGAGTAGCACACACATGTGTCAAAAGGCTAGGAAAAATTCAAAAATCCAAAAAAGCTAATAAAGCACGCGCCAAACAAGCCCTAGCAGTGCTAGCAGTAGCACATGGTAGCAGCACTAGCCTGTGCTTCCAGCGGCGATAACACTCATCCTTCCTTACCTTTGCGCTCCTCTTCACCCTTGCTTGTGGTAGCACCATCTTCACTTGCTCGTGCTAGCATGACTTACATGTTCCAAACATTACTCGCGTGTTCTGAGTCCATGACTCCACTAACTCCTACGAAAAATCAAAACATCTACATGGGGGGATTATTCATGGGGTTTTGGTCTGGTGGTTACAACAACATGCGGCGTGGAAATACCCCATGATGACAAAGTTACAAAGTAGGGGTAAGGCTGAAGCATTTAATGGAGTAATGGAGTATTGGTCTTCCAGAAAGTTCCCAAGATAGTGGGCGGTTACACCATTATCCCCATATTTTCCATCTCTCCACTACCTCCACTACTTTAAAAGGAAAAATGTTTGTTACAAACTATTATAAATATAGGCTACTTAGCCTATTTCAAAAAAAGAACAAGCTTATCATTCTCTCAAGCTCTGTTATATTCTCAATAGTTCGACATCGCTACACAAAATTTAACACACAAATTCCTTCAACTTTCTTTGCTTCCCTCCCCTAAGATCAACCTATTTTCTCTCCTTGTGACCGAAGCAGCGCAGAACGGCTACTATCGTGGTTTAGGCTTGCCCTATATGATTTTGATTTCTGAATCTAAAGAAAGTACTTCTATAGTACATTGTTTTGCCTAGAAGTAATTTTTAGGTACTAACATCTAGCTTCACTCTCCTAGCGAGTCACTTGCTCTTAGTGATAGGATTCTGGGAAACCTATATAATAACCGCAATCGCACGGTATCTAACTAGTAGACAGTGGCAAATACGGGTCGAACTCATAGGGAGCGGTGGAAATACTGTAATCAACATTCCTAATCAACTAATCAAGAATGATATGTTTTTGGATTTTCGGAAATGCCAATGAACAAGAAAATAATAAAATAAAGTAACAAAATACACAATGTGATCAAGTAGAGAGGGCACTAGGATTTTTCGGTTTCCACCAATTTAATGTATAGAACTCACATCCAATCTCTAAAATAGAATCGTTTCACCGCTGTAATTTCCTTCGCTTCCAAGTTGTCATTTCTAAAGAATTGTTTATCAGTCGAAAAGTATATCCTATCAAATATTACTAAGCATGGCATATCGATTTAAAGCATAAGCAATCAATAGAGCTATCTAACCAATTTATAGTTTCAAATGATCACATATCAATTTGTGAGCATACACCGTCAAAGAATCTAACCCATGCACGACGTATCAAACGGAAAGCATATATGATCAATTCTACTAATTATGCAATAATTAATTAAGCAAATTATGAAGAAAAATTATTAATCATTGGATTATTATGAGTTTATATAATTTAAATTAGTTTTCATCTAAAACCCTAGCTACAAAACTTAGGAAAACGTTGAGATGGATTTCTTAAAAACCATAAAATAAAAAATAAGAGAACATAGAAGATAGAAGATTAAACCAAACAGGTAATCCTCCTCTATAGCTCCTCTCTCTGTCTCACACCTCCACCACAAACTCCCTTCTCTGTTCCGCCAATGAACCACACAGAACTTCATCCAAAAAAATCCTCGTAGACGGCATAAAGTAAACAAAAGAGAATCCCCTTTTAATCTCTCTACGTCCCTTTTTATACTCTCTTTAATCATCTGGTCCCACCAACCTTACTTCAACCAACAAACTCAATCTTTGCCACGCCCCACCTTTCATTTTATCTCAAACAAATAAAACAAGCCTACCCCACTTCACATTCTCTCAACTTTCTCAAGACTCAAACCCAAAAGAGAGTACGCCCACCAAAACAAGGTATGTCCCCCTTTTTTTTTTTAATTTGCTCCCGTCCACCAGCTAACTAATGACCACCTGATTCTTCTATTTTGTATTCAGCTCGTCTCTTCCAATTTCCGTGTTTTCCCACCTTTTTTCAAACTCCAATCCGACCACTTCTACTGCCACCGTTGCTAACATGTTGAAATATCTAGCCAAATGACAAGACGAGCCATATTTAGAACAAGTACGACTTGCTCCACTGTAGTTTTTCCTGTTTGCAGTGTTGCTTGTTGAGTTTCGGTGCCTTATAGCCACCTTGTTTGCAATTGCGGGTTTTAGTGTACAACCTAAAAATGAATAAAATGAATAAAATTAATATAAAAATAAGTTCTAACAAATATAATTAAGGTGGTAAAAATGTATGAATTATGCGCTTATCACTTAGCAAGTCACTTGTTCCTAGCGAGTCACAAGTTCCTAGCACGTCACAATCTCCTAGAGAGTCACTTGATCCTAGCGAGTCACAAGCTCCTAGAGAGTCACTTATTCCTAGCGAGTCACAAGCTCCTAGCGAGTCACAAGCCCCACTAAAGCAGCATCCCTGGGACGCATTATATTTGCGCTAAGGCGCTATATTTCTATCGATTATCTTAGAGACGCATTACATTTGCGCTAAGGAGCTAGCCTGCTAGCCACTCCCTTAGTGATTTGCGTTAAGGCGCTATCTTGCTAGCCACTCCCTTAGCTGACACATTACATTTGCGCTAAGGAGCTAGCCTGCTAGCCACTCCCTTAGAACCGCATTACATTTACGCTAAGGAGCTAGCCTGCTAGCCACACCCTTAGAACCGCATTACATTTGCACAAAGGATCTAGCGCTATCCTTGCTAACTACTTCCCATAGCAACACACTACTTTGCACTAAGAAGACAGACCTAGCTCTGCTAGCTGCTTCCCTTGGAAATGCGTCATTCTTTTTCAGCGCTCGCCTATTGCCAGCGCTATCCCTATATGGTTATCTAATAAGCCTTCTTGCTTAGGAACCTCCTCTGAATTTTGGCTTCAAACACTTCCAGATTTGTGCCACGTCACTTATAAGTTAATATTTGGACATTATAACACACCATGTTACTCCTAAGCTAGTACATGGACAATAAACTTACCAGACTCGACACTAATCGGTCTGATTACCAAACTAGCGAGTTACGCAACTTGTCAAGCTACTGACTTGACTTAAAACAAAGTGGAAGCCACGACTCCACTATTTCCATGAGATATCAAATAAAACACATGTGGGGATTCTCATTATGGTATTGGTCTGATGGTCTACGGCAATCGTGCATTGTGGCAACCATCCACGAAAAAGAAGGTAACAAGTAGTGGGACAGTTACAAGACAATTGAGAGCACGAGGATTAGTGGTCATACAAGTCCTCCCTATTTTTTGGACATGACTCCACTACAATATCCACAATCATTACCCCTCCACATCTTTTGTAACTTCCACCACTTACGAGAAATCAGTGTGTCTAGTCAGAAACATAAATAAATGGCTTCATCTATTCGAAACAAAGATGGAGAGAACTAAAAGACAAGATATGACAGAGACTTATCACAGAGATAATCTGTTCTTCACAATCACACACTATCTACATCACACTCGTGATTTCTCAACTTTCTTTGCTTCTCTCCCCTAATATCAACTTATCATTTCTATCTTTGCGATCGAAGCAGGACTTGAACGACCATTTCTTGGTTTAGTCTTTTCGTGTTCGATTTTGATCTCTCGAACCTGCTGAAAGTACCATTTTGCAGTACATTTATTTTCACCCTAAAACACCAACAAATATATTCCCATAATAATAATAATAATAATAATAATAATAATCAAGTAGGACCATTTACAGTATAAAAAATATTATTTATTTATTTATTATTTTTTAGATGAGACATATAGATACAGGCACAAACGAAAGGTTGTTAAAGCTCCTCGTAAGAGTAAAGTCTCTAGAGAGAAAATGTTTATTTCTTCGTCTGATTTCGATGCCGATTCTGATTTGGATCGTTCTTTGGACACTAATATAATCAAGTAGGACCATTTACAGAATAAATTGGTCATTCAGAATCTAATTGAAATCATCCTTTTCGAGATATTTACCAGCTTACTATTGAGTTCTCTGAAATCCATTTGCCTGAGCTCAAAGTTTCTCAAAATTAATTTTGAACAGGTTTTGTCTCTTTAGAGCAAGGACTATGGGGGTTGATAGTCTCTTTCAAAATGAAAGACTTGATCAAATTTGATAGAGTGAGGGAAACCCCCTTTCACCCCAAACTTAAGCAGAGTCTCGTTCAGGTGATAGAGTGAGTGAAAGTCTTCACTACACGACATATCGTTTGCCGTTTAAAATAAACAAAAGAAAAACGGCAAACAATTTTCCATATGAAAGTAAAATAAAAAAACGGCAAATAGTTTGCCTTATGAAAGTAAAATAAAGAAAAAC
Source organism: Papaver californicum (assembly GCA_023531435.1). Lineage (NCBI taxonomy): Eukaryota > Viridiplantae > Streptophyta > Magnoliopsida > Ranunculales > Papaveraceae > Papaver > Papaver californicum. The sequence goes on along the minus strand of JAJJMC010030994.1, from coordinate 1,745,788 downwards.
GGCAAATAGTTTTCAGTATAAAAGTAAAATAAAAAAAATGACAAATAGTTTGGCTTATGAAACTAAAAAAAAAAGGAAGGCAAACTATTTGTCGTATAAAATTAAAATGAAAAAAAAAGATAAAAAGTATGATGTAGGAAAGTAAAATGAAAAAAAAAAGAAAACAATTTGCCGTATAATCTATTATCCCTCTATCCCATGGTGAATTTTAAACTCCTTCAATTAGACTTGTTTTCATTTTAAAAGGGATAGATTCTAAAACAGTTTAACCCATAGTCCTTACTCTTAGAAACTTCTTTTCCAAGGACAAAAATATACCTTTTTAGGCGTTAATTAATTTTCCCAGACCAATGGAAGCGGTGAAGCTTAACTCCCTCAAATTTTGAGAAGCAGAAGATGAACTTAGCTCTAGATTCTCCATGGTATTATCTTTCTTTGCTCTATATTTAAAACGCGTTATTTTTTTTAACCATAATTGATAATTCTTTTCTCATTTTACCAGGATGATTCTGTAGTTGGCTCAATGTTTTATCACAACAGTCTTCTTACTGATCAATTAGTTGATGCTATGAATAAGATCAATGATCTTTCATCTTTTCAGATTAGTCTTGAACAAGATGCAACTGCTGAAATTAGTAATCTCAGTTTTGAGTTAGATACTCAGGTGATCAGTTATCGATCTCTTGAAAGAGAACAAGGAGAATTCTTTGTTGATAAAGAATAAAAAAGTTGGTACTTTGATGGTTGAGAAAGAGTTTGTTTTTACATATATTAATGAGCTCAAAGTCCAGGTTGAAGAAGTTAGATCACCGTGTCTCTGCCTGAAGATTCTTTAATTTCAAAGAGAATACAACTATTTGAAGCTAGAATTACATAAAGTTGAATATCTTCAAAAGTCTCTTTTGATTAACGAACAGAAGTTGAAGTTTGAACTTCAGTCGCTAAATGATGAGTTAAATTCATACACGCGTTATTCTTCAACTAACAGTTCTAATCCTTCACTTATGGTATCCCCATCAACTGTAATTGCTCCTTTCGAACAAGTCTACACTTCTAAGGTAGTTATTCTAGGTATTTCTTTCCTTCTGGGTTTTAAACATCGTTTTCTTTTCTTCTTCGTTTTTCTCAAGTAATTATTTTTCTGATCTTTTCTTCCTTTTATATCATAAAAAAGAGAAAGTTGTTGCAGTCAGTGTTAATTATCCTAGCATTGTTGATAAGCATGATGTCGATCCTTCTATCGATGAAGATGATTACGACTTGGATCAGTCTGATGGCTACGCTGGTCATTTTTCAGATAACAGTTCAGACCATGATCGATATTATAGAATATATATTTCCTTTATAATTACATAAATGTGAATTTTTTATTTTTTTAATATACTCCGATGTATAGATTTTGAATTCAACTTTTCTTTTGTATATTTTAGTTGAATTTTTCCTGTTTCAATGTTTGTTTCCGGCTATGACTTATTATTTTGTCTGATTTGCTCATGTTACAGTTCAATTCAATTTTTAGTTGTTTGTGCTTTTTGTTATGCGTTTTTGATTATTTGATCATGAATGATCTTTTGTTTTTAACTTTAGCTCAAATATCAGAGATGGTAAATTTAGTGTTAATTCTCTAGCTTATCCAAGACTTTGTCTTTTCCATATCATTGCTTAATATACGAAATTCCAGCTCTAATTTTTTTTATCTCTATATCCTTCATTTTATTCAAGATTATCTTCTTCTAGTTTTGTTTGTCATCGGTAAAGATGAGTTGTCTTCGGATGCTATTCTTGTAGATATATATTATTCTCTACCTATTGTTGTACTTTCACAGGTGATATGGGTTATATTCCATCTTTTTCTTATTCGGTTGATTCAGGATTGTTTTAGAGTGAAAACAAATATACTGTAAAATTGTACTTTCAAATAGGTTCGAGAGATCAAGCTCGAACTGGACGATCCTAAACCAAGAAATGGTCGTTCAATTCCTCATTCGATCACAGAGGTGGAGAGAGTGGGTAGGTATTAGGGGAGGGAAGCAAAGAAGGTTGAGAAAATATCAGTGTGATGAATAATAATATGTGATAAAGAATGGATTATCGCTGAGATGAATCGTTGATTCTGTATATCTTGTCTTTCTCTTGTTCTTGTTATGAATAGATGAAGCCATCTATTTATAGTTTGGAATAGATACACTGATTTCTCGTAAGTGGTGGAAGTTACAGAAGAAGTGGAGGAGTAGTGATTGTGGAAATTATAGCGGAGTCATGTCCGAAAAATAGGGAGGACTTGTATGACCACTACTCCTTGCTCTCTAAACTTCCCTGTAACCATCCCACTACTTGTTACCTTCTTGTTCGTGGATGTGTTACCACAACGCATGATTGTCGATTACCGCCAGACAAATACCCCAATGAGAATCCCCCCATGTGTTGTATTTGATATCTCGTGGAAATAGTGGAGTCGCGGACTATCACTTTTGATTAGGTCAAGTCAAGTCAGGTCAATGACATGCTAAGTAGGTGAGGCAATTTGTGCAATTCACTAGCTTGGTAATTAAACTGATTAATGTCAAATCTAGAAAATTTGGTGGTTATGCACCATTTTAGGAATAAAATAGTTGTTCTAATAGCCATATCTTATCATAGAAATGACTTGGCATAAAGCTCTAAGCCAAGGTTGCACAAAGGTTCTTAAAGACCAGTCGTGGCACATTTAAGAATAAGGTTTAATAGATAGCCACATAGGTCTAGTGCTATCATTAGGCTAGCATTTGAAAGTGTAGTACGTCTCTTGGGAGCGCGGCTTGGATAAGGCTAGCACTCTGCACTAGCACAGAGTTAGCCCTTTGAACAAAGCAAAAAATAATGGCACGTCCCAAAGGGACATGGCCTAAGTTGGTTAGCGCGTTGATGCTTAGGAATTGTGCGTCCTCAACGGACATGCATAAATAGTTAGCACTGGTTAGCGCTAAGAGTGGCACATCCTCAGGGACATGCCCTAGATTGGATAGCGCTTAGTGCTAGGAGTGGCGCGTCCTCAAGGGATGTGCCTAAATAGTTAGCGCTGGCTAGCGATTAGGAGTGGCGCGTCCTAAAAGGACGTGCCTAAATAGTTAGCGTTGGGAGTCGCACATCCTTTGAGACATGCCCTAGTTATCTAGCGTTGTTTAGTTCTTAGCGCAAAGGGAATGGAGCATCTCTGAAGACGCATCCTAGGTTTAGCTAGCATTGTGGATCTTAGGTATGGCACGTCATCGAAGACTCGACCTAGGTAGTTAGCGCTTGTTAGCACTTAGCGTAAAGGGATAATGTTATCCTAGGTGCTAGCGTATAGGAGATGGGGTTATCCTAGTGCTAAGGCACATCTTGCTCTTTTATAGGCGTTACTCTTTGATTGTGGTGCGTCCAAGAGGAACGACGGATATTTTATGGCTCGTCCTTGAGCATAATGCTAAAGTGCATATTTTGTAGAGTCAGGACGGCGGATTGCGATGTGCTCTTTTGAGCAAGATATTAAGCTAGAATACATTCTTGGAGATCAGACATTAGCTATTTTCAGAATGTGCGTATAGCAGTAAATTGATGTTGTTTAATTAAGAATTTGAGTATCGACATTGCTCTAGGAATAACACTAGAGAAGACATTGGATAAAGAACAAGCTATATGAGTAGCACTAGAGAAGACATTAAACTCTAGGAATAGTACTAGAGAAGACTCAGAGGAACAATACGTCTTTGAAGGCATTGCTCCTTATTTATGGCGCGTCCAAGAGGAGTGTCGCATAATTCGTGGCTAGTTTTTGAGCAGAATGCTAAAGTGGCATACTTTAATACTCAGGACAGTTTTTGATGTGTTCTTTGCGAAGAGGGCATTAACCTAAAATGTGGCTTTGGAGATCATGCATTAGCTATTCTCAGAATATGCTTATAACGGTAAATTAATGTTGTTTGAATAAGAATTTGAGTTTCAACATTGCTCTAGGAATGGCACTAGAGAAGATACTGATACAGAGCAAGCTCTAGAAATAGCACTAGAGAATACATTAAGCTCTAGGAATAGCACAAGAGAAGACATTAAACTCTAGGAATAACACTAGAGAAAACATTAAGCTATGAGAATAGCACTAGAGAAGACTCAAGTTGCTCTACCCAGTGGGTAATCCATCTAGGAGCTTGAGACTTATTATATAGAGATTATAGACCACAGAATGCTTATAGTTACTTGTAGAGACTGCATTCTTAATCTTGCAGAATAAGTAAAAGTATAATGTTTCTTTGATGCTGTTTTAGAAATATACACACAAATATGTGCGGGTATTTCTAGGTTCCTGCAACTAGGAAGAAGGGCGATTTTATAATTTTGACCCTTGTCAAAAACTCACCATCTACATTAAGTCCCCTGCTTAGTGAGAAACAATAATGTTGCGCAGTAAGCACTAGATGGTGATAATATGCTTATAGCAAACATATATGCATAATTAAAACTTTAAAAGTATAAGAAAATGTACTTAGCTCATGCTTCTCCGAGATTGGGACATGTGCCCCTTAGCATTAACCCTGGTTGGGATTAATAAAATGTCTATGTTCTTGTTAGGAATGCTAGCTTGCCCCTGAGTAAAGAGGGGATATGGTCGGCGCCAGGTTTTTTTTTTATTTAAAAGGTCTGCTTCATCCTTAATAGAAGATTAAGTCATCTGGATCGATTCTTTAGGTATGTGTCCAGCAAGAAGTATTTTTATCTTTGTCTCCTCCGGGAAATGTCTTTGATGCAGAGTTCAGCCTTAGATTTAAATTTTCTTGTTAGAAAATAGTAAATGTCAGTGCCTGCTTAGGTTTTCACTATGCATCGATCAAGTGCTAGTGATAGCATCAGCAAGGCGGCAGTAGATGATAGACATTGCACCCAGAGACGATGCTTTGAGTTGTAGTTAGTAGCAGTAAAGTTAGAAATATTGGAATTAGTTAGAAGAAGCAGATGGTATATCAGAACTGCAGGTGGGGCCGGCGGTGGACTCCACTGCTCTTTTCATAGACTTGAACACATCAATTTTTTAAGTTTAGACATCCATTGGTGTGATATTGTATTAATGGGAGCACTGAACAACAGGGCTGGTTTCAACATTATCAAAGTCGAAGCAGCATGGTCACAATAGTGGAGAAGTATTAATACAAGGTTGATGATGTCTTATAGTGTGGTGAGATCTTCTGAGGAGATGCAATGGAACCTGAGATAATAGTATGCCTGAGAAGATGAGATTCAGCGGGAAGATGAGGTATCTGTAAAGCTGGGTCTTCTAAATCACGTATGGAAACCCTAGTTTGTACACCATTCACTCCTGAAGCTGTTGAAGTTTCATACGATGTCATATTTTGATGTTTGATCCCAACTTTTGAAGCCAAGAGACCAAGCTGTCATATGCAAAAATAATCACTCGATTCGAAGTTTGCTAGGTCATCCAACCATGCGTAAACATTTGTGATTAGTAATCCCGTGTGAATTTTCAGATGTTGTAGACTTTAGTGTAAAAGAAATATCTTTGATTTACGTGCCTTTCTGGTATGTAATAGTAGAGACATAGATGAACACTTCTTGTGAAGGATGCTTTGTCACGTTGCTTACCGATTGTTTCCGATTTCTGAATTTATAAAATGAAGAGGTATTGATGAGAGTATCAAAAAAGATAAAGGAGTGAACCGAGATGGTGCCGGAAGGTGGCATTGTGAGATGTTGTCGTCGTGAAGATGCAGTCTTCGTGAGGATTCTAGCTCTGTGAATAGGGTCTCAGCTTCTGTGAAAAACTCCATCTCGGTGAAAAATTCCTTATTATGTGGGAAGAGTTAGTACTGGAGAAGAGGGCGTGCGCCGGAGTGCAAGGAAAATACCAGAGAGCATGAAAGGTACCGAACACATGACAAGTACCAAAGAGTAGGACAGGTACCAGAAGACAAGACAAGTACCAGAGAGAAGGACAGGTACCAGAGACAGGACAGGTACTAGGAGACAGGACAGGTACCAAGTGACAGGACTAGTTCCAGGTGAAAGGACAGGTATCAGGTGACAAGGTGAACATATCACTGGATCTCTGACAAGCAACTTGTAAACCAATATTCTAGAAGTTGAGAGGAAAAGCCTGAATCTGAGGTGACCATGCCCATTGGATGTTCGTATTGTCCATGAGGGTTTGCTTGAGGAATGAAATGACTAGATGGCATTACTTTGAGAATTCCAAGTTCGGTACGTGTCCAACTAGTAGAATCATATGGTTGAAGTAAGTGGCAACAAGGATGAAGTCACTTTTTTTGACGTGATCAGGTAAGAGGAGGAGGCTTCCTAGTCGTGTGGGTTACTGATGTAGAGAGGCTTTATCGATGACCCTGATATTTTATTGACTTGGTTCTAGGGATCACTTTTGCTAAAATGTACTTAAATTTATTTATTTTCTACCGAAGCAAGTCCCTAAGTGCAGAACAACTAAGATGTGTTTATTTACTAGGCAGAGTGTTTCACGCTGAATGGGTTTATGAAATTTACGGGTGAATTATGTTGCATGTACTTCAGGTCTCTGCTCAAAGGGTATTGAGATTTCACGTTCTCTTGAGTGGTGTAATGATTTATCCCAGACATTTATCTTCCCACAAGTGATGAAGATCTATTACAGAAGATGAAAAAATAGAACAAATGAGGGTGTGGGTATTACCTTGCCGTGAGTGTGTGAGTTTTGATGTATAAGGTTTTGTTGCTAGTACCCTTGTTGGTCAGACCTTTTAGTTGAAGGATGTGACTGCGTTTAATCTTCAAAAGTGAAGGTGCCTTGATCCCCAGAAGTGTAGCTTACTTGGATCTCCTACTAGGCAGGAGATAACTTTATGGTGTCGTCAAAGGTCCATGCTTCCAGGAACTTGACAGGTCAAGGGAAATCATGAAAGTTAGAGTCTTCCTTTGTTTTTGTTGAAGCGCTGGGCTTGAAACGAGTATCCAAAGTGAAGTTGAAGCCATCGTTGTCGTCTGGGCTATTGAGATGCAAAGCCATTCTTATTTAATCTCTTTGACTCAAAGCATGACTATCATGACTTGATTAATTGGTTTATTTCTTTCATCAGGTACTTGTTGTGCGCCTTCGAGTGGATACTATTCCTATCACTGATGATAGTCCCAGTTCGTTATCACATGACATATTTTGTAGCCTGTGAGTCTGAATACTGATGTTGATCATGCTGATATTTCTGATGTTTCGGGAGATACCTTGAACATGAAGGACGAAGATAAAATTGGTGGATGAAGAGTTGGAAGAAACGTCCCATACTGAAGGACTTTGTGAAGAATCTGAATCTATTTTTGTCGATGGAGAAGTAAGCAATAGAGTAGCGCCAGACTCCTCTGTTGGCTTAGACTCGTCTCAAGTAAGTTTCTACTATATTGATTTTAATATGAATAATATCTTCTCCCATACTGAAAGACATAAGAGGACTTCCTCTCGCATACTCGTTGAGGATGGTGCTTCCAAGTTCCATATTTTTATGATGATTTTTAAATGATCCCTCTCCCCCAGAATGAAATATCTAGAGTCGTCTTCAAAAATGGGAAGAAACTATAGATGAAGCTAAGAAACTTGATCTTGATATTGCATGGCTTTCTTGTCATCTGGGAGCTGTACGGAACCGTTTTTCTGAAGAGGTGGATTTACAGGCTTGGATGCACTGATCAAGGATAAATATGAGTTTGAAAGGTTTTTTCAGGAGTTGGAATTTGCAACATAGTTTCTTGGAGATGCAGGGAAGGGATGTAATGACGTGTCGCTGGGGAAAATTTATAGGTGATGGCACCAAACCATGGAAGGTCTAGCTTTGGCCTAGATTGGTGATGCGTCACTGAGGAACGGGTACTAGAGTGAGGCGCGTCCCTGGATGGACGGTTCAGGGAGTAGTAATGCTTCCTTAAGGAACAAGTCATTTTTTTGGTCGGCACTGGGACCTTGGATAGTGCTGAAGGGAGAAACTTAGTTTATGGCTCTTGTTGGGATGAAGCTTTTCTTTTTGCCCCTTTTATTACTGACATCGCTTATTGATGGTTGAAAGGTATATTGTTTGTTGATCAGTCGTCGACTCCCACGGGTGTCTCCGCGAATTTCTTCTCTTGTTGGTGTGGTTCTCTCTAGTAGTGTAGGAGCAGTTGTGGCAGACCACTTCACGACATCATGTAACTCAGAGAAAGTCTGGAAACGTAAATTTTCTAAAAGAGCACGATAGAAAGGAATCATACCATTAATATAAAGTTGCACCAACTGATGTTCTTTCACATTCGGATCGTGACAATCCAGTGTTTGAATCATGAATCTCTTCATGTATTCGTTGGGATGCTCATTACTCTTTTGGAACAGTTTTCCCAGGTCTGACAGGGTGATTTTCTCGAAGACGAAGAAGTATTTCTTGTATAAGGCGTTGACCATATCTTCCCAGCAAGAGATGTTGTTGGGAGCAATATTGTTGTACCATGTGTAGGTTCTTCCAGTGAGAGACTTTGAAAATTCTTTGAGACATATCACATGATTATCATAATTCCTCATGTGAATCTAGGAATCGAGAGACATGTTCATGAGCGTTTCCAGTTCCATCATATAATGATAAAGTTGGAGAGGAGTAACCTCTTGGTACCGAGATTCTATGAACTTCGGGCGAGTAAGGAGAATGGTGATGATAAAGTGAGGACGAGTCTTCCTTACCATGGTTTTGTAGAAGTCTCTCCAGATCTTCGCGAGTGACAAAATTAGATTGTTAGCTCCTTGATTGTCCTCTTTGAATGTGGATCTTTTCATCATTTTGAATGTTGATTTTGGAGCTGTTGACGTTTGTAGTCTTGGAATTGTTGATTGCTGCAACTGGTGATGATTTTTTTTTATAAGGTTGCTCCATAAGGGTCTTAATACAAGCGAGGACTTCTTTCTAAGAGATAGCAATGTCTTATTGTATTCTGGCAAGAACTTCCTGTCTTTGCATCAGATCGACTATGTTGAGTGTCGTTTGAGTATTCCCGGTGTTTTCAGCAGTCTTGTTACCAGGGAGAGGTGTGGTATTTGCATTGGTACAAGGAGGGTCAGTAGTGACAGGCGTGTTTTCAAAATCACCACCACCAGCACTACCAGAACCGACAATGGGAGTTGTAACCTCTCCAGACCTAAGATCCACCATTTTGAATAACTAAAAAATTGGCTTTCGTAAAAGAGAGGTTGATATCCCGTTGTGGTCGCTTATTGTTATAAAGTGAAAAAAATATACTGAAAAATAGTACTTTCACGTAGGTTCGAGAGATCAAGCTCGAACAGGACGAGCCTAACCAAGAAATGGTCGTTCACGTCCTGCTTCGATCACAAAGGTGGAGAAGATTGGGTAGGTCTTAGAGGAGGGAAGCAAAGAAGGTTGAGAAAATCTCAGTGTGATGAGTAATAATGTGTGATAAAGAATGGATTATCTCTGGGATGAATCATTGATCCTTTATATCTTATTTTTCTCTTGTTCTTATTTCGAATAGATGAAGCCATCTATTTATATATTGGAGTAGACACACTGATTTCTCGTAAGTGGTGGAAGTTACAAAAGAAGTGGAGGAGTAATGATTGTGGAAATTATAGTGGAATCATGTCCGAAAAATAGGGAGGACTTGTATGACCACTACTCCTTTCTCTCTAACCTTCCCTGTAACCATCCCACTACTTGTTACCTTCTTGTTCGTGGATGTGTTACCACAAAGCATGATTGTCGTTGACCACCAGACCAATATCCCAATGAGAATCCCCCCATGTGTTGTATTTGATATCTCGTATAAATAGTGGAGTCGTGGACTATCACTTTTGATTAGGTCAAGTCAAGTCAGGTGAATGACTTGCTAAGTAGGTGAGGCAAGTTGTACAACTCACTAGCTTGGTAATTAAACTGATTAGTGTCAAATCTGGTAAGTTTGGTGGCTATGCACCATCTTAGGAATAACATGGTTGTTTTTATAGCCAGATCTTAGCTTAGAGATGACTTGTCATAAAGCTCTAAGCCAAGGTTGCGCAAAGGTTCTTAAAGAACAGTCGTGGCGCATTTAAGAATAAGGTTTGACAGATAACCACATAGGTCTAGTGCTAGCATTAAGATAACATTTGAAAGTGTGGTGACTCTCTTGGGAGCGCGACTTGGATAAGGATAGCACTCTGCACTAGCACAGAGTTAGCCCTTTGAACAAAGCAAAAAATAATGGCACGTCCCAAAGGGACGTGTCGTAAGTTGGTTAGCGCGTTGATTTCAGGAATTGTACGTCCTTAAGGGACATGCATAAATAGTTAGCGCTGGTTAGCGCTAAGAATGGCGCATCCTCAGGGACGTGCAGTAGATTGGCTAGCGCTTAGTGCTAGTAGTGGCGCGTCCTCAAGGGATGTGCCTAAATAGTTAGCGCTGGCTAGCGATTAGGAGTGGTGCGTCCCAAAGGGACGTGCCTAAATAGTTAGCGTTGGGAGTCGCACATCCTCTGAGACATGCCCTAGCCATCTAGCGTTGTTTAGTTCTTATCGCAAAGGGAATGGAGCATCTCTGAAGACGCATCCTAGGTTTAGCTAGCATTATGGATCTTAGGTATGGCACGTCATCGAGGACGCGACCTAGGTAGTTAGCGTTTGTTAGCACTTAGCGTAAAGGGATAATGTTAGCCTAGGTGCTAGCGCAGAGGAGATAGGGTTATCCTAGTGCTAAGGCACATCTTGCTCTTTTATAGGCGTCGCTCTTTGATTGTGGTGCATCCAAGAGGAACGACGGATATTTTATGGCTCGTCCTTGAGCATAATGCTAAAGTGCATATTTTTTAAAGTCAGGACGGCGGATTGCGATGTGCTCTTTTGAGCAAGATATTAAGCTAGAATACATTCTTGGAGATCAGGCATTAGCTATTTTCATAATGTGCGTATAGCAGTAAATTGATGTTGTTTAAATACGAATTTGAGTATCGACATTGCTCTAGGAATAACACTAGAAAAGACATTGGATACAAAACAAGCTATATGAGTAGCACTAGAGAAGACATTAAACTCTAGGAATAGTACTAGAGAAGACTCAAGTTTCTCTATACTAGGGGGCAATCTGTCTAGAAGCTTGAGACTTATTATGTAATGATTATAGACTAGAGGATCAGTATAGAACGCCTGTAGTTATTTGTAGAGACTGTATTCTTAATTCTTTTGAAGAATAAGTAGAAGTACATTATTTCATATTTTGATGTTGTTTTAGAAGTATGCACACAAATATGTGCGGGAACTTCCAGGTTCCTTCAACTAGGCAGAAGGGCGATTTTACAATTATGACCCTTGTCAAAAACTCACCATCTGTAGGATTATTATCTTTAGATTTTCTTTTCCTTTTCAAGTGTAGAATTTTCAGCTTATATCTTTTTTAGCTTATTTTGAACTCGAGAGACTTGTCTTACAATTTTATATCCTAATTTCGCTCCATAATTTGTCACCCTTATCACTGTTAGTTATATTTTTCCTTCACACTGGGGACCAAATTTCATCATCTTTAGTGTGGCTATGACAGGTTTATTTCGAGGTACGTAGCCAGGGTCCCTTCGTGATGTTAAGCTACTGATCTAGAGTCAGCAAGTCATTAATAATACGGCTTACTCTCTCACCAGGATATGTCCTTCAACTCTTTTGCTTCCATAGTTTTTGGTCTTGGGTTTTGTTAGCTTTTGAGCCATCATGACCTTGTCGACCAGATAGTGGGTTATTATTTCCCACAACGCCTTTATTTTTTCTTACATTTTGAAAGACAAATTCTAAGATCTCTTATTTTCCAGACAATTTTTATTTTTTCCCCTATAAGTTATTGTTTTGTTTTGTTTTAGCCAATGATGTGATTGTTAGGTTAGCGATGTTATGACTGTTATCAAATAGGTTTCAATTATAGGTCATCTCGATTTTCATACTTGCCAATAAAGCTCTTTTTAGACTGATTTGGGCTTTTTGATCTCGAGGTCTTCTTTACCCATGAATATTCAGATAGATAAACAGTTTTTCAAGATGTTAAGATCCAATTTATTTAAAATAGCTTTCTATCTTAAAGTTGAAAGATTACAAATCTAAAAAGCTGTAAAAATTTAAAAATTGATATATTTTCAAAGTTTCAGCAGAAGAAAAACTATTGACAACTTTGTTACTTTTTTCCAGCTGTTATCGTTATAGAATTTCCAGATGTTCCACATTCAGGTGCGTATTTCTCCCATTCAATTGTATTATCTTTAAGTTAATGGATTGTTCCAGTTGATTAGTTCGGGCTCCTCTTTTATTGCTAGTATTTCGTTTGAGAGTTCTACTTCTTCTCTTTCAAAAAGGTTTTTTCTCTTAGATCTTTAACTCAAAATATTTTATCATTTCTAAGTCTCGGCTTCATTCATTATTCGTTTTCGTTGTTCAGATGACTTAATTTTTATTCATGGAAACTAAAAATACTAGTTGTTTATATCTATTTTTGTAATTCACATATAGTTTCTTGCATTAATGTTTGGGGTTATCTCATAATTTATGTTCATTAGATTTCTCGTATCTTTTCAGCTTTTGGTCTACCCATGTGACCACATTTTAGTTATATTTTAGCTATCAACTTTATTTTCATCTCATGACTTTACATTTTACAGTTAGCCATCTTCTAAATTTCATATTTTTTAATCTTATTCAATTATTCCATCTCTTAAAAATAATAGTAGGTAAAAAAAGATGAGATGAAATTAGATAAAGATTGAGATTTAAGATAAGATATCCTGAGATAAAAGATAGTAGATAGTAAATGAGGGATAGAATTTTTTTAAGAATTATCAATTTCAAGAGTGAAGATATTTGAGTTTATGATATTATAAAATATTTTAGTAATTCATCGTGAATGTATTTGAATGTGATATTGGGTTACCTCGTGGTGTGACTTTCCAGGATTTTCTTGAATTGTGAATTGTGAATTTTTCTGCTTCCTTGTGAACTCTTCTTCGATCATCTTACATCTGCTTTCTTTAGACATTTGATTCCTTCGAACATCTTCGTCTCTGACTTGGTTAACCTTTCTTGTATTATTTCTTAATGGTTGCTTTTCCACTGATTTTCCGTTTGCTGGGATAGTTTTTGAGCTCTTACTCGCCAGAGTATTGCTTTCGAGTAACATATGATATTTTATTTACTTTTAATTTTTTTATCTTGTCTGCAGCTTTTAGCTTCCAGATGTAGAATTTTCAGATACTATTTTTTCATCTTCAACATTCACCTTCTGGTGTTTTCGTTTCTCCAGGTAATTGGAATCATTTTTCAGATATTTATTTTCAGCTCTTTTTTCTTCGTCACATGGCGTCGCCAGTTGTTATACTTCTTGTTGTCTCATTAAAAGCACTGTTAGCTCTCTTTTATTTGCTTGGTTTTCAGATATTACACATTCTCCCATTGTGGTTCTGAATTTCAACTTTTGATGATATGTGGACGGGATAACTTGTAAAGCATGTAACCATTCCCTCCCAGGATCACAATGTGTCGTGACCTGATGTTCAACACTAGGAATGTTATATTTATTAAGACTGGTTGAGCTCTTACAGTTAGCAGTATCTCTCCTATTGGGTAGGTTTTCGAGACGTTGAAGCCTACGATTGTTGAAATATTGCTTTTCAGCAGTCTTTCTCTTACCAGCCTCATTTTTTTAGCTGGTTGGAGGTAAATGATTTCACCTGTTAAGCCTTGATCGACCAGAATTTTTTTAAAATCCCACCCATCTATCTCTAGTTCAACAACCAGGGCATTATTCTGGGGGAATTCACTCCAACTAGGTCTCTTGAGGATAGGGTGATGTCCGTTGGAGGTAAAAGAATATTTTCACAGCTGGTATGTACACTTGTAGTAAGGATCTCAAATATCTTATTTTTCCCTTTCTGCTTGGTTTTTGAATCGTCTCTTGGTGTTGAATGGATCATGTTTACACACTATTTTAGTTTTTTATATGGGGATTTGCAACTTGAGCTTGATCCTATTTCGATATGGACAAATTATTTTAGATGACCATCCTTCACTAGATTGTCGATGAATCTTATCAGATTTTTGCATTCATTTGTGTGTGGCCTCTAAAATCATGATAATCGCAGTATTTTTTTCCCCTTCCCTCGTTTATCGTTTTGGTGGGTTGTACGAAGTATGGCTTGTCTCTCATGTATTGGAGAACCACTTTAGGTGTAGCATTCAATTTTTAAAATTTCTAAGATTACTCCTTCCATCTTTTATCAGCCTCTTCTATGAAATTTATTTTCTTTGCTGGTTTCTCTTCAAATCTGAGAGAATGATTTCTTTTGAGATCCACGACATGATTTTATGAATAAACCTTATGGTCAGAGATTATGCATGTTGTATTGTTTTCTTCTAACAAACTTTCTAGCTAGACTATATAATTCTTCTAAGGTATCGATTTTGGTTCCAATGAAAAAGTTCATAATTTCTCCTTTTTGTAATGATTTCTTGGAAAGATTGATAGGTGCTTAATCTACATGATTTTAATGTCAATTCCGTTCTTTCTTTAGCTATACTTTTTGCATTTAAACTTGTATTACTCTTGTTTTTTAATTTATTTGCTTCTTTAGGTGAATCATCTGAAATCAAGGGAAATGGTGCTTAAAATAGCTAAAAAGAGGAAAGGAGTTCATTTCGGCATGAACGGGAAAAACTAGAAGATGGAAACACAACTTTGAGACAAGAGTTCCAGGAGAATTTATGGCTTGGAAAAGTATTCATATTTAGTCGTAATACGAGTTAAGTTTACGACTGAAATTCCAGAGGAATTACGGTTGGGTTTAACCAAGCCGTAAATTTAGTTAAAGAGGTATGAATATTTGGTTATTACCATCTTATAGAGGATGAAGAAACAAAGTCAACTAAAAAATAATGAGGTCAAATGGACATCATATGAGAGAGTTAAGGCAAAAATATCGTAATAAAAAAAAATGTCCAGGAAGAATTACGGCCAGGTTCAAGAGACTCGAAACTAGCCGTAAATCTGGTGATTTCGACAAGATTTTCTTGTCATAAGTATGGTTGGGTTTAACCTCACCGTAACTAGGGTAGTTTGGCACGTGTATGGGATTCTAAAACAAGAGAAACACGGTCCTGATGGGATTTTAATTTATACCACAAGAGCACGGCTGTCAATGAGATAATATGCAAGTACGGTTCGTTCCATAGGGATTTCAGAATCGTAATTTCTAATTTTTAGTTAATTATTGTGCTAATAACAAAATTGATTTGGTGATTTTATTCTAAATTAAAAATACTTAAAATGCTAAAACAGATTTAAAAATGAAAGAATACCGAGGATGTCGAGATTTCATCACTACTATGCAAACTAAATGATTGTAACTTTTCTCTATAATTTTCTCAAATTTTTACTCAAGACGGTTTAGGACAATTATATGCATCTCGAAAAATAAATCATTTTAATTTAATTATTTTTCTCAAAGGATTAATAATCACCTTCTATAAAATGATATTCTCTAAAAAGAATATTTAAAGCGATTAATTAAGCATCATAGGACACATGAAGACATTAGAATCAATATTAATCACATGAGAAAATTAATAACAAAATTACTATAACATGCTAGGAAACACAATAGGAATTTATCTCTAATCTTAGGGGAGGAAACTAGTTACTCATTGCAAAAAGAATGGAAGAAAAAACATTTTTATTCATTATTTCATAAAAGAATTACAAAGAAGAACGGACCAAATTCTTCGCAGAAAGAATAAAATCTTTTAGTGAATAACGACTCACTTCGGACGAAGAGGACAACTCTTTTCTTTGTTAAACGTAAAACTGTCGCAGATACTATTCAAAAAAATTGTTGCTAAAACCGTTGAATATAAGAGTATAGATCACGGTTTTTAACAACAATTTTCTTCTTTTGGAAACAGTTTCTTCAACCTATGGCAACGGTTTCTTCATCTTTTATTCTTCTTTGTAGCAGCAACAAAATTTTGTATGGATTTCTTTTTACTCGATTTCTGGCAGAAGCCATCCTCCCCAATTGTTCTAACGACTCTTCCCTTTATACTACAGACCCAACAGGTTCAAATCTTCTCTCGAATCTTCACTCTTTAATGATCAAATCTCGGCAAGAAAATATTTTTTTCTTTCTTCAAAACTTCTCGGTGTTTAAATCTCGAAAAGACTCCTTCAATGATGTTACCTTACTACAACCCAAGAATATTTTTATTTCTCTAATTCAGACTAGAGAATATGTACTATGCATCAACAACTATCCGAGAGTATATTTCTTCCTTTATTAACGATAATTTGTTCCTTCTTTTTCACGAGATTACAATGAATTTCAATGCTAACCAAATCGTGTACAAATTGCTATCATTAAGGCAATAATATATCTTATCTTAAACTCCAAGATATTCTCTCAAAATTTTATACCATATCATACAGATAAAAAGAGGATTTTGCCGCCAAGATTCATTTTGAATTTGAAAGAGAAGGTGGCGCCCTTATCGACTTCTTAGGATCTTTTAACACGACTCATGGGTGCCTTTATCAATTCCGAGAGTTCATTTATAACTTTTGATGGGGTGTTTTTAGCACTTTTCAAGTCTATTTTTCCACGAGTGTTTATTCTTCAAAAATACCTACAAATACAATAAAATAACATTATTAATAAAAAATCGAGCACTATCAATATAAAGAATTTGAGACAAATCAGACACAAAAATGTGTCTATCAAATACCCCCAAACTTATTATTAGCTAGTCCTCGAGCAAATATAATCTAGAAAATAGAAACTCCTAACACAATGTCGAAGGCATCGTGATTGCACTTAACGTGTGCAACAAGCCTTTGAACCCATAGGTGTCCCTATTGGACGAGTTTTGTCTCGTGAGGGCAGACACTAAACATGTTATATAGTTGGATACAAAATTCTTTTGATATGGGATGCATTACCCTGTTTTGAATCCAATTGTTGTACACGAGTTTGCACTCAGATATACTAAAATTCATATGTAAGAAAACAAAGCACTACTCATATAGTCGTACAATGGACCACAACACTCGGAATCTAACAAACCACAATCTCATGAATATATTAAGAAGATGGATATGGAGATGATGATGTTTGCACATGTTGACTAAGGTGAACGGTGTTTCCCAGATTATCTGTATGATCGTTTTCCCTTAATATATTGAGATATGCACTCACTGGTCTGAATCCTAATTTCTAGTATCAACTCAGTTGGTATATACAACGACCCCAACGGTCGATTTATTGAATATATACAATTATTATTATTTTATTTTTTTATTTCAATTTTTTTTTAATTTTTTTCCGACAACATGATTAGATCTTTTGAATCTAAGCGCATGCTCCTTGTCAGCAGATTACATAACAGTTCCCATAAATCTAGCGTTCCATGCTTGCTTAGGCGATAAAGACAGAGAGAACACACATATTGTTATCCAATTGTCTTTTATTATTGGTCAAGTTTAATTAAAATGATGGGGCTTGATCTCAATCATTCTGCTTCATCCTGGCGACAACAAGGCGATACTAGTGCCCCACTAAATCACTTAGAGAAACACAAAAGGTTGCAAAAATAAAAACAGAACGTGATATGGTGACGACTCCGAGATATGGTGACGACTATCATGTTATTTCTAACACCTGAGCTTTGTCCTTTTATGAGTAGACCATTTAGTTGGGTCCCTCAACTCCTACAGCCAAGAAATTTATTTCCATCTACTTAGGATGGTTAGCGTCATCCTGAATTGTTCACAAGTTTCTAAATTTTGGAGTTTTTGGTACAACTAAATTTTTTAAATTTTTCTCCCTTGCCCCCAAACTTAAATTGAACATAGTCCTTGATGTTCTAAAAATAAATGAACAAAAGCATGAACAAAGTAAAAGAGATAAGGAAAGATATTACCAGTACCGTGTACCAAAAGCATATGGGTAGCCTCACATAGAGCGTTAAGTTTAAAGTCTTCAGCCAGACCAAGAAAGGATTAATCACAATTTACGATCATATAACAATAATCGAAATAATTGCGGATCCTTTAAGTCAATGGGATTTGACTCACTCAGTTGACCATAGTGAAATAAATGATAATGGTGGTCATTCTCATGAAAATGTGTCGATTCATATTTCCTAAAATAATTAGGCTTAACTCCAGTATTCAATATCTGACACATTTGACATTCATATGTTCCCATATTTGGTAAATAAAATTTTAGTGGGACAACAAAGTCAATTATGATATTATCGTCTGGGTAAACCACATCAACCAGAGGATGAGTTTCTAAAAACAGAACTTCTTTCTGGACATCATTAGGTTCCGGAAACAATTCTTGAAGATAATCTCTTAAAATGGTAGAGGCACAAATATCAAGTCCCAAGTGAGGTACCTTAATAAGAGTCAAAGGTAAAGCACAGGGAGAATGATAATCACCCCCAAACTTAGAATTGTCAGTGTCCTTGGATAGACTAACCATAATTTCCCTAATTTCTAGATCGTCAGATTCTTGAAAATAGTAAATTCCTTCTTCTAGGTTATAACCAGGTAGTGCATCCTCACTCATATTTAAAATTTCTACGAGTCTATCATCTTCGTAAGAGACTATGGTATTTGAATCTTTGGACTTTAAAACACTAGTCTCAGGATAAACTCGTTCCTCTAAACCATCAGCGTTTTCATAATAACAAGGAAATATTTTACCATCTATAAGAATGGTATCTCTAGTTAAATCATTTTCCTCTTGAATAGGTAAATAATCATCAACATTAGTAGGATTGGAACTAGAAACATCATTATTATCATGAAGATCAATTGTTGTAAAAAATTCCTCGTCATTATGACTACGAATTTCAAATTCTTCGTCAATATTTTCCTTAACCTCATAATAATACGAGGATGGTTGAACCTTATCTAACAAGTAGTGCTTTCAATTCTAACATTTCCCTCTAAATTAGGTAAATATTCATCATTATTATCAAAGGTAAAATTGGAAACATTATTTTTTCAATTAAGTTTATTTTGAACAATATTAGCAGCTAACCGTTCTTCTTCTTCAATTTCATCTAAACGTGTATTAAGTTCATTGAGAGAGGTATTTAAAGCTACAAGTCTTTTATTCTAATCTGATTCACACCTAAGTGACTCTTCATAAAATTTCTCCATTAATATGTCACTCCCACGTGAACTTTCAGTCAACTTTTTGAGTGAATCTTCTAAAGAAAGAATTTGATCATAAGAAGTATTATGTTGCAGCTGCTTCATTAAATCCTCCAAAGATGGAGAACTAACATTTTACTTAGTATAATATTGCTCACTTACCCGTTCATACGACTGTTGAGCGTGCGAATAGTAATTGGGATCACTATGGTCTAAACCATAACCTCCAGAGGGTTGGTAGTGGCCCCAAGTACTATCCACAGTATAGTCATAGTACGGGTAATGTCCATTTTGGAATTCAGGTCGAAATTCATTGTATTGGTCCCCATAATACCAGTTTGACTTTTTTTTATTTGTGCATGTGCAAATGCAGGTTCGACTAAAATAGGTAAGTTCAGGTTATCTTAGCAAAATATACCTACAGTCAAAGACTGGTCAAAGGTACGAGGCTAAGGCTTGTGGAATTTCAGCTGGTAAATCCCATCAGGCTCAAGACACGGGTTCAGCTTACTTTTCCATGGGTTTTCTTAAAATTCGGTAGTCTGACGATGCAATTGGTGTGTGCACAATGTGTTTTTTTTTATATACAAAATAAAATAAAATCTAAAAAATATACAAATTGTTTCTAAAAATAAAAAAAATCTAAGAATCAAGGAAAATAAAAAAATAAAATAAAACTGGGTTTTATTACTTACCTCTTTTGGTAGGAAATTTCCACAATTAATGTAAAATACCACCTGCACATCAAAGCTACAACAAATTCCCAAGTAAAATATAAAAATAGAAAATAAGAACAAAATAAAGAAAGTCTAAACTAATTAACACAAAATAAAATAAAAATTGAAAATCATAATTTCTCAATCCCCGACAGCGGAGCCAAAAACTTGATGGGATTATAATTCATACCGCATAACACGGCTGTCGATGAGACAGTAAGCAAGTACGGTTCATTCCACAAGGATTTCATAATCGTAATTTTAAAATTTTATTTAATTATTATGCTAATAACGAAATTGATTTGGTGATTTTATTCTAAATTAAAAATACTTAAAATGCTAAAACTTATTTACAAATGAAAGAATACCTAGGATTTCGAGATTTCGTCGCTACTATGCAAACTAAATGATTGTAACTTTTCTCTATAATTTTCTCAAATTTTTACTCAAGACGGCTTATGACAATTATATGCATCTCGGAAAATAAATCATTTTAATTTAATTACTTTTCTCAAAGGATTATATGTCACCTTCACTATAAAATGATATTCTCTAAATGAATATTTAAAACAATTAATTAAGCATCATTGAACACATGAAGACATTAGTATCAATATTAATCAAGAAATAGGACCATGGTAAAATTAATATAAAAAATGATTATAACATGCTAGGAAACACAATAGGAGTTTACCTCTAATAGGGGAGGAAACTAGCTACTCATTGAAAAAGAATGAAAGAAAAACCTTTTTTATTCATTATTTCATAAAAGAATTACAAAGAAGAACTGACCAAATTCGTCGCAGAAAGAATAAAATCTTTTATTGAATAACGACTCACTTTGGACGCAGAGGACAACTCTTTTTTGTTAAACGTAAAACTGTCGCAGATACTATTCAAAAAATTGTTGCTAAAATCGTTGAATATAAGAGTATAGATCACGGTTTTTAACAACAATTTTCTTCTTTTGGAAACAGTTTCTTCAACCTATGGTAACGGTTTCTTCATCTTTTATTCTTCTTTGTAGCAGCAACAAATTTTTTTATGGATTTCTTTTTACTCGATTTCTGGCAGAAGCCATCCTCCCCAATTGTTCTCACGACTCTTCCCTTTATACTACAGACCCAACAGGTTCAAATCTTCTCTCGAATCTTCACTCTTTAATGATCAAATCTCGGCAAGAAAATATTTTTTTCTTTCTTTAAAATTTCTCGGTGTTTAAATCTCGAAAAGACTCCTTCAATGATGTTACCTTACTACAACCCGAGAATATTTTTCTTCCTCTAATTCAGACTAAAGAATATGTACTATGCATCAACAACCATCCGAGAGTATAGTTCTTTCTTTATTAACGGCAATTTTTTCTTTCCTTTTCACGAGATTACAATGAATTTCAATGCTAACCAAATCGTGTACAGATTGCTATCATTAAGGCAAGAATATATCTTGTCTTAAACTCCAAGGTATTCTCTCAAAATCATACGCCATATCATGCAGATAAAAAGAGGATTTTTCCGGCAAGATTCATTTTGAATTTGAAAAAGAAGGTGGTGCCCTTATCAACTTCTTAGGTGCCTTTAACACGACTCGCCTTTATCAATTCCGAGAGTTCATTTATAACTTTTAATGAGGTGTTTTTAGCACTTTTCAAGCCTATTTTTCCACGAGCGTTTATTCTTCGAAAATACCTACATATACAATAAAATAACATTATTAATACAAAATCGAGCACTATCAATATAAAGAATTTGAGACAAATCAGATAAAAAAGGGGTCTATCAGGTCCCGGGAGGATTATAAACCTAGATTTTATGGATACTATATAGGAAGACTCCTAAGACATTAAGAAGAAACCTTTTACACACAAATACAATTTACAACAAGAAGGAAAACAATGAGCTAGGGCTTGGATTTGGAGTTGCGATTGACCATCACGAATTCTAAAGTTTGCCTTAGTTGTTTTCTTTTATGTTTTCCATGGATTTTCAGAAATCCATGATGAACTAAACCTTTCATATTGGTTAAGGATGTGGTCGGATATCAGAAACATGTTACATAATTAATACATTAGTTTAGTTATCTTAATCTTATCATTATTGTCCTTGTTCTACTGGTCATTATCTCCACGTATGATTGTGTGAATGTTTGTTAAGGATTGCTACTTGTAGATGGTGGGTTTTTGACAAGGGCTAAAATTATAAGATCGCCCCCTGCCTAGCAGCTGAAGCATAGAAGTATACATGCACATTTATGCGCATACTTCTAGCTTTATATCAAAACATGGAATATTGTATCTCTATTAATATTCCGTAAGCGAGTTAAGAATATAGTCTCTACATATAGCTACAGGAAATCTAAACTAATACTGTAGCCTCTCAAACACTCACTATATTTATGCAATTTGAACCAGTCTCAAGTTGCATAGGTTCCACAACTGAATTCCTTGAACTTGACTCGAATGTGCATCTGTCGTCCTGGACTCTACAAAAATATGCCACTTTAGCATTATACTCAAGGACGTGCCATAAAATATGCGTCGTTCCTCCTGAGCACACCACAATCTAAGAGCAATGCCTATAAAAGAGCATGATGTGCCTTAGCACTAGGTTATCCCTAGTTTCTCCGCATTAGCACCAAGGCTAGCACTAGATTATCAAGTCGCGTCCCCAGGGAACGCGCCATAACACTTTATGCTGGCCAAAACACCAACTAGACAAACCTAGGTTGCATCCTCAAGAGACGCACCACAATAAAGCGCTAGCATCAAAAGCGCTAACTTACTAGGATGTGTCCCCAAGGGACGTGCCATGCTCAACGCCAACTTAAAGCGCCAGACCTAGCTCACGCCGCGTCCTCAAGGGACGTACTACACCTTAGCGCTAGCTAACTTAGGTCGCATCCCTGAAGGACGTGCCACAATACCTAAGCGCTAGCCTAATTTAGGCCGCGTCCCTCGAGGATGCACCATTCTTTTGCGCTAAAAGCGCTAACCTAATTTAGGTTGCGTCCTTGAGGACGCACCACTCTTTTGCGCTAAAAATCACTAGCCTAATTTAAGCCGTGTCCCTTGGGGACGCACGACTCTTTTGCGCTTTGCTAAAAGCGCTAACTTTGTGCTAGCTCAGGGTGCTAGACTTATCCAGTCTACGCTCCTAAGGGTCGCGCCACGCTTTCAAATGCTATCCTAATGCCAGCGCTAGTCCTATGTGGCTATCTATCAAGCTTCTTTCTTAAGTGCGCCACGACTGGTCCTTAAGAACCTTTACACAATCTTGACTCTTAGAATCTTCAAGATTTATGCCAAGTCACTTCTAAGCTAACATTGGGCCATTAAAAGTACGCCATGCTACTTCTAAGCTAGTACATGACTACTAAATTTATGCAACTTAACATTAATCAGTCTGATTATCAATTCAGTGAGTTTCACAACTTGCCTCACTTACTTTGCACGTCATTGACTTGAATTGACCTAATCAAAGCAGTAGTGGTTCACGACTCCACAATCATTTTACGAGATATCAAATACAATACATGGGGGGATTCTCATTGGTGTATTGGTATGGAGGTCTACGACAATTGTGACGGACCGGGAAATTCCGCCTCCTGCGCTGGGCAGGCCAGAACTCTCTGATGCGCCACTTGAACGACAGTAATCGGTCCTTGAAGCTTCACTTCTCGCTAGGCAAACACATGTCGATTTTCCTTTCCAAGCATGTTTTGCAAGCATGATACTCGAAACGTAGTTTCCATACCGTTCCAACTTACCCTTCTTCTGCAAATGGTACAAGGCCATTAAATCCAATGGTGAATGACTTTGGAAAGCATCACATACTTATGAGCATTGTCCAGGCCTAACTCATGCCTTGGACTAGTACCTAGGCCATTTCAGGCCTATTTTCCGCTTCATCAACTTTGCTTCAACTAAGTGCTGGGTGCATGCACTGATCTTGCTCTTGCTAAGAACACAACAACCATGAATATTTCGTTCATACCGTATGGCTTCATAGGAAATATGGGCATCCATCAAATGGAATGCAACTACCTCATCAGGTGCGGAAAAAACCATCTTTTGCATAGCATTACCGAGCCAGATGATATGAGTTACCAAAACGTCACAATCATCTCCAAATTAGATGATATGAGCAACAAGATGATGCACCTCATTGCATTGCATTGCGGCTGCTTATGTACCCAACCCGTACCTAGAAAGGATCAAGCATGACCGTAGTTCATCCGAATGGTCATTTCGAATGGGACAAGCAACTTAAGCCTATTAAGGCAAAGCCAACATTCCGCATAACAAATAATTTCCAACTTGATGTAGCAAGGCCAAAGGCCAAACAAAGTCTAGTCTGTATAGGCCAAGAGACTTTCGCAAGGTATGCACCAGCTTGTGCATAATTATCGCTACTTAGTATGCAATTATGCATTCTCGAGTACGCAACACGAATGAGTAATGTCTTCGTATCATTCAAGCTTCCTCGGGTAAGCTTCACAACAACATGGATGCTTCCTTGGGTAAGCATCCTCGAGTACGTTTCGAAGGGTCATAGTGATGCCTCCTCGAGTAAGCATCATCTTCAAGCCAGCATCTCCTCCCTACATATGTTTTATTAGCATTTCCATAAGTAAAGATAAGGAGGGGGTGACATTCATATACTGTAGTTTCTAGTGATGCACTCTCGAGTACGCATCACGGCATGATAGTGCCTCAGCACTATGATACGTTCTCGGATAAGCGTCAAGGGTAAGTGATGCTTCCTCTAGTAACCATCACAGCATGATAGTGCCTCAGCACTATGATGCTTTCTCCGGTAAGCAACATTGGGTTAGTGATGCTTCCTTGGGTAAGCATCACGGATTAATAGTGATTTAGCACTATAATGTATTCTCGGGTATGCAACATAAGGTCAGTGATGCATTCTCAAGCATGCATCACGGTATAATAGTGCTTAGCATTATAATGCATTCTCGGGTATGCAACATTGGGTCAGTGATGCATTCTCAAGCATGCATCACGGCATAATAGTGCCTTAGCACTATAATGCATTCTCGGGTATGCAACATTGGGTCAGTGGTGCATTCTCAAGCATGCATCATGACATAATAGTGCTTTACCACTATAATGCATTCTCGGGTATACTTCATGAATTTCCAACCAACATCTCTTCCCTATATATGTTGTATTAGCATTTCTATAAGTAAAGATAAGGAGGGGAGGGGACATTCATCTACTGCACTTTCTACTGATGCATTCTCTAGTATGCATCACGACATAATAGTGTTTTAGCATTATAATGTGTTCTCGAGTATGCAACATAGGGGCAGTGATGCATCCTCAACTTTTATTGAAATGACTATTTTACCCTTGAATTATTGTTTTGCCCCTGATGTATAAAATTACTATTTTACCCCTAAATGACCTTTTTTCCCACTGATGTATAAAATTATTATTTTACCCCCAAGTGACCGTTTTGCCACTGATGTATAAAATTACTATTTTGCCCCTAAATGACCTTTTTTCCCTTGACGAGTAAAATTACTATTTTACCCCTAAGTGACCGCTTATGCCCCTGGTGAGTAAAATTACTATTTTACTCGAGCACGTCCAAATGTTAGCGAAGTAACTATCGTAGTAGTTGGGATTTTTCTTAGCTCATGCACTTGGCCTGATTTTCCAACACAAAATTTACAAAGTAACTGGCATAACAGTCACGAAATCCTAAACTAATTAACACAAAATTAAATCAAAATTGAAAATCAAAATTTCCAAATCCCCGACAGCGGCGCCAAAAACTTTATGTGAATTTAAATTAATGTTGCAAGTGCACGGCTATCGATAAGCTAGTATACAGATACAGATTCGTTCCACAGGGATTTCAGAATTACAATTTCTAGTTTTTAGTCAATTATTGTGCTAATAACAAATTAAATGGTGATTATATTCTAAAATTTAAAATGATATACAAATGAAATAAAAACCTAGGGCTCAAGATTTCATCACAACTCTGCGTACTAGATGCTTACAACCATTCTCTATAATTTTCTCAAAATAATACTCAAGACGACTGTGGACAATTAATTGCGTCTTGGAAAATAAATCATTCTAATATAATTAATTTTTCTCAAAAGATTAATAATCATCTTCACTATAAAATGTTGTTCTCTAAAAAGAATATTTAAAACGATTAATTAAGCATTGTAGGATACATGAAGAAATTATTATCATGATTAAACAAGAAGTAGGACTAAGATAAATTGATATAGAAAATAGTGACAACATGCTAGCAAACATAGTAGGATTCCCTCTCTAATCCTAGGGGAGGGTTCTAGCTACTCATTATAAAAATAAATAAAAGAAAGTATAGATGAAGTCATTTTATTTATGGTTTTGTAAAAGAATTACAATAAAGCACTGACCATTTTTGTGGCAGAAAGATTAGAAATCTTTAATGAATAAACGACTCCTTTCTACAGAAGTTAAAGAAGCATAGATCCTTGGTGTCTTAATACCCAGAAACTGTCGCAGCTACTGTTCACCAAACCGTTGCAAAGTTGTTGATTTTGTAAGAATAAGCAACGTGTTTAGCGACAGTTTTGGTATGTGTTTTAGTCTTCTTTTTCCTCTCCCTCTTGAACATGCAGAATCTGATTTTTTTATCCTATTTTTGGCACAACTCGATCCTGCAGAAGCCAGCCTTCCCCAATGCTTCTTACCTTCTCCTATTTATAGTACAACATAAAAACAACCCCAAATCTCGTCAAATAACTCCTACCAAATCTTCATAGACTTTTCATTGAAAGAAAATATTCTCGAGATATTTTCTTTCTCTCAAACGACTCTTGATCCTGATTTTTCTTCCCTTGTTTGATTCTTCGTTTCCTTTTCAAAGCCAAACCTTGAGATAATATCTTTTTCCTATTACACAGAGTATAAACAAAATTCGAGAGATATTTTGTTTCCATCTTTCACGTCTAACATCTAACGAGAACTTCTTGTATTTCTTTCTCTTTTTCACGTTTCCTACTCACACATACTTCTCTTTTTAGACAAGAATATATTCTTGTAATAAAACTTTCAAAATGTAACCAAATCACGTAAAAGAGATTCACGCATATGAAAGATAATTTTCCATCCAAAATCTACTTTGAAATTCAAAGGAGTGGGTGCCAGTATCCAATATATGGGTGCCTTTAACACTTTAAGGGTGCCTTTACCATTTTTTTAGCCGATTTTTCCATGATTACCATTCTTTCAAAAATACCTTCAAACACAATAAAATGACAATATTAATACAGAAACTGAGTAGATAGCAGTATAAATATGAGATTAAATAAGACGCATAAATGTGTCTATCACAGGGCTAATGTGCTAGCTTCTAGCAATGAAGTTATCTTTTTAGCCGCAAAGACTAAAACACTACTAAAGAGGCTAGCGCTTTTAGCGTAAAGGCTAGGACGTTGTTAAACCTAAGATAGATAGTGTTAATAATCCAAGGCAACTAGCACTAATATGCTAGGGCTAGGAACATTCATGCCAAGAGCACTGTGGCCAAGGACGCTTGTGTCAAGGAATCTTGCTTAAGGACACTTGTTGCCATGGACGCTTGCCTATGGACGATTTTCCAATGACGCTTCTCCAAGAAAGCTTTCCCAAGGACGTTGTGGCCAAGGAAGCTTGCTCAAGGATGTTTGCTAGGGCAAAGACGCTTGTTGCCAAAAACGTTTTTCCAAGGACGTTTCTCCAACGAAGCTTGCCCAAGAACTCTATGGCCAAGGACGTTGTGGCCAAAAATGCTTCTTGTTATCCAAGGAAGCTTACACCCAATACGCTACCAAGGCTTGGACGCTTCTTGCTAGCCAGGAAGCTTACGTCTTTAGCACTATGGCTAGTATGCTACTAGCCAAAGAAGCTAGCACTTTTAGCGCTAGGGGAAGGAGCTAGCGCCAATGCGCTGAGAAGCCATAAGTTAGTGCTAGACTGGAGATAATGCGATAAAGGGCTAAGGTTAGCCTAACTCAGAGGAAAAATACGTCTTTGAAGGCATTGCTCCTTATTTATGGCGCGTCCAAGAGGAGTGTCGTATAATTCGTGGCTTGTTTTTGAGCAGAATGCTAAAGTGGCATACTTTAATACTCAGGACAGTGTTTGATGTGTTCTTTGCGAAGAGGGCATTAACCTAAAATGTGGCTTTGGAGATCATGCATTAGTTATTCTCAGAATATGCTTATGGCGGTAAATTGATGTTGTTTAAATAAGAATTTGAGTTTCAACATTGCTCTAGGAATAGCACTAGAGAAGATACTGATACAGTGCAAGCTCTAGAAATAGCACTAGAGAATACATTAAGCTGTAGGAATAGCACTAGAGAAGACATTAAACTCTAGGAATAACACTAGAGAAAAAATTAAGCTCTGAGAATAGCACTAGAGAAGACTCAAGTTGCTCTACCCAGTGGGTAATCCATCTAGGAGCTTGAGACTTATTATATAGAGATTATAGACCACAAAATGCTTATAGTTACTTGTAGAGACTGCATTCTTAATCTTGCAGAATAAGTAAAAGTACAATGTTTCACGTTTTGATGCTGTTTTAGAAATATACACACAAATATGCGCGGGTATTTCTAGGTTCCTGCAACTAGGAAGAAGGGCGATTTTATAATTTTGACCCTTGTCAAAAATTCACCATCTACATTAAGTCCCCTGCTTAGTGAAAAACAATAATGTTGCGCAGTAAGCACTAGATGGTGATAATATGCTTATAGCAAACATATATGCATAATTAAAACTTTAAAAGTATAAGAAAATGTACTTAGCTCATGCTTCTCCGAGATTGGGACATGTGCCCCTTAGCATTAACCCTGGTTGGGATTAATAAAATGTCTATGTTCTTGTTAGGAATGCTAGCTTGCCCCTGAGTAAAGAGGGGATATGGTCGGCGCCAGGTTTTTTTTTATTTAAACAGGTTTGCTTCATCCTTAATAGAAGATTAAGTCAACTGGATCGATTCTTTAAGTTTGTGTCCATCAAGAATTATTTTTAGCTTTGTCTCCTCCGGGCAATATCTTTGATGCAGCGTTAGGCCTTAGATTAAAATTTCTTGTAAGCAAGTAGTACGCACCAGTGCTTGCTTAGGTTATGCAGCGATCAAGTGCTAGTGATAGCATCAGCAAGGCGGCAGTAGATGATAGACATTGCACCCAGAGACGATTTTTTGAGTTGTAGTTAGTAGTAACAATGTTGGAAATATTGGAAACCGGCAGAAGAAGCAGATGGTAGATCATAACTGCAGGTGGGGATGGTGGTGAAATCCAGTGCTCTTGTCGTAGAAAGGTTGATGATGTCTTCTAGTGTGGTGAGATCTTCTTAGAAGATGCAGTGGAACCTGGGATGATAGTATGTCTGAGAAGATGAGAGTCATGGTCTCTGTAAAGCTGAGTCTTCTGAATCCCGTCTAGAAACCCTAGTTTGTACACCGCTCACTCCGAAAGCATTGATTTTGGTGTTGATAAGGCCCTTACCCATAATGAAAATCATAAGTGGACTCCCTCTAGCATACTTGTTGAGGACGATGCTTCAACTCACGTTGATGTGTGGAACATAAGTGTAATGGAGAGTGTCCCAACTGGATACCTTAACGTAGGTGTTACCTTTGATTTATGCTTTGATATAATTTGCTCTGGGAAATGTGTGTGTTATCTAGATTGGATGAGGCTTCCAAAGCCAGCGATAGGACTGAAGGCTATCTCGGAGGGTTTGAAGTTTATAGCGTTAGTTAGAGGAAGCATACCTCTGAACAGATCGAGCCAGTCTTTAAAGACTCTTTTATCTATTGTGTTTCTGATATATAAAACATTTTATGGTTTTTGGGATAGTAGGTAGGCTCTGACAAGTAGTTTGCAATATATTCTATTTTCTAAGATAATAATATTTTATTTGATTGATAAACTTGAAATCATAAGCATGAATGGAGAAATATTGCAATCATTTTGGAGGAATTACAAATATTGCAAAAGAAGATATAGGGGGATTTTGGAAAAGTGATTGTAAAGTATTTAAGCATCGAAATCCTCGAGCCACTTGTCGTATATCACTACCCCTTCTGGATTATCAGTTTTGATGAGCTTCTCCTTATCTTTAGCAGGGACGACTCCAATTCACTTGATAAAATATTGAAAGGATCGGTCTCACATTCACATTGCCTAGTCATAGCGGGGTTGGTCTTTGGATCAAGTCCCCAAGCCTCGGTGGGACGTGGGATAGCTGGTTGTAAAGAAAGATATTGAATAAAAATTACTTGGTCGAGTCCCAAAGTCTTGATCGAATCCCTAAGCTTTTATGATAACGAGGAACCCACCTTGTTGCTGTGAATCCATGGACGCCCCGGAACCATGTTGTATTCTTGATCTTCTTTAATAATGTAAAACCGTTCATCTTTGAGGTGAGCAGCGGTAGGAGTCCCCGACCGTGCTCTTCATTGTTCTTGTCGACCATGTCTTCCAAAGGAGGCTTGACTTGAACATGAGTATTTTCAGTAAAATTTTAAGCATTTACCGGATACAACACGATTAAGAGCAGTGAAAATATCCTTGCATTGTGCCTTTGAGAAGTATAAAAGTTCGCATATGTATCCCATCAAGGATTGAACTTTTCGGTTGATAGATTCTCCGGAAAGAGTAAAATTTCTGATGGAGTGGATTCTTGTGGACATCTTCAGTCCCCACGTGTAGTTCACCTTATTTTATTTTCTCTTTGACGATGCATTTCAAACTATTGCATTCGCTGGTAGGATGGTTGACGAATCGGTGAAAACGACAGTACTTTGGATCTAACATTTTTAGGCTATTGGTGAACATCGTACAGGTGGTAACTTGATAGCTTCGTCTTGTATCAAGACTTCCAGTAACTCGAGGACTTTCTATATGGGAAAAGGAAAGTCTAGGAAGGTTAGATTTGGCTTTGTCTCTTGCTCCTGATGTTGTTTTTGCTGTCATAGAGTCTTGGCCAGACCTTGGGACGGGACCGCTCTTTGGGATGAGTCTGAGGCTGAGGTTGGATCTGACGGGAAACGGTTTGGTTTGTAACGCTCGCTGGGACGGAGCTTTCCTCTTGACTCCTTCATTTATAGAAGTACATATTGATGGTTGAATAGTATGTTGCTTGTTTATCAGTCGTCTGTTCCTACGGGTACCTCTATAACTTTCACCTCTAACAGGCCTTGTTCTTTCCAGTGAGGCATGAGTAGTTGTCACAGATTGCTTAACAACCTCCTGGAGTTCAGCGACGGTTTCTAAATACAAATTTGTCCAACAAGGCATTGGAGACTTGCATCATGCTCTCGTTGTAAGGATGTTGATTGCAATGTGAAGGCGAGTCTTCCTTTTGGGTTTGAGGAAATTGTTTTAAGTCTTTATAAACAAGCAAAGTTAATGTTCTCCCTGGGGTAAGTACTTGTTTGTTCCTTCAATAAACGATTTGTAAGAATTCTTAAAAGGGGGAACATCTCGTTCTGGATCTTGATAATATCAGCTTGATTTGCTAAGACTTCATTTAAGAGTTGCCCCAGATCAGCTAGCGGTTGGATTTTAAGCATACATGGCTTCCCAAGGAACTTGACCAGGTATGACAAATTCTGGAGTAATTGGAGAGACTCCGCCGATACTGAAAGACATGGAATTGAGATTGAATGCTTCTGAACTTTTCTTAAAATCAAACACCTTGAAAATTGACGAAATAGATTTTGTAACCGAGAGGTTGATCTCCCGCTGTGGTTGCCAATTGTTTTAGGGTAAAAACAAATATACTGTAAAATAGTACATTCAAATAGGTTCGAGAGATCAAGCTCGAACAGGACGAGCCTAAACCAAGAAATGACCGTTCACGTCCTGTTTCGATCCCAAAGGTGGAGAAGATTGGGTAGGTCTTAGGAGAGGGAAGCAAATAAGGTTGAAAAATCTCAGTGTAATGAGTAATTGCAGTGTGTAAAGAAGAATGAATTATCTCTGGGATGAATCGTTAATTCTGTATATCTTACTCTTAGTTCTCTATTTTTCTTTTTATAGTTCTAAGAAGACACATTGATTTCTCGTAAGTGGTGGAAGTTACAGAAGAAGTGGAGGAGTAACCTGCTCACCCCATTTTTTCTAAATTACCCTTCAATTTGTTTTTCCCCACAATCAACTGAAAAGGGGGGGTTTGTGAATTAAAATAACTAAAATTAAAAATACATAAAATAATAAAAAAAAAATATGATTAAGGAGTCATTCGTCGTTATCAAACGTTAACTGAATCAGTATACTTATCTATCTTTCGCTAGAATCACTCATCACCAACCGTAGAATAGCAGATACGCTTAGATATCCCCAAAATTCCTTATATCACTGGATAACAAGTACGCTTAGTCACCGGATTTTATCCAATTGAGCTACTTTGAGGTTCGCTTACAAGATGTAACTCAATCGAACGCTTTAAGGTTTGTGAATTTAGTTTTGACCCCAGCAGTTAAACTCAGTACGCTCGGTTCACTTACTGGTGTTTTCTTCACACATGATTACTCCACAGAATCCCTCTGCAAGGTCTCACGATTTCTACTTATGTAGATCGTTGTTCGACAATTACGGATGCTCAACTCTCTACTAGCATTAGAAGGATCAGTATAATAACTTGGTTGCGCACGCAAATAATATAGAAATCAATTATAAATCCTAGATGTAGTGAAAACAATCAATAAATAATTAAAACTCCAAATAAATTGATAACTAATAAAGCTTCATGTCCGGAATATATAAATCATCTTTAATCAATTAATATTTAGCTACAAATAATAATAAAGTTTATGAAAAATAAAAAAAATAAAAAACTAAAAATTCAAACCCAAAAGTGAACCAGGCCCAACTTGCCCAAGCTCCTCTTCTTATGTTGGTATAGACATGGGTTGTGAAGTGTAGGTGATGCGGCTGTCAATCGTGGGATATTGGCTGGAGAGGAGCAAAAACTCCTCTATGAAATAGAGGCGGAAAACAGGTATAAAGGTGGGTAGGTTTTTCTTCGTTTCTTTAATGCACTTATATAGATACTTCCCAGAAGTGTTTAACACCGACACAAATTCAGCTTCCTCAATTTTAACCATTCTTTTCGATCCTGTTTTCTCGTTCACAAAACTATCCAAATCTCTTAATATTGCTTGTGACCCAATTTTCCTAATCCGATGTAAACTCTGTTTATCTTCTTAATCCTCTCCATTCACAACACACATCAACGACAGGAATTTGCTATTTCTTCCCTGACTTGTCTTGTTCCAACTCTAATACAAAATCAAATCTGATTCATACCCAAATTCCGTTTCCATCTCAGCTTCTAAATCAAGTCCAAAACAATCACACACAACCATATTATAGACCCCATTACGCCATCGACCACACTTCCATCATCAAGTTCTCTGTTCCCTGTTTTATATCTTAGATCACTCGAACCAACTATCAACAACGTCACTCTTAACTCTGTTATTAATCTCTGCCAGCACCATCGAGCTGCTCATGTTCACAGCCTCAATCTCCATCATTAAATACAGACTTTCTCGTCTTCTTGCTGTTAAAACCCATCAATCACCACCACTTTGAACTCCCTATACCAACTGCCATAAACTGTTCACTCGAACCCATTGCAGTTCACTTCTTCCATTAACCAACAGCGTCAATCGTAATTTCTCGAGCTCAAACTCCATCAGAAACAGCTTCATCTTCTCACTCGAGTTCTTCTTCACAGACTCCTCGAGTTCCAGGCAGCATCAACCATCACTTCGAACCATCCTCACTGTCTATCAATTTCCATCACAGTGTCTCTGCCACCAAGCCATCATCACTTCCCATAATACTCATCACAGGCTCGTCAACAGCTCTTCAGTCCACTCCATCGACAGCCACAGCAAACCCATATAAACCTTAACCATCAATCACAGCGTCTCAACTGACTTTTACCATCAATCAAACTCATCCTATCATTGCTATTATCTCGATGGAATCTTTGTCATTTCTGCTCCTTAAGCCTCACAACTCCATCATTTCCATGAATCATAAACTGCAGCCCCATTAAACCCATTTTATGCCATCGATCAATCTCGATCACGATTCTTCTTTATTACACTGAACATCCCTGTTTTCAAGCCATCATCCATTATTCAATCACGATTTATCAGTGACCAGTAGCTCTTATTTCTTCTCAAATTTAACGACCCATCCTAAGAAATCGTTTACATCCCTAATGACTTTAGTTAGACTCTGTGTAAATCTTGAGGACGGATGTTGCTTCGGCAATGGAGTTCTATGCACTCTGCGAACAATACCTAGTTTCTAGGGGAGATAGACGATGGCGCCCCTAAGAAGAATAGGTGGTGCTTAACTAAGGTGGCCCCAAGTAACTCAACATACATAGTTATAAGAAGTGGCAGCCCCAACCTTATTTAATGAAAAATAATAAAATGTCAGCCCTTAGTAAAACTCACTTGTGCCTTTAGTAATTCTTATTCATACAAAGTCTGAGTAACTTCATTCTTTCGCCGTTGTCTTCGCTTCTTCGTTCTCTACAAGATGATGACAAGAAATCCTTGATATGGACAAGTTCCACGTGGTCTTTGGCCCTTCCTCATTTGTAGCTCTTCTTTTCTTGCACAATTAAGTGCAGATTCACTTCTTTTGGATAATTTCACCTACTAAAAGATAAATAAACAAAAACAAACGTAACATACAATAATTCAAAAGAAACCTAGCAAATACTAGCATGAAAATGACACTCTAAATATGTAAAATATGCACTTATCATGGAGATGGTTCACACTTTAAATCATGATAAGAAAAATATTTACTCTTTAACAACCGAACCCAAAATTTTGTGGAATTGTGAACCAAATTCCAAGCTAGTTTTGCTAACAATACATAGTTATATGAGTTAACTTTTTCAATCCCAATCCACCATGTCTTTTAGGAAGACACATCTTACTCCAAGAAAGAAAATGCATGTTGTTGTGATGAGGTGAACTGTTCTACCATTAGTTTCGACTGGAGTTGATCCATTTGTTGAGTAGTTTATGTAGGTAATTTCAGATTTTTCATATGATACATACCACTTAAATCATTATTCAGTTGAGTAGTCTTACTAGCTTGATTCATCAGTTTGTTTTTCCAACCTTGGAGTTTGAAGCTCATGTTATCCAGAATAAACTGACAATTCTGAGTTCTTGATCTATCCATCAACATAAGGATACCTAGATATTTCTCTCCAAGACCTATAGTCTTCTTATGAAGAATATTTGTAATATGATTTCTTAAAGAAAGAGTAACATTCTTGCTGAAAAACATAGTCGATTTCTAAATAATGAAAACACATCAACGACAAAAACATATCCGTAAGAAATTTGATAGTAAAAGCTTTTGATTTTTTTAGTGTACTTTAGGAATGAATATTTTCGTTCCTAAAGTAAATAGCGACAATTTTTTGTCACAATTAGCAATTGTTTTATCCATTCCAAAGAAACGTGGTTCAGAAATGGGCGAAACCATACCCGACTCATGCTCCCCTTTTCTTTGCCCGCGTTTTTCCGATTTTGACCTTCTTTTCTGGCCAGAATTTCAGTTTCAATTTTATTCGATTATGGATGGAATTTCTCAAAATTTATTTCATTTTATCACAATTGTATCGATTAATTATATAATTGAAGAAATTTGAAGAAAAAACGTCATTGAATCTGAGAATTAGAATTTGAAGAAAACTTAATTTCAGGTGTGTAGATGGTGGTTTTTTGTCAAGGAGAAAATCGTGAAAAAAATTGTTTCTGATCCAGGTCTCAGAAATATTGAGCTTTAGTGTATTTTCATTTTTCAAAGAATTTTAGGAATATACTAAGTCCTAATAGGTGTCCATCCATGTCTCTTTCTGTATGTATATAATCATATGAATGCTTCACCGGCTAAACTCAGAAGATTTTTATGTATACGACTATATTTACTGAATAAGTCGGTATTCATCCGTGTACAAAATTATTAAAATAATGCTAGTGCTTGTTGGAACATTCCCAAATATTCAATGATTTTTACATAAGAAATCTCAATTTCCTAGATGGATTGTCCACTAGTATAAAGCAACTTGAGTATTCTTTAGTGCTATATTCCACGGTTCTAAAAAATTACTTTGTGTCAATACTCATGCTCAACTGAATAATATTTATTTACTATGGTGCCTATACAAACCCATATAAGAGTATGTATGATAGGTGCATTGTTTGCATTATTTGGATACTCTAATTCATTGATTTCTTGTTAGTTTTCATATCATTATTCTTTGATTTTATTTGTTTATGAGTTTCTTAGGAGTTGCGAAGTCTATTCAACCAAAGAAGAAGAAAGGAGTTCATTACGACACGAAATGAACAAGGAAGTTAATTTCTGTCAATGGAGAACGGCCAAATACCAAATTCAAATCATTCAAATCCAGGGGTTCTTAATACCATATTGAAGAGAACGAGAATACGAAGTCATAATCGAAAGAAAATAGTGAAACACTCAGCAAAATAATCGGGAGATAACAAGGGAAAGTTATCTACCGATTATAGGAAGTTACGGGTACAGAAAAACTTCGTTTTTGAGCTCCAAAAATCGTTAGATAACACGAAAATCGAGTCTACCAATTATGGCAAGTTGTCTACCGATTATGGCAAGTTGTCGACACAAGAAAATCATATTTTGAGCTCTTACAATCGGTAGATAAGGAGGGTGTCGTGAATACCGATTATGACTCGACCGGAGCCACTTCTAAGACACGTTTTTGACTTCGAAATCAAGGTATCATGGTCCCATTAGGACTCTAACACCTAGATATGATGAAGACTATATAAGAAGACTTCCATAACCACAAGGAAGAAGTTTTGGACACTTGAAAACAAAAGGAGAACAAGAAGCTAGGGATTGGAGTTGCGATTGAACATCACAATTTCTAGGGTTTGCTTTACTTGTTTTCTTAATTATTTTCCATGGAATATTTGCATGGAATTATTTGCATAGAGAAGACCATTTTTACTTGTCCTTTTGGAATATTTGCATACAGAAGGATGCCTTTTGGTTTGTGTAACGCACCCGCTACCTTCCAAAGGTGTATGGTAAGTATCTTTTTTGATTATGTTGAGAAACATTATCGAAGTTTTTATGGATGATTTCAGTGTGTATGGTGATTCATTTGACTTGTGCTTGGATAACCTTACATTGATTCTTAAACGATGTGTTGAAACTAATCTTGTGCTAAATTGGGGGAAGTGCCATTTTATGGTAACTCATGGCATTGTTTTAGGCCATATTATATCTTCTAAAGGCTTGGAAGTTGATAAAGCTAAGATCGATCTTATTCGTTCTCTTACCCCTCCCACTATGGTGAGGGAGATTCGTGCTTTTCTTGGTCATACAGGGTTTTATCGCCGGTTTATCAAAGATTTTTCCAAGGTTGCATTACCATTATGCCATTTATTACAAAAGGACGTGGTTTTTAACTTTGATGAGAAGTATTTGGCGGCATTCAATCGTTTGAAAGAACTTTTGATAAAAACCCCTATCATTAAACCACCGGATTGGAACAAGCCATTTGAGCTAATGTGTGATGCCACTGACTACGCGATTGGTGCAGTTTTAGGCCAGGGTACTAGGAAACTACCTCATGCCATATATTATGATTCCAGAACATTGAATGAGGCTCAAAAAAACTACACGACCACGGAAAATGAGTTGTTATCAATCATTTTTGCATTGGAGAAATTTCGTTCTTATTTACTTGGTACGAAAGTTGTTGTGTTTTCTGATCATGCAGCACTTAGGTACTTACTTACAAAGAAGGAGGCGAAACCAAGGCTCATTCGATGGATACTACTCCTACAAGAGTTTGATCTCGAAATTAAAGAAAGAAATGAATTGAAAATACCGTTGCGGATCACTTGAGTCGTCTTACTATAGACGAAGAAGCTATCCCGTTATGTGAAAGCTTTCCAAATGAGAAAATCTTCTTAATTGCAGTTTCAGAACCATGGTATGCGGATATTGTGAATTATTTAGTGTCTAATCAAATCCCAAGAAATTTGTCTCGTGATGAGAAGGACAAACTTAAAAAGATAGAATCAATATGTATGGGATGATCCATATCTGTGGAAACATTGTTAAGACCAAATTATGCGAAGGTGCGTACCCGAATCTGAATACAACTCTATCTTGTCTTTCTGCCATTCATACGCTTGTGGAGGACACTTTGGGGCAAAGAGAATTGCTTTGAAGGTACTTGAAAGTGGATTTATATTGGCCCACTTTATTTAAAGATGCGTATGTATTTTGTACAACTTGTGATAGATGTCAAAGTACGGGCAATCTAGGTGCTCGAACTCAAATGCCACAGAAGTTTATTCTATTCGTTGAAACTTTTGATGTATGGGGCATTGATTTTATGGGTCCTTTTGTTAATTCTTTTGGTAAATTTTACATCTTACTCGTTGTTGATTATGTCTCGAAATGGGTGGAAGCTAAAGCCACCTCTACTAATGATTCTAAAGTGGTTACAGATTTTGTTAAAGAACATATTTTTGCAAGGTTTGGAACTCCAAGAGCCATAATCAGCGATGAGGGATCACACTTTCGAAACACGTTCTTACAGAGTTTGTTGAAAAAGTATAACATATCTCACAAGATTGCTACATCATATCATCCACAGACAAAAGGGAAAGCAGAAGTCTCTAGTCGAGAGGTGAAGTTCATCCTAGAGAAAACAGTGAAACCATCAAGGAAGGATTGGACTTTATGTCTCAATGATACATTATGGGCATACCGAACAGCATACAAGACTCCTATTGGGATGTCCCCATATAGACTTGTGTACTGTAAACCATGTCATCTTCCTGTTAAAATCGAGCATAAGGCTTTTTGGGCTATTCAACAATACAACATGGAGATGGATGGGGCTGGTAAACAAAGAAAGCTTCAATTGAGTAAATTAGAAGAGATTCATAATGATGCATACACGAATCTACAAGGAGAAAACAAAGGCTTTTCATGATAGTAGGATTTCTAGAAAACAGTTTAGTGTTGGACAGAAAGTTCTCTTGTTTAATTCTCTCTTTCATTTATTTTCTGGAAAATTGAAGTCTCCTTGGATAGGACCTTTGTTGTGTCTAATGTTTTTACTCATGGTGCAGTGGAAATTTGTAGCTTGTTAACAGGAAAGGAGCTTAAAGTGAATGGGCATCGTTTAAAGCCCTATTATGAACCGTTTGAACCTGAGATGGTTGAGATCAATTTAGTAGATGCACTAAATGGGAGGCAACCCATTGGTTTTGTATTTCTGTCTTTATCTTTTGATTTTTTTCATATCATGTTAGGATTTACCACCTTGATTTTACATTGGAGGAATCAATTTACATTGAGGAAAATGTAAAGTTTAAGTGTGGGGGAGCAATTAAGCATATAAAATTTTTAGTATTTGCTTTTGTAGGTAGAAAATTTAAGACTTTTGTACATATTTGCATGAAAACCTTCAACTTTTAGAGATTTTAGAGTCACTCAGTATACTTCTAGCTACGTTTACATACGGAGTTCTAACCGAAATAACTGAACTTAGAAGTATTAGAGAACTATATTCGGAGTGCTTAGTTTTTGAGAGGCTAGAGATGACAAAAATGGACTTAAACTGCCGGTAGAGAGTTTAGTATTAGAGTTGTTGATCATTCAATACCCATGAGTGAGGCACCAAACCTTCAGTTGTCCGTTTAGAGTGTTTCATCTGCACAAATTCCGGGTAGAATGATGAGCTACCTAATCTCGCACCAATTTTAGCACTACTTTTTGATCTCTTAAGTGTTATTTCTATCAATCATGAGGGTGCCATCAGAATGCTAACTCTATCTTGTAGTTTTGTTTACAGTTGACACCATTCTCTCGACAACAACAGGTCTATAGAAACATATCATCATCAACAAGCGGAACATCAAAAATTTGAAGGAAAGTTGAAGACAGTCAAGGTTTACAAGCAACCGTTCAAGAAATAGCAAATTCCATATCAAGTAAAGCAACAATACAAATAGCAGAATTATATATACATGTTGAAGACTTATGTACAAAAGCGAAAGAAATCAAAAGATGTGAGTCAGTGAAGTTCATGATATCAAGGCAATACAAGTTGTGAAGAATCAAGTGGTAAAGTCTTTATCCCACGGCCGTAGTAGTTTCATCATTTTATTTATTGTTCAATTTATATTTTGAAGTCATAAAAAAAATGTTTATCATTTCTTTAGTTTCTATTTGTTTTTTGTATTCAATCAATAAGGTCGTGGGGAAGAAGAAATATATAAAGAAGTTTCAAACAACAAGAAATTGAGGAAAAGAGTTACAAATTGTCAAGGTTCGACGAAGTTCAAAAGTTCATCATCAACAGTAGAAGATCGAAGACGTTTCTATTGGATGCTGTGAGAGTGGTGCTGATTGTCGATCGGATGAGAAGGTAAGTAAGCATTCCCATCCTCGCATAGTGGTTGATTTCCTTTATTAGAGGTCACTAGAAAAACAAAAAAGGGTTCTTTTTCGTCCCACGTTCTATGGGATAATATCTTCATATGATTCAGAAGGTTACCTTTCCTTCCTACCATTCAATATGTGCAGGATTTCTATCTTCACTCTTGCCTGCAAATATGTGAGAACCATAAAGTGCGTCTTTTGAGTGTCAAATTCATAAAATCTTGTTGGTGAGGCAGAAACATTCGGTCGTTCTCGAACCTGGATTCTTTCATACGGTGGTTTTCTCATAACTCAAGGGTTAAGCATGAGAACAATGTTCTTTATAATTTTAACTTCTTATTGTTAGTGTGTAGAAAATTTATATCTTAGTAGCTCTTTGGATGCATATGCTCTGGAATATTTTGAAGTTGGAAATCAGGTTTTGTGGGTATACCTCTTGTAAACCCTCACGAGACTATAACTCGTCCACTAGGGACACCTAGGGGTTTAAAGGCTTGTTACACATGCTAAGTATAATTGTATCCTCAACGAAATGGAGTTGTTGTAGTTTAGGTTAGTTTAGATTTGTAGTTTTCTCGAGGACTAGCAAAAGGAAAGTGTGGGGGAATTTGATAGGTGCATTATTTGCATTATTTGGATACTCTAATTCATTGATTTCTTGTTAGTTTTCATATAATTATTCTTGATTTTGTTTGTTTATGAGTTTCTTAGGAGTTTTGAAGTGTATTCAACCAAAGAAGAAGAAAAGAGTTCATTACGACACGAAATGAACAAGGAAGTTAAGTTCTGCCAATGGAGAAGGGCCAAAGACAAAATTCATCTCTTTCAAATCCAGGATTTATTAATGCTATTTTTAAGAGAACGAGAAGACGAAGCCAACGCAAAAATAATAAGGTCATTCGGAGTTTGTATGAGGAAGTTATGAGCAAAACAGCCGAAAGAAAATAGTGAAACACTCAGCAAAATAATCAGGAGATAACGAGGGAAAGTTATCTACCGATTATAGGCAGTTTCGGGTACAGAAAACTTCGTTTTTGAGCTCCAAAAATCGGTAGATAACACGAAAATCGAGTCTACTAATTATGGCAAGTTGTCTACCGATTATGGCAAGTTGTCGACACAAGAAAGTCATATTTTGAGCTCTTACAATCGGTAGATAAAGAGGGTGTCGTGAATACCGATTATGACTCGACGGTAGCCACTTCTAAGACACGTTTTTTACTTCAAAATCAAGGTATCATAGTCCCATTAGGACTCTAATACCTAGATATGATGAAGACTATATAAGAAGATTTCCATAACCACAAGGAGGAACTTTTGGACACTTGAAAACACAAGGAGAACAAGAAGCTAGGGCTTGGAGTTGCGATTGAACATCACGATTTCTAGGGTTTGCTTTACTTGTTTTCTTAGTTATTTTCCATGGATTTTGAGAAACCCATGATGAACTAAACCTTTCTTATTGGTTAGAGATGTAGTCCTAAGTTGGAAAACATGTTTATTAATTGAAGTATTCATTCTCATATGTTCATAATCTCTTCAATATCGCTTATGTTATACCGTTTATAACGCCTTGTATGATCGATTGCTTGTTTGTTTAAGTGACGAATTATATGAGCATGCATTCACATCTATAGCTAAAGTAGGGTTTGAGAACCCGAATTGTCGAGAGATCCTTGTTACAAGTAGCATAACATAGTTGTTAATGATGGGATGTTACCATGCAATTATGTGTAGAAGCGTGACCTAGGTTAAATCTGTGTGGCTCTCGCGCCGGATTGCTTAGAATAACCTCAACTCACAAAGACCATTGTTTTCATTGGGTTAAATTTGAGTTGCTCTTGCGCCAAGTTATTCGTTGAAAAGGATTCAAAGAGTGGCTCTTGCGCCTTAGATGATAATAGGAGTTTCGCCGGAGTAAGCCTGCGATAGGATGCTTTAGGTTTATTGATATTGAGAGTGCATGAATGTTGAGTATGATTTAGTTGATAACATGGTGGAAGATGGAAGATGAACTCTCTAACCAGTATTCTTTATCTCTGATATTCGTTTTAATCTATTTGTTTTAGTATAATTAGTTATAATCACAACCAAAACCCCCCTATTTACATAAGTAATCGAAAATAATTAACAATCACCTGCCTCTATGTGGGAACGAACTTGTTCTTATTACTATACTCTAATCTATATTAGTGAAATAAGAACTTGAATTAATTTTGCTTGGCTGACAACCGACCAAATGTAGCCTCCTATGCTTAAAAAGCATACAACACATTTTATATGTAGCCTCCTAAGTGAACGATTTACCAAGTGTGCCATATATTTACTTCGACTGACCACATATTGTTTATAATGTGTAATTGACACAATAAGCCATATTTTCATAAAATTCAGTTTATTATATATAACATACCATATATACAATTAACA
This sequence comes from Papaver californicum, assembly GCA_023531435.1. Taxonomy (NCBI): domain Eukaryota; kingdom Viridiplantae; phylum Streptophyta; class Magnoliopsida; order Ranunculales; family Papaveraceae; genus Papaver; species Papaver californicum. The sequence goes on along the minus strand of JAJJMC010030994.1, from coordinate 1,702,909 downwards.
TAGGCTGACCATGGATAGCTCACCACAGCGTCTGGCCAGAAATATATTATTTCATGTGGCTTTACACATATGTTTGACCACTTCAATACTTGAATATTTTCTTCCTCACTCTTTCACAACCATCCATCACCTCTCGCTGATAACGTAAAAGGCAGTGTTCAACCTACTCAATGCATGCATCCGGCATCACCTATTCATTTCAGCATGCGTATCAATATTGGATGACACATTTGAACTCTCACTGCTCACCTGAGCAAATCATAGTCTTGACATAAGGCCTAAATAAATATATATTTATTTTCAGTCTACCTGCTCCTTACAAGCCTCACTAGTCTTGTCAGGCTCATCAAGTTTCATTACAAGCATGACAAGTCATCAGTCAACTTGACTAAGCAAGTCACAACTCGATTTTACATTAAGTAGTATTTTCTACTAAAAATCACACGAGACATCAAAGATGTCACAAATGGGGGATATTCACTAGGTATTGGTCTGGCGGTCTCCGACGTTCGGTGTAGCAATACACCCATTAGAGGAATATGTCTGGAATGTTTGATGGTTGGTTAAGTAGAGGAGTGGTGGGTGTGTAACCTTTCATTCATCCTAAAACAAGTGGGGGACGGTTTTCGACACACTCTCCACCATCTCACTACTTCACAATCAGCACTTCCTACGAGGTCAGGGTGAACGGTTACTTACAAGCTATTATAAATAGATTCTTCAATCTATTGAAATGAGAACACACAGAGCGTACAAAATAGAACATGTTTATCAACTGATTTTCACTAAGGCTTTCTCTCACTCATACAAACATTATCCTTTAGAAAAATAAACACCTATCACACGTAACGGAGCTCTGCACTCTGACCTCAACACTTTCTCTGCTTCCCTCCCTAAGACCAACCTTTCTCCTTCCTTTGTGACCAAAACAAAATCAGAACGGCTATTTCTTGGTTTAAGCGAATTTTGTGTGATTTTGATCTCTCGAATCTAAAAGTATTTCCACAATACAAATGTTTTAAAGTTTAGATGTATTCTTCATTAACTTACCCCTATTTTTACCTCTTACTCTTGAATCTGTTTTCACCCACAAACAAGATAAAATTTTAATTTTGAAATTCTTCACTTGTGGATCAAATTTATCAAAATTTATTTCAATTTATCAAAGTTTTAACGATTAATAGATCTCGAACGTAAAAAGTTAAAAGAAAAACGATCAAAAATCGATCAATTTTTTGAAATCAATATTTTATTTGTTAATAACTTAATTATTAAGACCAAAAAAAAGATGATGAAAAAAATACATTCATGTCACAACAGGACACGTTCAGTCATCCAAATATGACTCATAACGCTACTAATTTGACAAATATCATTTATGCCTATGTAAAGCAGAGACGCACCCTAGTTAGTAAGTCGGTGAATTTTTATCGTATAATTTGCGAACCAACGTAAATAATTCGGGGACAAATAATACGTCTTAACTAATGAAATTCCGAACCAAAATCGTGTCTTTTATAGGCCTCACGGATTATACGTGAATCCTATTCACTGTGTTAACCCATCGATTTCCTTCCTATTCATAATGTGGACCAGCTTTAAGCATTCAATGGTATTTTAAAAAAAAATCACATGGGGAGGTTCGAACCAAACATTAAACTCATTGGACTAGACTTCCAACCATCGAACCATTTTTATGTTGGTGTTTATAATGCAGATATTATGTATATATAATTTATTTGAATCATAAAATTCAACGCTGTCCTATTAAAGAAAGTATTTTTTTATTATTTATTACATATTAAATTTTAAGAGCCGAATTCATATTTCTAAATTGAATTATACATATATCACTTGTGCTCGTGCAAAGCACGGACGCACAGACAAACCCTCGATGAGTGACTCTCCATAACCGGTCCTTTCCTATTTAGAGAATCAAACCGAAGAAGTCAAAATCATTCATTCACACGTCACCCTGTTTGATTTTTAGAGAGAGAAAAAAAATGGCAAGTCCTAGATCAGTTGAGGAATCGGTTGCAGCTTTAGGTAACGATGGATCGTATTCAGTGACTCGGATTTTAATGGCGGTGAACGAGTCATCCATCAAAGGATATCCACATCCATCGATAAGTAGTAGGGGAGCATTTGAATGGACTCTCGAAAAGATCGTTCGTAGTAATGTTACTGGTTTCAAGTTTATGTTTCTGCATGTTCAGGCCACTGATGAAGATGGTTAGTTTTCTCTTCTTTCCTGCCCTAGTTCTTGATATTCGGTTTTTTTCTTGATCGGTAAGAAAATTATGTTTCTGTTTATCAGTATCATATGGGTTTTGTGAAATTGATGTAGGTGTAATTTGGTGAAATGAACTAAAAATCTGAAAAGAAGGTTATGATCTGAACGATTTGGTTTTGTATCCCTCTGATTGTAGTGTGTAGTTGTAGGAGTTGATCGATTCTTGTAGGTTTTTATTTTAGACTGAGTTGATTACTTTTGAATCGGTTCTATAATTTGATAATGGAAAAATAATTTGGGTTTTAGTTGTTAAACAAATTTAATTTTGTCAAATGATAGTACAAGGAATGATATAACGGTGAATTTCAGTTCTGGTGGAAGTTTGTGGAAAACATGATTTCTTGAATTTATAAGAGAATTTGTAGCTAGGGTTCTTGTTTCAATTGTATCCTTTTGCTTCTGTTACCAACTAATGTAGGAATGTATAATTTGTTCATCCACTAGATCAGCGGTTGTGACAATTTTACTTGATTGATCCATAGTGAAGTACTTCTCACAAGTTGTGCTTGTAATGGTGTGTAGGAATTGGTTTGTTAGTTCATGGCACTGTAATTTCTTATTTTCATCTGAGTATAACATCAAGTGGAGAAGGGTTTATTTTTGTTTTCCTTGTGAAAAGAACAACTACAGTCTAAAACTGTTATGTTACTTGTATATTGCAATGCTTTTTCTTCCTAATTGAGTTAACATTGCTAGCCACAATCCTTTTTAGGTAGTTACCATCTTTAGTTTTTTATTCTAGTAAGTATCTACATTTGGCGAAGGCTCTCATTTCTATATGTCACGGCTCTTACGACTAAGCTTCTACGAATTGTTTGTCCTTTTTTTTTGCAAGTTTGTATTCTCTATTTAAAGTTAGCTCTCTTCTTATTCTTCACTGATACCTTTGCATGAAAAGTCCTGTTCGGATGCTTTGTTACTCATTTTTGTACCAGAAATTTGGAGATAACCAATTTTCCGTGTACGACTCAACTCTGTTTCTCTTGCTGATTATACCTGGTAATACGGAGGGATGACTAATAGTTCTTTCGCATCGTACTTTTGCTAGGGTTCGATGATATGGACAGCATTTTTGCATCTCCTGCAGACTTTCGAGCCATGAAGAATAGGGACAGGAAAAGAGGGCTTCATTTGCTGGAACATTTTGTAGAAAGATGTCATCAATTTGGGGTATAATCTCCTTGTTTTCACTTCTCTCATCACCACAAACACAAGACATTCAAACATGTACATTATTCTTTTACACTGTAGGATGAAATTTGTTTGCGCAGTTGTATTGTTTTCATGTCTTTATTATTATGGGATGTTTCTAGATTTCCTGTGAAGCATGGATCAAGAGGGGTGATGCTAAAGAAGTGATTTGCCATGAGGTGAGGAGAGTTCGACCAGATCTGCTGGTTGTGGGATGTCGTGGTCTTGGTCCTTTCCAGAGGTAATGAAAATTGATGTTCGCATTAGAAATTCTTACTGTATTTTTTAGTATCTATCTGTATTCATGTTGACACGTACCTTATACTGTACCTGAGTTATTCATAGCAATAGCGCATGCTCTCTTTTCCGATTTATTATTTGTGATACATGCTTAGTTCATCTTTTGAGCTTCATTCTTGGTTGACTTATATGCGTGAAAACAATCTAAACAAAATTGCCAAGACTTTGAGTCGACAGTTCTGAGATCGCCTTTCTCAGTTCAACCTGATGGGATTCTTAGAAGTGAACCGATAGAATATCACAATCAAAGAGCAATAAGCATATAGAACACGAGGTTGAACCTTAAGAACGTAGATTAATTGAGTCTAGGTTAAAACCCATTACTCTTCAATGTAAGTTTAAAAAAATATCATAAAAAGTATCTTTTAAAGACAGTCTAATATAGCCTATTTATACTATGAAGATAAACCTAAATGAAGTAACTCTAGACTAACGACATAAACAAAGAAAAACATCCCTAAATTGTTAAACATTCATAAATAAATAACATTCCTAATGAGCACAAAATGCTCCTGCATCAACCACCCCAGGTTGAAAGAAATCTCAGCTCCATTGAGATGCTTTATGAATTCTGCATATATCTTTGATGTCTCTTCTGCCTTCCCACGATCGGAAACAAAACTAATTACATCATTTTTTCGTAGATATTTTCAATGCACCATATGATTTCCCTGCAGTTTTCCCACGATCAAAAACAAATACCATAACTTGATCTCCTTGTGGTGACTTCTTACACATTTGATTAGCATTCGCTGTATCTATGTACTGCCCACTCTTGTTGATTATTTCCTTTAAAACAGAAAGCTGACCAAGCTTGTAAGTTCTGCTAGTCACTAATCGTTCCTTAAGAATAATATCCGCCAACAATTTCCTTAGGGTTGCCACCAGAGCCTTAAGCCAAAAGGTGATCACACTCTCTAGGAGAATAGACGCTAACCTAAGCCATTGTTGCGCATACAACGAGGTTGTCGAGATACGCTCTTCCTTGGCTGCTGCATAAGGCTGTAATTTCTCTTGATACTGGCCCACAAATCTTTGACCATATCATACGTTCTAAATCTTGTCTGGTCCTTCCTTACTAATGTTGAACGAATGACCATCCTCCCCATCTTTAGTTTTGCTAACATGCTGTTGTGCTGGTTAACTTGTGCACTCTTTCCAAATAGAAGTCGACTAGATAACTCCTTCCTATCAAATTCAACGAATAGATCTGTGTCACTAACATCAGCGAACACCTTCACCAACTTCTCCAGTAACTTCCCGTCACTACTTGGATGCAGGTGATAAACAAATCTATTGTTTTGAATTGTATCAACAATTCTTTCAATCAGTGGAGCACCCAAGTCCTTAAACCCTGAAAGAGACTGGCTCGTCAGGGATATAAGTTTTCCACTGTCAACATAAAGTCCAACCTTTGTAACACTGTCATATTCAAGTGTAAACGGAATCTGTCTAACTCTTTGTGTACTTGTCCATCCTATACCTGCTGGTGTAGGCCATTGCACAAAAGTTTCTTCAATCTAAAAATCAGTATCGGGATACGCTGTGCCAGAATAACACATGACGCTTCCCAAATTTCCTGATAGCTTTTCAGCTATATCCTCTCTACCGGTGTTTGAGAAAGTTTGACCTTGAGTTTCACTTTTATAATTTTCTTGTAAAGTCTAAATATGAAGTACTATTTTCTACCATATGTAAAACTTGATACTCATTAATAGAATGACATAGATCTGTAGGAGTACTTGCATTGTTTGTATCTTCTTCCGTAAGAGGATCGAGACGATCTGATTGAAATAAAACTTCATCATCCGGATAAGTATCGTAAACTGGTGGTAAGTCCCAATCCACAACAACTATATCTTTTCCTTTCTCACCTAGTAAGAACAATGATCCCTCACGAACAATATGTCTGTGAAACAGATGTTCATCTTCTTTAGAAACTTCTTCCAGTGTATCTAAAGGGTTTTGTCAGCCTTCCGGTATCTCCACTCAGGCATTCACACGTTTTTGTTGCTCTAGTCTGTCCAACCATGGCAATGATTCCTCCAACATGATAATAAGTTCAGTTATAACTGCTGTGTATTCTCTACCTTACCACCACCTCTACCTCGACCTACCATTATAGAAACTAGGGTTTGCTAGTGTTTTGCTTCTAGCGCCGATTGATGGGTTTCTTAGAAGTGAACCGATAGAACATTGCAATCAAAGAGCCATATAGAACATGAGGTTGAACCTTAAGAATGTAGATAAACCGAGTCTAGGTTAAAACCCATTACCCTTCTATAAAAGTTTTAAAAAATATCATAAGAAGTCTATCTTCTAAAGACAATATAATATCCTATCTATACTATACAGATAAACCTAAATAAAGTTACCCTAGACTAAGGACTATAACAAAGAAAAACATCCCTAAATTGTAAAAGATTTCTAAATAAAGAACATTTCTAATGAAGCACAAAATCCCCTGCATCACAACCACTCATTCATTTCCTAGTATTATAATATGTTTCTTGTTAGAGAATTTTACTACCAAGTTTAAAGTACTCCATTGAAGGATATCTCATTTCCTCGGCTCTATGTTTATGTATCATTTCAATTAGTACATCTTGGGATATTATATTCTGTAAGAGATAAAATTTGTTCTTGAAATTCATACTTGTTCCTGGACGGTTCATTATTTGGAAATTTCCAGGACACTTACATGTTGATTTGTTTCATAATTCAGGGTGTTTGTTGGAACAGTGAGCGAATTCTGTCAGAAACATGCAGAGTGCCCCATTATCACTATCAAGCGCAAGGAAGAGGATATGCCACAAGACCCTGTTGATGACTAAATGTTTCGAGATTGTTGTTAGAAACTTCATATCAGTTTGTTAGTACATGCCAAAACATTTTAAGTTCCAAACACAAACGTACATATGACTAAGAGAGAAAACAAATGAAAACTAAACAGAATGCTTTTTGTAGAAAATCCGCAGAGACAAACTATTGTATGATATTTTAAGTGTAAGAAAAGCTGTCTGTTCTTCAGAATGCACTTGCTTTAGATTGTTCAGCAAATATTTTTTCTCCTTTATTTTCACCATATTCTGCAAGTTTTGGCGCTCTGGTTTCTCTATATCCGGCTGGTTTCTCTTTTTGCATCCTTGGCTTGAAGCCAAATTCGATATCACCTTCTTCGTCATCATGGAGGTTGGGTTCCATCCTCGGATGTTTGAGCTGATGATGAGAGTCTTTGTTTTGTTGGTGTTTGGGATGATGATGAGAGTCTTTGTTTTGTTTATGCTTGAGATGATGGTGAGAGTCTTTATGTTGTTGATGTGTTGAATGGGAGAATCGACGAGCACAGATCTGACCGATGATGCAAGCTATTGCTGATAAGACTACTACAACAGCCAAGACTGCAAAGACTGGCCCGAAAGAGCCCCTAGAATGGTGGGAAGCAGGCTGTGCTGTGATGGTGTAAGGGTAGATGATAGGAGGAGGGAAAGAAGACATGGTCTAGTTTGTATTCTCTTCTGTTGCAACAGAAGTGGTGGAGCTATTCTTGGTTATCAGGTTGATTAATGTTGTGCTTTGAGTTTGTTCCAAGGCAAGTTTTAGAGGTTAAACCTTGGGGGAATTAAAAGGAGAGCTGTACAACAAATCTAAGTACAGGGAGGAATGATCTGATGATGGGTTGGTTTCAATTTAAGGGTTTTCAAATTCAGAAGTGAGGATTGAGATTTCTTCTACTTTAATAAAGACAAAGACAGATTAAAGATAGTCTGTATTCCGATGCTTTATTATTGAGCTGGATTGCTTTAAAGTGAGTTTTTTGGGAGACTGAAGTATATAGATTATGACCAAGAGACAGAGATTGATAGTAGTAGTACAAGAAACACTTTAACATTGATGGCATTATATGTTAGGGAGGATAAAAGAGATGCCTTTCGCATTATTGGTGACAAAGGTTTAACTTATTCAACATTACCAGCTCTACGTGCTTTATCCCTAACCATTTTGATTCAACTATTTCAAAAGGGAAATTTGTTGGACCGTCCAAAAAATCCGGACCTTGTTAATGGTTAGTCTATCCCGGAAACACACTTATCCATTAGTCTAAAAACCTTTTCAAAAAACTCAATTACCATTCTACCCATATACTAGTCACGTGTGGAGATCCCACGTCCTCCACCTCCTACACTACTCTACTTCTTAACGGGCAAAAACTTTCATCTACTTTACCAACACCAGTTACACCACTCGACTTCGTTACTCTCAAAATCAAAACCTAAAAACTTAAAAACTAGGGCAAAACCAAAACCTTAAAAACAGAGATCGAAAACCGAAACTCAACAGGATTAGCAGCATTTGATTTCTTTCAGCATTATACAACTAAAACCTAACCTACTGTCAGCATTATACTACTTCAAAAATTCCATCTAAACTGGGTACAAAACGAAAAATCAACAGAAGTATAAAGGAAACAGTGATTGAAGAACACGATACTCCTAAATCTCCACCACGGAAGAAGAACAAGAAAGCTTCTAAAGTAGATTTTATACCCAAAAAATCAAGAAAGAAGAAACAGAATGAAGTTGTTGATTCTCCAACAACATCAAAAACAATGAAACAAACTGATGTTGATTCTCCAGCAAAATCAAAACAGAAAAAGAACAAAAAAGTTATTCGTTCTCAAACAAGATCAAAAACAATGAAACAAACTGCTGTTGATTCACCAGCAAAATCAAAAAACAAGAAACAGAATGAAGTTGTTGATTCTCCAACAACATCAGAAGAAAATATAACAGTTTTTGTAGATTCTCCATCTACAAAGAAGAAGAACAAAGCTCTTGTTGTTCGTTCTCCATCTACATCATAGAAAAAGAAGAAGGGTGTTGTTGTTTCTGCCAAAAAAGGTACATATCATTGGTGCATATCAATATATAACTTACTCTGTTCATGTTCTAGGAGTTAGGTATATTGATATGTACAAATATATATCATTGGTACATATCAATATATATATTTTTCATGTTTTAGCACATAGATCTACATGTAACATAGGGTAAATATTGATATGTACTATATAGTGATCAGTACATATCAATTGTATGCTTATTTTCATGTTATAGCATCTAGATATTGGTTGCAGGATAAGTACATATTGATATGTACTTTGTTCTAGATATTGAATTTGATAAGTATATATTGATATGTATTTGTTCATGCTATAGATATAAAAGCATATATATATATGTATATTGTTCTATACTAAAGCATCTACATCTTGCATACAGGATAGTATATATTGATATGTACTTTGTTCTAGATATTGAATTGGATAAGTATATATTGATATGTACTTTGTTCATGCTATAGATATAAAAGCATATATATAGATGTATACTGTTCTATACTAAAGCATCTACATCTTGCATACAGGATATTATATATTGATATGTACTTTGTTCTAATCTTGAATTGAATCAGTACGTATCAATGTATACTGTGTTCATGATATAGCAGATACATATCAACATATAAAAGAAATATATACTTTGTTTTATATTATAATACATATTGATATATTGTAGGGATATTGACAGTGTGTTCATTATGCAGTTGGTGTGAAGAAAACCACAAAACCTGCACCTGCTAGGAAGATCTACAGAAGTGGGTTCATGGGGATTTGGTCGTTTGTTAAAGCAATCAAGGCAAAAAAGCTTGAGTTGAGTGAAACTCAGTTGCGCATAATCAGTGAGCAATCATATGGCAACCTTTTCCTGATGTTCTGGTACACAAATCTGGGTGCAGATCACTAGATGAAGAATAAAACTGATGTGACCAATCTTATAAAGTGTTATAAAAGAAGTAAAGTTGTAGAAGAGGTCAGATTTGACTTCAAAAGGCATGGAGTTTCACATATTCTAACATCCACTCCTGAAGAAGTAGGTGTTATCTTTGGAATGCCAAGAGCAGCAAAAAGACAGCATGAAGATATAATGCTGATATCTAAAGGTGGATATAAAAACAGTGTTTTCTTCCGGAGGTTCTTTGCTGATTTACCAAAGACAAAAAAGGTTAACAGAGTGAAGATACAGGAAGAAGTGTTGAAACTTCTACGAAAAAAGAAAGCAACTGAGAAGAATGTTGAAGAAGAAGAAAGTGATGAAGAAAATGAAGAAATTGGAAGTGATGAAGAAGAAGAAAGTGAAAAAGGAAGTGAAGAAGGAAGTGAAGAAAGAAGTGAAGAAGGGATTGAGAAAAAAAGTCAAGAAGTAAGAGATGCTGAAGACCTGGTAAGGCTTATATTCTTTTTCATGTGTATCTCTTTGTTTTTCACAACAAAAGATGCACATGCCTTGACTGAAAAGTACATAGGTCTTGTGGAGGATCTAGAAGCTGCGAAGAATGTGTCATGGCCTGATTTGATACATTCTTACCTTGAAAAGTCATTAAATGACAATGTCAACGCAGTCGAGAGTACAACAGGGTGTCTGAACTATTTGTTGGTAAGAATACGTACTAAATTCTTTTTTGGTAGTTTACTCAATGAAACCATGATTTACTTTTAACTTTGTTTTGTGATTTTTTTTTCCAAAATAGATTTGGTATGCAGAGCATACATATTTGCTGGAATCGGAGGAAATAAAGACGATTCCAGAAAAAATGTTTGTTCTGAGAACTGCAAAATGGAATATGTCAAAGTTATGTGCTGAACTCCAAAAAGACATTGATAAAACTGAATATGAGGTAAGAAAAATATGTACTTATTTACTATATTATGATGTTGTGTTATCATACAGTATATAATGATATATATTGAATGTATGATGTTTTTTATCCTACAGTATATATTGATATGTACCTCATGAAAAAACTTGTTTTTATGGAACATATTTCTGAGTACATATTTTGTTGTTTTGGTACAGTTCAATGACAATTTCAAGGTTCAATACACCAATGAAGAAAAGAAAATTCTGAATAGAATAGCAAGAAGAGTTGAAGAAGAGAAGAGTGAAGATGAAAAAGAATAAGATAAAGAAGAAGACAAAGAAGAAAGTGCAGGAAAGGATATGGAAGAAGATAACTGGAAAGGAAGATATGGAGATCTGAGAAAGACAATATTTGAGAAATGGAATGAAGCTAACACTATGAAGCATGAGGATGGACCGCTTGATGCGTCAAAGCTTCTGCAAATGTTGCATGACATTTACATGAAAGCTTCTCTCATGCAGCCTGAAAATGGAGGAGAGTTTCGAGACTCATTTGATGGGAGTCCCACTCATTTAGTTAATGACCCAACATGATAATTCACATCTCCTACTACTCCAACAGATCCTCTTCGTGAAAACATAACAGAAGGTGGAGTAGATTTGGGAGAAGACGTGCCAACTGTTCAGACATCAACTCCAGATGAACAGAATGATGTGAGTGACACCATCGTCAAAAGGGTGCCATTTAATGTTGCATTGTTAACACCACCTTCAGTGCGCAAGTTTTGTGGTGTTGATGTTGATGTTATCAAAACATGGGCTAGATCTGACCTGGAGGAAGAGGTCAAAAAGATGCAGGAGAAAAGTAACTCAGAGGTAAGTAATGCTGGCTAGTCTCACTCTTTATTACAAAATGTGTTTATCAAATATAACTGTACATATCAGTATGTACTTGATTAAAGATGTGTTTTATTATTGTCATATAACTGTGCATATCAAATATGTACTTTAATACATATGTGTTTTATTATTGTCATATAGTTGTACATATTAGTATGTACTTGATTACAGATGTGTTTTATTATTGTCATATAACTGTACATATCATTATGTATTTACCTATCATAAATAAAACTCTGTGGTTGCAGGATGATTTGGCTTGGCTTGAACAACAAGCAATGAAGAAGGTGGTTAAAGTAATTGACCAGAGTCTTGAAACAATGAAAGGGTTGTCACAGAACCCAGAGGAACAAGACGTTGAAACTCTGGTCGACAGCTTCGTCGGCATGAGAATCCCTTTGTTTACTGCGATGGCTAAGTTTGAAGACATTGAAAAATTTACATTCGAAGAATTTTTGGACTTAGCCATTTCAAGCAGGGATGTTTATGATGAAGAATATGCATCTCTCATCCAAGAAAATGGTAGTTTTTCAAGCCATACTCTGTTTGGGATTGACATTCGCAAACAATTTGATAATTTATTTGGAAATGATTTGCGACGTGTAGAAGTTCAACAAGCTACAGCTCAGGCAACCCAAATAACACCAGAGAAAGATGCGGTTCAAGTAACACATGAGAAGAGAAGTGACCAGGAGGTATATCTCCTACTTGTGGTAATTTACCTTTCTTGTCATTGTTTGAAAAAATATGATTCAAATATAATACTGAAAATCTGGATTCAAAAATGCAGGAAAATGAAGTTACAATAACCCAGACATCAAGCGACGTTCCCCTTGCAACCAAACTTGCCAGGATGACTGCTGCCAAAGCAAAAGCAAAACTAAAGCTTATTGCAAAGAAGACAGGCAAACCTAGAGAAGAGGTTAGCAGAAGGGTAACCCGTGCAAATCCAGGGAAGAAAACAGATCCACTATTTGATAGTGGAAGTATGTTTTCTGAAAAAAAGAAACCAAAAACTGAGAAGAAAAAGAAGACAATAAAGACAACAAAAGCCAACAAAGCTAAGAAATCTCAGAAACCAAGAATGAAATTCTTGGATCTTCTCAAGTCACCACTCTACGAGAGTATGACAGAAGAACAACTAGAGATTCTACTTCCGTACTTTGAGAACGGAAAGAGAATAGAAGTACTTTCTACCCTTCATTTTAATTTTAAATCAAGAAAGTTTTGCAGTACATATCAAAAAAACTTACTTCAATATGTGTTATAAATGTGCAGCTCTGTTGCTTGGAGAGCAGAGAACGGAGGTTGTATCTGCATAAGCGGGTCTACAATAGAAGATCTGATATTCAAAAGATCATTAGAGCAAGATCTCCTAAACCATGCTCAATATAAGATTCAACTGGCTTTTGAACAATACCAAGAAAATGCTGCGGAGAAAAGAAATATTTTAAGGTGTTGCACCTGGATCCAGCTGCTTGGGTATGTGTTTTTTTTCTTCTTTTATACTTTTGAACATTAGTTATGAAAAAAGTATATATTGATATATACTTTTGTGAAATAACCTATTAAACGTTTCCAATTTTCAGTATCATGTCGAAAAGCCAGACTATTTTAAAGGGGCAGAAGTCAATGCTATCATAATGCCAATCCTGAAGATGAGCGGAAACATTGAAAAAATACTTGTACCAATGTGCCACGGCAACAAGCATTGGACCCTGCTGGAGTTTGAGTTTAAAACATAAACATTCACACATTACAACTCATGTGTGGCGTTCAGGGACCATTGCTATTCAAATGCCAAGACAATATCTGAATACATGTTCAACCCTATCAACCAGTTCTTAGACGAGCACAAAAGAAACATGTTGAGCACCATACAGTTGACTGACTGTGCCTGTCCACAACAAGGGATCTGGCCAGAATGCCTTCTGTATGCGATGCACTTTATAAAGAGGAGAGGAAAGATTGATTGTGATGGGAAAAGTTTGGAGGATTATGAACAACTGATGAAGAAGATTCAGCTGAAAAGAATCGAGTTAGCATGCAAGTTGTTGACAGCAACTCATCCTAAAATCAGTTGGGAACCCTCCCAATGAAAAAACATGTTTAACTGCATAGTTGGTACATTTTGTAGATCTTGCTCTGAGGAGAAAAGTTGGTACATTTTTGTTTTTGGTCTGGGCAGGGTTTTGTGGGTACTACTTCATTAACTTTCTTATTGTGTTTACTTATTGAACTTGGTTTCTACATATTCAACTTGGTTTGTAGTTAGTATTTATATATATATATATATATATATATATATATATATGATGATCTTTATTAGCATTGTTAGGTTTCTGTTTAATTGTAGAGTAATATAGAAAGGTAGAACAAATTGATATGTGCTAGGGAGTACATATTGATATGTACTTGGTTCTGAAACTCTGAACCAATAGATTCATAATCTAAAAACACAAGTACATATTGACATGATTTTAAAAAATTACTTTGTTTATATACATTTTTTTGTGTTTTTATAACAACTACAAGATTACTAAAAAAATAAAACAAAAATATATTGGGAATAATAATCACTAATAACTCTAAAATTAAATAAAAATGTATCACTCACTCGACCCCCGTATAGAATGAATGACATTAAACCAATTGTGCATACATCTTTTAAGATGGAGCAAAAATATAAGATTTATATCATCAAAATCACATTTTGTCATTAAGCAAATAACTCAGTTGGCACACAAATGTTCTGAAAAAAAGAAACCTAAAAAAATGCCACAAGTATCTTCTAAGAGAATTTAAATCCAAAATGTACTAAAAAAGATTGTAATGAAACTAATTCTCATCCGTATATTGGTACTGACGGATAACATTGCATGTAGCCTTGTTGTGATGAGCTTTCAATTTACAATTTGAACATGTAACAGGATTTTTGCTCCTCTCCTATGCACTCTTGATACGGTTCTTTTTTCTTCTTCCCGGAGGAGCCCTAACTACTATTGGTGGCAGAACAGTATCTTCTACGGTATACTCATCAGGCCTATGGTATATTGAAAAACATAAATAAGAAAAAACTATTATACTTGTGCAGTTTTTGTTGATGTGTGTTAATCTAAAAATCAATATATACTATGCTGGTTCTAGTTTATGGTTTATATGTACTGCTTAAAACCATTCTCATGTATGATACTACCATAAAAAAAATGTACTGCTTAAAAAACTAACCTGTCATGATTAGGAACAGGTATGATAGCGATTGAATATAACTGGCGATAACATCTAACTTTGAAGTATTCGTCGATATAATCAAGGAATTTTCCCCCAGATGTAGCAATAGCTGCAGTAGCATGTGAGCATGGAAAACCATACACGCGCCATCTTTGGAAAGTACAACTCTTTTGTTGTAGATCTACCATATGAGACCTGCAAACAAGAAAACCAAGCATATTATTTTATGCAGTATATACTGATATTTGCACTACACAAACAAAACAAAAAAACTAGTTTAGTGGATTTCTCAGTTCAAAAGAGCATGTTACCTAAAAAAACTAACCTTGTGGAATGAACTTCAAAGACGTGAGCATACGACTGACTAACTTTCCAAGGACGACCAATTTGAATGTGTAGTTCAAGCAAGGCTTGATACATAGGGGTTAAGTGTTCTGGATCCATCAAAAGACTTTCTTCACGACGTTCAGACATCAACTCCATTACCCGTAGCCTACACGACAAAAAAAATTTAAAAAAACAACAAACATATTATACATATAGTACATATATACTTGTAGAGTTACAAGAAACTTATAAAAACCTGATTGTGTCAAAGAGAGCACAAGGAGGTAACTTCTTCTCGCGGAAAATCCAGTTATTAAAAGACTCAGCAATACTTGAAGAAGTCTGACCATACCTACAGCCTGGGAAGTATGCGCTAGACCACTTTTCCCTAGGAATGTTACGACAGTATTGAGCAACCCAAGGCCTGCCTAGATAAACCATTCCTTGAAGACCTTCTTCATATCTTGCTGGAGAAAGCGCATATGTTGCTTTTTGGAAACAGTCCACCACTTCTTTCTATTTTTCATCAGCCTTACTGATGGGTAAGTTCTTTTTCAAGTGGAAAAAACAATAGCTATGATAATAATCAAGGAAAACTTCAGGAATTGCATTCAACAAACCTTCACATCGGTCAGTCAAAAAGGTGATGGGACGATGGTCCATAATTTTTTTAAGATTTTCCATAAACCAATGCCAATTATCATTATCTTCGCCAGGAACTAATGCATATGCAAAAGGATAAAAACCTGGAAAATAAAATATAAAAAACCATATCAATATGTACTTCATGTCTTGATTACAGATGTGTTTTATTGTTGTCATATAGCTGTACATATCAAATATGTACTTCATGTCTGCACCTTCAAAAATATGTTATACCTACAGTGTATATC
Organism: Papaver californicum; assembly: GCA_023531435.1. Taxonomy (NCBI): domain Eukaryota; kingdom Viridiplantae; phylum Streptophyta; class Magnoliopsida; order Ranunculales; family Papaveraceae; genus Papaver; species Papaver californicum. The sequence goes on along the minus strand of JAJJMC010030994.1, from coordinate 1,687,073 downwards.
AATATGTACTTTATGTATAATGTGTATGATCCTAAAGTACATAAAAAACAGATATATATCAAAAATATGTACCATATAAAAAAGTTACCTTGATTTCCGTTAAGACATGTAGCAGCCATTAGACCTCCTTTAAACCTCCCCGTAAGAAATGTCGCATCACAAGAAATCATTGGACGACAAAGTTTATAACCCTATCTACAAGCTCCAAAGCAATTAAAAAGTATGTGGAATCTCTTTGTTGCGTCGTTGAAATCAAAATCAATATAAGACCCTGAGTTGGTTTCCCGAACAGCAGTGACCCACAAAGCAAGATTAGTGTATGACTTTACATCGTCACCAAAAATCATTTCATGCGATAACTCTAGTGCATGATATGTGTGGTGATACTTGATGTTGATCCCTCCACCAACTTTAATATAATCCATAATATCTTGCGGATTTATGAGAGGGTTGTGCTTGACACGCTCATGAACTAAATGATTTACAAGCTTCCTCGAAACAGTTGGACTCCTCAACCTATAACCAGGGCCACAAGTGTGCCTACCCATGTACTACTTTATCTTAAACACATTCATGGCAACCGCGTGAAGCATCCAAGAGCAATAGTAATTGCTGCATCTGGCTGTGTATCTCTCAAGGTCATTCTTCAATTTTTAACCTTATATCCAGTCCTCAAACAATATTTCTCACATGCTAACCGAACAGCTTCAACACCACCATGGAAGAGATGGTTTTTATCTTCAAAAAGATTCTCCCAACCATCAGAAAAAAGAACACTTGCAACCTCTTTAGAATATTTCAGATAACTGTTCCTAGCACTCAAAACCAACTCATCATTGTTGTCAAGATCAGCACTTCTCAAAGAATTAGATGCACAGGATAACACAACATCAACATGCAACTCAAAGAAATCTGAATTCTTCGTAAAATGCAATACATCAAGACCTTGAAGAGATACATCAGCAAGGAAAGGGACTTTCACTTTATTTTCAATATAATTAACAACAATAGTTGATGGAGTCAACCAGCTCCACGCATTACAAATAGTAAACTTCAAATCTTCCAAAGTCGAAGATAACGTAACCAAATATGCAATGTGGTGTTGTTTGTGGTATACATGAGAGTAGCAAAAGCTATTTGGATTAGAACCAACACCTGACATGTTGAACCTGAAGAAATGTGATGCAAATAAAATAACACAAAACAAAAAAATCAAAACATATATTTTAAGATGATAGGAATACTAAATCTACAATACAACATAATATGTACTATTTTAGAAGTATCACACATATTATAGAAACACACATAACAGACAAACAATGCAAACAAATATATACTATTCAAAAATAGTATACTATAAAAACAGTACATATCGAAAAGTTTAGAAAAACAGTACGTATTAATATGTACTGAAGAAACATTCAAAACATACAGAAAGAAAAGACAAAAATCATGATTCCCTGAAAAAAATAAAAGAAAACCAAACAAAACCTATTCTCAAACAACATGCAAAAACACTGAATACGACGATCTAATGAACAAAATAGAACGATTACAAAATCAGTTTCAAAAGATGAAAAGAAAACTAAAACACGAACAAAAACGAGATCGATCATGGAATTCAACAAAATGTACATCATAGAAAATGTTAATCATCGGGATTTCAGTGTAAGAGAACAAACAAAACATGAAATCAAGTTGATTATCATGATTTCACTTTAAAAAAACAAAAATAGAGATTGATGATACCTGGAGAAAAATACAGAGAAGAAGATTAAAGAAAAATACCTGGAGATTGACGATACCCTAAAACTGAAAACACCACTGAGGCAGAAAGAGAAGAAAGAGAAGAAAAATATGTGAGCTGCCAATTGACGATTTTTTTTGGAAGTTTTTATTTTGGCTAAATTTATAGTTCGTACAAGAGAGGGGTATTTATGGGATATTGAAAATCTGTTTTTCATTCTTCTCACGTGAATTGGACGCGCGAGTAAGAAAACTAGTCCAATTACTTGTTTTTGGATTAATGGTTAAACCGGATTTTAGAGTAGGATTAGAGGTTAAACGGGTCTCTAATATACGATTATCTAGTAATTCCTAGATTTCAAAACTATTGCCCATTTTAAACAAAACGCTTGTTTATTCGTCTGATTCCTCCACCTTTTTTCCTTACCTCGAGACAAACCCTATTTTTTAAAAAAATAATTTGAATAAATCACTCAACTATATTATCTTCAACGCTTAATAAAGGTATTATAGGATGAATTAAAAAATAAATAAATTAAATCACCTTCACAATAGCTTTCAAGGTAAGTTCAAATTAAAATTTAAGATTTTAAAACCAAAAACTCTATGATAAAATTGTTTTTATTTATTAGTTTTTGAATTTAATTGTCAAATTAACTTTTTGATTGAAAATATTAGTGAAGAAAGTTTTTTTTATTTTTGTTATGTAATTTTAAATTTTATCAAAAAATTTCCTCACATAAAAAAAATAATTAGAAAATCTAACTAAAATATTTTTTTAATAGGTTAGTGACTTACTGACCAATAGAAAAATGTTTTAGTTAGATTTTCTAATTATTTCTTTCAAATGAGGAAAAAGCTTGATAAAACTATAAAATCACATAACAAAGACAAAAAGAAATTTTCTTCGCTAATATTTTCAATCAAATGGGTTTATTTAACAATTAAATTTAAAAATTCATAAATAAAAACGGTTTTATTATAGAGTTTTGGTTTTGAAATTTTAAAATTTAATTTCAACTTATCTTGAAAGATTTCAGTGAATCCCTAACCTAGTTTTTGGGCTATATTTAATAATAGAAAATAGTCAAACTTAAAATTATAGTCAAAGTCTATTGACCAAAATCAAATGGGTTATGGTTTATAAATGCATGGGTTATATTTAATAGAAGCATTTTTTTTATACTAAATGAGAATTTTATTAATAAACTTGATATGTTGCTATATTTTGAAACTTTAAATTTTCCAAAGTGTTTTTCTAGTTTGTCTGCTAGTTCACTGCATCTCTAATAACGTGCCTACATTTCCAACTACTTATTTGATTTAGGTAAACCTTGACATCCTTTATAATACTATTAGATCTCCATTTATAGTGTATACAAGATATAGTTAGTTGTCTCAATGATGATATACTGATGGTATATAGAAATAATCCATAAGACCCATGCTAGCACAACATAGCATTCTGCTTCCTCCACACTTACATCACCATGTTTAGATTATATACACAAGAGATGATCCACATGATTATTGGGTGATCAGTGGGGACCATTTACATTTCACGAATCTACTAGGACTTAGCAAATCACTTTCCATTTCCCGTCTCTTCTTATAGACGTTTTATATGTACTCTTGCATATTCCAGCTTATTTGGGTGCTTATCTTGTTAGGTACATATAACTTCTCTGCTTCCATCTCTGGAATCCGGGTCTCCAATATCCAAACAACTTCTTAACTCATACGCTTAACTTCTCAGCTTCTCAGCTTTACAATCCAGATAGTTGCTATCTTGTCTTTATGATTTGAGTTGTTATCTCTTGACTTTAGCACATGTCACGTGATTCAGGTGATAATCGGTCTTGTCGAATCTAGATTTCTTTTTAGCTTTCATCTACTGGCACTGATGGTTACTAGTTACTGGTAGATGTGATATTTTATCATCCGTAGTGTGACTTTCTGCCAACTTGATTTACTGGGATTAACAAGAATTTTAATTACTCTGATAAACATAAGACTTGTAGAGATCAAACAAATTGTCTAGCGGTATTTATTTGCTTTGATAGATCTTGTTCATCAAGTTTGGTTATTTCGACAATTATTGTCTTGGTTTAATCTTTTGACCAAAGGAGTTCATTGATATAAACAGAAGATCCTTTATTCTGCTTTATCACTGATCAAACAAATGATTTCGGTAATTGATAAGTGGGTTGGTTACTGGAATAGAATCAGTCATTTGTTGTCTCAGGTTACGGTCCAAAGGAGTTAGGTTCAGAACTCTTCACAGCGGGTGAAGCAACTCAAGATAGTGGATTCCTTCTCGTGATTCACGTGTGTTGGACAGATTGGTTGTCGGCGCTAGGATACTGAATGAACTGGGTAACTAGGGATAGTTTACTTGGTCTCATTTATACGAATCTGCGGTAGTCAATTTGTATAGCGACTTAATTCTGAGAGTATTCAAAACTGGACTAGGTCCCGAGTTTTTTTTTGCCAAGCAGTTTTCCTCATTAACAAAAGTGGAAATATCCTAGGAACCCAAGCTTGGTTCCTCTCTCTTCCATAAACCCATCATTAAGATGGTTTATATATGTAGCCCAATCTATAAGATAGACGGTTAAAAATAGTTGTTTTAGATTAATGGGATATTTTCATATATTATGGATGACTAAACTGACCTTATCAGTTATGTTTTATTAATAAAAAAAATTTAAAAAAAAAACAAGACTGCTTGGTCAATTAGTGATGGGCGATTTTTTTGGGCCGACGTTTCTATTTTTCGTTCTTCTTTTATATTCTCCGGGTTTTCTCAGTGGTTTTCCTCTGTTGTTCTCCATTATTAGATTTTCTTGTTTGATTATATATATACATATATAAAGTTCTCCGTTCTTTTTTTTATTGATTCTCGTGATGATCTCTGATGTAGGATTTTGACGATGCAATATAGGTTCTGTTTAATTTTGTCAAATTTGTTAGAAAACATATTGATTTGTACTCTTTTCATAGTTAGGGTGTAATATCCTGATGTCATCATATTTTTTGTATAAAATAATCTTAACAGTATATGATGGATTGGAGTTGTAGTTAGTTTGATCTCAAGGACTTTAGTGATTTCTTTTTTGCAATCAACAACGATAAAACTTATCTCGAGAAAAGCAACAACAATTGGATAAAGACACTAGATCCATAAATCTTGGTGTAAACTCAATAAAGTATGATGTTATAGTTCAATTATTCACATCTTCAACTATCATATACCAATTGGTAATTGTTAACGCCTTTCCAATTGTTGTAACTGTCATTGAGGTAATACCCACAATCAGTGTTCTTTTAACCTTTTATTTGAAGATCGATTTTTCATTTGTTTTGTTACTCATATGATTTTTGGTACATACGGTTTAATTTGGTTTTGTTTTTAGGGTTTGTCTTGAAAAAAACAGGTGATAGTTACAAATCAGCACTAATCGTGACTAGCACTACTGATTATTACAAGTGAAAATTACGGCTATCACTAATTCCGAAAATTTCATTTTTCACATGTCTTTTTGATTTTGAGAGGTTGTGAAACATGCATAGTTTTTGGAGAAAAATCAATTTTCACTTGGACATGCATAGTTTTCGGGGAAAAATCAATTTTCATTTGGACTTTCAGTTAAAAATTCATTTTCCACGTCTACTTTTTGATCTTATAAAGTTATAATATTTATTTTAGGTGAAATTTTTGTTTTCATCTGGGTTTTGAACGAAAAGATCGTTTATCACATTAATTATATTCATCTTTAATATATTTCAAAGAAAGTATATTTCCTTAAGAAGAATATATTTTTACGTATGTTTTCTTAATATACCTTTGACAAAACATGGAAAGGAAAGAAGAATGAGATAAAAATAAAAAGGAGGAAAGAGACGAATTATTAGGGAATTTCTTTTAGGGATTAGTATTTATCACATTAAGTTAACTTTTTTTTAATCCACGTTTTTATAGTTTAATAATATAATTAAAATTAGTTTTTTGATTAAGGTAAAAGGATATTAGTGTAATCTAATTCTATTATAATTAATTATGGGCTTAATATATATACAATCTTATTGGTGGATTTGTGATAAACAAAAAAATGGAATTGAGCTAGAGAAAAAGTTACACTTAATAAAATCTTGTATGTCTGTGTTATTTACTTTATATCTTTATTATATTGTTTGGATTTATAATTAAAGTAAATACACTTGTACATTATTTATATCTTGGTAAAGATATCATAGTTGGTTCCAGGGCCGGCCCTGAAACAAGGCTATCAAAGCTTTGCTTCGGGGCAACACGAGTAAAAGTGCAACAAAAAAATGATTTTCCAAGGGTTTTATGTCACGAAAAAAAATTTGGTCCACAACGTGATTGAAAATAAAATGTTGGACATATTATGAAGGGTCAACATACAAATATGGAATTAGTTTAATGGTTCAATGGTAAATATCTAATAACCAACACAAAATTTTAGAAATATTTATTTATTTTCCTATCGTTCTCTTTCTCTCAGACATTACTCTTTCTTTGTTCCTTCCTTCTTCTCTCTAACACTCAACAACCGCCTTGTTGGAGTTATTAGTCAAACTCTAAATAACTCTAGACTAATAGTTCCACATTGCCTAAAACCTCAAGCCTCTATACACATATACGATGAAAGGGTCACTCCATTCATAGTCAATTGGTTTTGAGTTGGAAGCCTAAAAAATTTACATGGTATCAGAGAAAGGTCCATACCTGACGTGAGTGGTTAAATGTACACCCGTATACGATCCACGAGTTAAGAGGCTTAAAAGAGCCCTTACCCGTGAAAGGGAGTGTTGGAACTATTATTCAAACTTTAAATAACTCTAGACTAATAGTCCCATATTGTCTAAAACCTCAAACCTCTATACACATATATGATGAAAGTGATACTCCATTAACACCCGATTGGTTTTGAATTGGAAGTCCAGAAATCTTACACTTCTAGTTCTATGATGAGTCAAATTAATCAATGATTAGACTAGATTATAGGTAGGAATCATGATTTATTTTTAATTTAATCTTTTAATTTCTAGAGCAAAACCTTCAAATCCCCAAATTGTATTTTTAGTTTAGGACAAACTTCAAATCCGATGTTCAATCATATGGCCTGAGATGAATAATCTAAATATGCATATATGTCATAGTTAAACTTTAAATGCACAATTTAATAAAAAACTTCACATCCCAAATTTTAGAGAAAATGGGCTATATACCCAGAAAACAATAAAAGATGGTCGTAGCGGACGGTTAAATTGTTGGTTTGGGTGAAATGGACGGGTCTTATATAATCTTTCTACTGACATTATACCCATAAGTAATAGGAATATTTTCTTTACTTGCATTCTCTTCCAACATCGACATCACCCTTCCTCCATTACAGCAAACCTTCTCCACCATAAAACAACACCATCGCCGTCACCTTCTCCTCTCTATATATCCTTCACCACTAAAACAACACTAATCACCTTTTTCTCTATATATCATGTAATAAAAGGCTACCACCATTAACACCAACTCTCCTCATAGTTACCACCATCACTATCAACAACCCTAAGTGTTACCACCTTCACAACCTTTCCTCACTGTTGCCATCGTCAGCAACTCCAACACCACTATTATCGACACTAACATCACAATATGCACTGATTTTTCTTCTTCAAATGACCTAATTTACTTAAAATTTCTCAAATTGATAAACTAAGAGAATTAAGGTTTTGTGTTTAAATCAATTTCACAAGATGGAAAATGAAGAACATGCTCAGATTGGTAAGTCTCCTAACCCTAATTGTCTTTCTAATTACATTTGATTTCAAACTGGTTTCAGTTAAAATTTGATGCACTTGTTATGTTTTAGATTTTTTTATAAATGTTAAATGTGAATGTGATGCTTTAAGTATTTGAACTTATTTTAGCAAATGTTTATATGTTTATTTTGATTGGATTGAACCTGGGTTCATCCATTTTTAAATTGGGTTGACTTGAACTTCTTCAAGTTTTAAATTGGGGTGAACTTGGTTTCATCTTGTTTTAAATTAAAATATTAGAGTTTTTCCTTTATCCAGTAATAACACAGGATGTATCTAATTTTATCTAGTTTAAACAAAGGTGAACCTGATTTTCACCTAAATGCACTGGATGCACCTGGGTGCATCTTGTGTTATTAATATATGCACATTGGTAAATCTTTTGTTATTACCGGACCAGACCGTAATAGGGTTATGTACATTCTCATTATGAGAAGGGGGTAATCGAACATCATGTGTTATTATTGGGTGAATCTAGTTAGATCTTGAATCTAAATGATAGTTTATGTTTACATGGTTGCAGGTTATTGAAGAATTTGTTGCTAGTTATTGGATTGAAGGGGACAAAAAGATCCACATTGTTTACGCAGATAGGAGAATGATATTCTTCTGATTACTTAAACTTATGCATTAACCCTACCATCAGAATAGAAATTATTTTCCCTGAAATCAATATTATCTCCTTCTTCTTCCTTTTCTTTAGTTCTCTTTCCGAGTCCCCAGTCCCCACAGAAAACCCAACACAAAAATATATAAACAGAAGACACATACTATTACAAGTACATATTGGTCTAAAAAAGCAACTCCATTCATTTTATATTATCATTCTCATTACTAAATAGTAGTACATAACTATGACAACAAAAAGCTGCTATTCCAAACTAAATAGCATCAAGATAACAAAACCCGAAAAAGAAAAAAAAGAAAAAAAAGAAAAAAAGGTGACTGATTTCTAGTTAACACTGAGAGCTTAACAGAACAACACCCATACTTTTTTCTTTTGTTCATTCTTTCGAACTCATAAGCTTTCATAAATTTCCGTAAGTAAATTCATGAAAAGCACGGAAAAATAACTTAAAATCAGTGGATTAATGAAACAGGACTAAGACATGCTTTAACTATACTAATGAGTTTGCTTGCTGATGAGATGAGCCATAACCATTCAACATAGCAGCGGCTGCGCCAGGCCACGAACTGAGACTTTTGAAATACTTGTAACCAAATGAATCTTTCCCAAGTATATCAGAACATCCTTGTTGGTTATTATTAATGTGATCGTGCCATTGATCCAGAGATAATAGGTGTTTGTTTGGCTTCACGTCATATCCATTAATGTGATCTTGATCGCTAATGCCGTCGCTACTTCCTTGATGATTGCGATCAAATGGAAGCTGCATTAGCCTTTGACACGAGTTGTTCATCATCATCAAAGATGATTCACTATCGTTGTTGTTGTTTCCGAATGGATTAAGGCTATCAAAGTTAGAAGAATGTGTATCAAATCCATTATGATTATGATGCTGATGGTTTCCTAATCCAGCAAGGAGATTACCCAAGTGCTCGTCACTACTAGGTTCACCACTGTTACTCATAAAATCATGGTTATTAATACTTGAACTAGGGTTTGAGTTTCCTACAATCTTGTCGTATTTGGTACACTCCATAAAATCAACTTGTCTAATTGGGTTATCTAATAATGCATTATATTTGTTTTCCATGAAACTACTCAGATTGCCAAGCTCTACTCCACTAGAAGACGAGTTACCGAATAATGTAGGAAAATGTGATGATAACTGTAAATGATGTTCACGAGGAAATGAAAGATGCAAATCGGTTGTTGTCGTATCGTTGTTAGACGATGAATTAACCGACAAAAGTTGATTAAGGGTTTGATGAAGATGATCATTTAAGGGTGATGTTGGTGTAAATTTCTTGGACGACGACGCCGATGAAACTCTTTTATTGTTCTTTCTACAACCACCACCCACAGGGATGTTTCTCAGTGAACCCCCTTTAGTCCAATACCTTCTACATGTCCTGCAAAAGTATCTTGGCTGAGATAGACTATAATTGTTATAATAACAAAACTTTGTATGTGTTGAATCACATCTAGGACATTTTAGAGCATGATCATGTGGTGGTCTTAATCTTCTCTCTAACATAGCAGGTCTGGAACATGCACTTATCATATCTCCTCCTGATGGTGATGAAGAATGATCCAGTCCGTTTTCCTCGTGAACTGCGCCCTGCATATCGACATCATTATTACAATATGTATGTGATCAGATTCATGATATTTTGTGTACGCGCGCATGCATGTATATGGCAGAACTCGAAACACTTGAAAGACGCAACTTAAGGTACTACTACTAAATATCTTACATTTTTCCAAATTTTTTTAATTAAAAGTCATATAGCATTAGAACATATGCAATTAGCTAGCAATGTATATCTTGTTTATCTATGAAATGCATTAGCATGAAGTACTATACATATATAATAAGAACACTTTCAGCAGCTATATCGCTATAAAATGCATTTTGAGGGTCACAACAACCATACATGTAGCCATGCTGAAGTATCCATGCAAACTTGAAGTGAAGTGAGACCCATCTAATCAAATTTGGTCAGAAAACTAAAAGAACACAGGAAACTGCAAAAAACTTGATCAACTCCAAGCTAGATTTTAACTTGTTATCCGTTTTTATTTTGAGGAACAACTCAATCGGAACTAAACTGAGGATTAGTTGAAGAAACAACAGAAACAAGATGAGGTGTGTCTAGGAGTGAACGAGGCAGTGGTTTGTAATCCTATATGGTTTAGGAAGAGTAGTGGACATGTGAATATGAAGGAAGAAAAAGCAGACCATAAGAACAGGACAAGACTGGACGCTCATCTTTCGTCGGTGAGCTGAGTCCTCATTTGTGGGACCCACATTCTAGTTCTGGGGGTAGGGGCAATAATGCTTCTCTTTTCTGACCCTACTGTGATCATGTCAGCTTGACTGAATTTTGAAAATCTTAGAAAGTGTTTAACATGTAAAATTAATGAAGAGATAATGTCTTATCTCATTGATCTCAACTAAATCAAGTTCGATGAATGGAGTTTTAAGGGTATTATATAGTCTGTTTAATTATTTTACATAATGGGGTGGTGAGACGTCAGAAATCACGGCGTCTGTCACATATTGAAGTTGAAAGAAGTACCAGTAGGGTAGTGAACTAGTGATTGATGAAAGAAGAAGAAGAAGAATATTTGGGGTATTGAAAAGGGGCATAAAAAACCGATAGAACACTCCACTAAACAAGATCCCACACATCCCCACCACCGCCTGGCTAAGAATACTGATCAGATCAGTACCAGTAAGTAAGGAAAACCTTCTATTCTATACTTCTATGATTCTATGTAAATGGCCAGCCAGGTTGGAGACAGTGAGAGGATACTAACTTCAGAGTGAGGACTAGAGTCAGACATTAACCACGTGAGGATTGAGGACCCCTTACTCTTACTCTTTCGCCAAGGAAAGTATATATTCTTCTTGTGTCTCACGTTTTTCCGTATCCTTCTTCAAGTTATTTTGTGTCATTCTTTTCTCTTTTTATAGATTAAACCCATATTGATGAGCAATTTAGCAATTTAACATCTTATAATTAATAAGTCTTGGATAATTCTTATTGTACTAATCGATTTTCGAAATCAGTTAGGTTTATAGACTTTAATATGGTATCATAGTAAGGAGTCTAATATAACTGTATTCTTAATGTTTCGAATTACCACTATTGTTCAATGACGGAAGTAAGCCGGATTGAAAATTTAAGTGAGCTAAAACAGGAAGATAGGCTAAGATCAAATTATTAGGATAGTTTGTCCATCGCAGTGGAGGATGTATTGCACGATACATCTACGGTCGAGTGGCATATTAAAGGGGTGTAAATTCAATGAATTAATTATTATGCTTTACAAATACTTTTAAAAAGTATAATGATAAACACAGGTTCAGTTCTCACGGAGCGGTAAGATCCATTATTTGTTTCAAGTAACAATGGGGAGGAGGTTGTTTGTAAAAGAGAATTAACTAAAGTTGAAATTATTAAAGAGAATTATCAAGGAAGAAAACTGGCACTACATAAAAACTTAGAGCGTGTTTGGTACGATTGTTAAAAACCGTTTTTTATTTTTAAAAACAGAAAAAACAAAAAAGGGGAAAAAACGTGTTTGGTGGAGGTATTTTTCAGAAAACGTTTTTCATCTATTTTCTATTTTTAAAAACGAAAAAATGAAAATGATTATTAATCGTTTTCTGTGTTTTGTTTTCTTATCTCGCCTCTTTCACTGACAAAACATATCTCCTTCGATCTTCTCCTTCAATTCTCCATCACCACCACCATAACCAACAACACAATCACCACCACTTCCTTACACTCATAAAATTCGATGAGTTTTCTTCTTCACACATAAAAGTTTGGGTTGTTCCATTTGATTCTTTCCGAAGGAACTCTCTCTCTGAATGTTGAATTAAGTGATGCCCTAGATTTTTTTCATTTCTCATCACAAGCAAAAGGAAGGGGTAAACATTTATTTATGATGTGGGTTTCCCTGTTATTGGTTGATTAGGTTTCTTTGTTTGTGTTGATTGATTACGAAACTTAATTCAAACTGTATGATTAGGTAACTGTAGTATTTCAGTTCAGATGTATGATTCACAATCAGTTTTCACAGATCTATTATGGTTGCTACTGCATGAGAACAACAATAGATGACTACTGCTAACACTTGTTTGTCTCATTTTCTGTTAACCCTTATTTGACTACTACTAATTTCAGAAATCATTTCCCCTCTATCTATTTCTTCTTGTTACTCATAGGTTTGACAAAACGAGAGGAAAACACATCTTACCCAGGTTTAAGCTCTTAACTCTTCTCTTTGTCTCTTTATTTTATTTTTTTTGAAGCATTTTGTCTCTTTATTTCTCTTTATTTCTCTGAGTTTCTTTTGTTTTTTTATTTTTTAGTGTGTAGTTATTTTAGCTTTGTTAAGGAATGTTGTAAGGAAGTCCGGGTTTCTTATTTGATTTTCAATTTTGGACATTAAAGCTACTATGGGACTTCAAATCATTTCTCCTCTAAATTTCCTGTTGATTTTGTCCATTTTTCGTTTTAATGAAATATCGAATCAAATTTGTGATTATAAAAAAAGAAATGTCGAAACTCTTATCAAAGTTGAATCAAATCTGTGATTATAGCAATGGGTTTTGGTTATATTACTAGAAATTTGTTCTGTGATTGTTTTTTCCTTCAAATTTTGGTTAATTTTAACCTATGTTTTTTTTCTGGTATCATCGGTGGGTTTTGGGAAATCAACCACTTTGTTCAACAACTCAGTGATTTTGGGGTTTGTAATCCTTTTGTAGTTTCAATTTACATGTTTCTTTTTGTCAAGTCTGTGATTTTAGTTTAGTTTTGTATGATTTAGTTAAGTTTTGTATGTTTAGTATCATGTATATGGTAACTTATGGTGAAATTGTTCCCTGACTATCGAAGGATCTTTAAGAAAATGAAAGAATCAAGGAGAATTATATGGCTTAAGAGTTTGTAATCAGTTGTATTTAGAATATGTACTTGGTTGAGTGTTGTTAATCTGAACTTGGTTGACTGTTTTGATTTAGAACTTGAAGTTACATTGTGACACATTAATATTTATGTTAATGTGAGCTAGGTTTTATGGGATCCGTTTATTTTGATAGTAAATTGTAATAGTTTTATGTTACTATTAGTAGAAGTTGTTTTGTTATGTATTTGCAATTGTTTTTCCTGACTTTCAGGAAGGATACAAGTGACATAGCTAGGTATATGTACTTGCATCATTTTAGTTAATCATGTTTTACTTTTTTATTTCTCGGTATAAATGGACCTTTATAATTGCGGTTGTTGGTTCATATCTTGCTACTCACTCGACTTAACCCATTTCTTAATTATTTTTTCTGTAGATTGTTGTGTTTGTTGGAGGTGTTGACACCAGTGCCACTGAGACAAAGGGAATTATCCTCATTCACAGTGCTGAGCAGGTTAGATATTGAAGCAATAGACTTTAAAAAATATATATGTTTTCTTTTTACAATGTTTATTATCTAAGATATTGGACAGTCAATCCTGTTAATATAGGTGTTAAGTGATGTTTTACCTTTAAGACTACAACTGTAAGGACCAAACGTTGGGACATTCACTACAAAAGTATTGAACATATTGTTCCACAGAAACTAGATGTCGATATAGGTGTGTATCAAGCTTATTAAAAGTGGTGTTTCTTACATTATGTGCATCGAAACTGAAATACTAAAAGAGGTCTTAAAACATTCTAATGGATCGTGTAGAAACATTCGTGTGTTGATTTAAGTCCGGAACCATTTGGGTCTTTCTTTCCATTAGTAGTTGTGAAACTGTTAATGCATTTAGTTGAAACTGAAGGATGTTACGTGTCTGTTCAGTCATGGGTTTTCACCTAATATTTAAGTCACAAACTCACATCCATCTAGTTTGACTCAAATATCATGAGGTGTTTTATAGGATTGTGTTGGTATTATTGATGGAACCCATATCAGCGCTTGGGCACCTGCTTCTAAACAAATTCCATTTCGAGGCAGAAAAGTTCAAATCACAAAGAACATTATGTGTGCTTGCTCGTTCGATATGTTATTCACATTTGTATATACGCGATGGGAAGAAACTGCCAATGATGCAAGAATACTCATGGATGCCATATCGAATGAAGAAAACAAATTTTCAATTCCTAAGGAAGGTATTGAATACATATTACTATAGTTCATGTTAACTTACATTTAATACTTCAAATGTGTTTGTTGAATTGATGAAGTTATCAACTGTTAATGTGAATGTAGGAAGGTATTATGTTGTTGACTCCTCTTACACAAACATGACTGGGTTTCTCACACCTTACCGTGGATAGTGGTATCATTTGCATGATTTTAGGGGAAGAAGTCGACAGGAAAAGGGTCCTATGGAATTATTCAATCATAGGCACTCCTCTTTACGTAATGTTATTGAACGTGGTTTTGGAGTGTTGAAGAGTCGGTTTTCGATTTTGAAATGCATGCCAAATTATCCACTTCGAAGACAACGACTCATTCCCGTAGTATGTTGTACTTTACACAACTTCATTCGTTTGAATTCAAGGAATGATGAATTATTTCGTCAATTTATGGCGGAGGATCTCATAGTGGCAGATGAAGAAAGCACAAGTACTAGTCAAGAAAGCACAACAATTGACATTGATGTAAGTGCGGCGAATATTGAGTTGGCAAACAATGTTAGAGATGATATAGCAGGGACAATGTGGCTTTATCATCAACATCGATATCACCACCAACGCGCTTAGCTTGTACAAATATAAACTTGTTGTAATGTGTGAAGTATTTGTGCAAGCTTATAACTAATTTTGAATTGTTTTGTAAAAGGCTTATAACTAAATTCTAAATTATCAATTTTAACTTATAACTAATTTAAAAAAAAATGTGTTTTTGAAAACAGTCCTACCAAACAGCTTTTTAAAATTTATTAGAAAATGAAAACAAGGAAAAAGGGTGTGTTTTAAAAACACTAAAAAATAATTTTTAAAAACACTTTTATAAAATGGTTCCAAACACGCCCTTAGCTTTAACGACTATTTTCTTACCAACTACGGTTGTTGGAATTCTTTAGCAGCTATTTCTTACAACTGAAACCTGTCGTGGTTGCCAGAAACCTGTAGCCACCAGTTTTCTGCAACTGCAGTCAGTGGAAACCTTTGGCAGCTATGTTGTACTAACTAAAAATATTATAATACAGCTACTAGCTTTCAGAGATCATAAATTAACAACTGAAAAGTACATTAACAGCTATATACTTGCAGCAACTAATTTTAGCCACCAAGACGATTGTTGGTACACACGTCTACCAACAACCAAAATGATGGTGTTGTTAGCAGCTTTCACAACCATTAGGATATGGCAGTAAAAAAAATATATTAGAGATTATATACTTCTAGTTGCTTGTTTTAGCCACCAGAACAATATGTTGGTAAACACCTATGCCAGCAATCTGATTGTTGGCGTTGCTAGTAACGTTCATCCACTCGGATTTGGTAACTATAAAGCATACAAAAAGCTAAATACTTCTAGCTAGTATAGTAAGCCACCAAAATAATTTGTTGGTAGATACCTATACCAACCATCAAATCACTGGTGTAGGTATTATCTTTCAACCACCATGATATGGCAATTAAAAATTACATTGGTGACTAAATAATTCTACCCACATCGAAGCAATCTATTAGTAGATATTTATACCAACCATCAAACTGTTGATGTGGTATTAACTTCCACCATGATATGAAAACTAGAAAATACATATTAGATAAGCTCTAATCAAACATAATTTTTAAGTATCTAATTATATATCTCATTTGTATAAATCAGAAATGTCTAAATTGTATTTGCTTGCTAACTACTCGTATGGATCAACCGGAGAATATTATATTATGTTGGGTGCTCGAATTAATGCCCGCAATAAACTTAAAAATGTAAATCCATATTATTATATTTACGAAAGTAAATGTTTGTATATACGAAAGCTTATACAAAACCAAATGTTTGTATATACTACACAATAACATTCATCCAATATCTCCCATAAACTATTTATTGCATTGAAAAATTGAATTACAAGATTTTGACTAGTAAAGATTGAATTACAAATTTAAGATAAAAAAAGGATCCACAAAATTCCTCTGCTCAGAAGATTCAATATAACTCTGCTCAGGAGAGCACATGAAAATGAGGGAGGAAAAGCCCTACTATGTGATAATAGAGCCAGAGATGCAATTAGAAAACAAGAATCACAAATCCTGAACCTTGGGCAACACCTTACACTTACAATTTCATACTAAGATTCTGTTAACAGAAGACAAACATTCTCTAGATGGAAAAATTAACACTGTTGTTGTCAAGTTAACTAGAATGAAAAGAAAAAAGGGACTAGCCTGACTACAGTAGAAGAAATCAAGGCAAGATTCACCAAAGAAACTCAAAGCATGGCAAGATACACTAAAAAAACTCAAAGTCCAACAACTTCATTTGAAGAAAAAAAAGACATTCGAAATGACACAAGACTTCAAGGAAATTCCGCACATCCTCATTCCTCAGCCTTTTGTTGGTGCTAGTGCTGCATCTTTCATTTCATCTACTCTAGTATCTTGCATATCGGAGGTCCCTGGTGTGAGTAATCACAGAGAAACTGCATTATTGAAGTAATGTCCTAGTAGGAATCCTTTCCTAGAGTGTGAAGTTCACCAATTGCCTCATCAAATGCCTGTTATGCAAGAGTACAATCAGGAGAGTTTAAGATATTATAATAGATCACAGAGAGGTTAATTAAGTGCATGTCTTCAGGTGCCAACACAGTAATGGCAATAACCTGAGCATATTGTGTAAGCAGAAAGAGTAGATTCATTAGCTTCTCAACTTCCATGCAATATTTCTCCATTTTATCGGTGAGTTTGTTATTGTTCCTGTGTTTCAAAAACAGCTTAAACAACATCATCCAGGAAGCTTCTATGCCAAAACACTTAAAATTAAGAAAAACTAAAATCCTTTCAGCAAATACAGTCAAAACTATTACATCAAACAGGACTCGGAGATACACGAAACTCCAATATAATCCGAGTTTGTTAGAAATCATGTATTTGTCATGTGCTACCACAACAACTTTAGCTTTGAGATTGATGATCTCATTGGCATCACGTTTCATATTAAATATTTAATGCTGCACAAAGACGATTGTAAAGCCAATGTACAAAACCAACTTTAACATGACTCCATCATCTCTTAACCATATATTTAGGCGAGATACTAATTGGGAATGCTAACGATCACAAGTTTGATTACATA
Source organism: Papaver californicum (assembly GCA_023531435.1). Classification (NCBI taxonomy): domain Eukaryota; kingdom Viridiplantae; phylum Streptophyta; class Magnoliopsida; order Ranunculales; family Papaveraceae; genus Papaver; species Papaver californicum. The sequence continues at coordinate 1,669,536 of JAJJMC010030994.1, read as the reverse complement.
TACTAGGATTTTGGTAAGTGGGCAGGGTATGCTTCGAATAAGTTATACAATTTCATCATATCAAATCAATTTATTAGATACTATGCCATGTGAGAAATGGAACGAATTCATTCTATACTCTTAAGCCCAGAATGTTAGAAACAAAAGCAATAAAAGAACATGACATTTGCATCAAATGAAAAATATGTGACAACCATGTTAAGCAAAGTAATGACCAAGTAAACCAGACTATTAGGACTGGGTTATTTCTAGCTAGTACAATTGACCCTTATACACACACCGAAATTCCACCCTTTTTTTTCCATGGAAGAGTCATCTTACAACAAAATCAAACTCTAGCATTAAGATACGAGAAAAGAATGATATCATATCATAAACCTAAAATCTAAAAGAAGGAATTTTAGGATTCTACAAGTACCTTGAATTTTTTTCTTTAAGCCTGCAGTGCTGAGAATTTTATCATTTACCACACATAACAGAACAAAGGGTGGACATGGACATTTGAAACTAAGCCATACTCTCTCCCATCTCATTTCCTACATACAAACAAAAACAATTTGACAAAACAAAACCAAGTAATCAGGACCTAAAACGCAAAGCAGAGCTGAATTTATACCAAAAAAAAAGGTTTGTAACTATAAACCAAAACTCAGGTTCAATTTAGGAACCCAACCCCCACATTAATTAGCCAAATCATGACTCGAAATAACAATTATTACCTCATAAAATTCCCCAGTTCATCTTCAAACCCTCTTTCAAACAACCTCATTAAGAATTCAACCTCCATCTGAAGTAGGAGATCCTTCAGATCTGTACTTGATATCCGTGGGTAGCACCAAAAGTGACCTGATACAGTAAACAAGCCAAGAAGAACTTAATTAAGCACACTCAAGTACACATGAAGCAATGAAACTATAGATACATAAAGAAGACTAAAGAGATACAAAACTAGGTTCAGAAGTTTATCCATATAAAACTACAGATTAAACCAAAAACAGAGAGAGGCCTAGTTTGTCAACAACAGATGGATTTTTAAGTTTATCTAGACACTGGGAAACCACAGTAGATTAGTGTCGATTGATCAATAGGATGCAACTATAACACCGTCAAATTGAACATAGCGATTTACCTAGAATCACAGAGATTCACTTAAAATCAACTGAAATACGATTACATTCAACTCAAACTCACTGAAACAGTAAACATAACAAGATCTAACCAAATTTTGATAGTTTACCAAGAACTAAAAATCTCATTAACGACAAGTAAAGTTGTGATTTTAGTCTTAGGATAAAAAGGAACCATATTTAGTCTAACCCATTCATCTGCAAGTGATTGATTTTTAGATACATTTGAAACGATTTCATTTGGTACCATAGTTAAGACATAGATCTTAGTACCTGCTAATAGCCTAATACGAAAATTGAACTGATTTTGTTGGTGATGGAAGATTATTTCTTAGTTGAACATAAGATACACCTGAAATTGGTGCGAAGTTGGGTAGCTCATCATTCTACCCGGAGTTTGCACAGATGAAACGCTCTAAAAGGATAATTGAAGGTCTAGTGCCTCACTCATGGGTGTTGAATGATCAACTACTCAATATTGTATTCACTACTGACGATTTAAGTCCTATTCTTGAAAGATGTGCATCTGCAGATTGAAAAAAATAAATTTAAACAAAGGGTTTAGATTAAGAAAGTGAATTATTGATTAACAAAACTCATTTCTTATTTTGCTAAGAAAAAAAAGAAACTTGATTGAGATAGACAGGAAGGGGAAGAAAACTAGAGCAAACAGAATACACATGGGTGGAAAACCAGGGAAAATACCATGACTTCCGAGAGTGAGTCTACCATGACTTCAAAATAACTAAACAAATCACAAGGGAAAGCATACACGAACTGGAGCATGATCAAAGAAAACCAGGCATAATCAAGTCAAAAGTTATCAAAAATATCAGCAAGATGTTTCGATTGAGTCAGTATAAACATAAATCACCCGGATAGAAAAGTTAATTCACCTTTATTAACAAAACCCACTTGACAAAACTGCAATTTCCCCTATTAAATCCAAATCCAAAACAAAACCTAAAAGCCCTAATTCAAAAATCCAAATCGAAAAATTTCCCCTATTTAATCAAAACCCACATTATAAATCAGCATAGCAATAAACCACGAGATTAGCAAGACAAGTAGAACAGACAATCGAAACCTTATTTCATCAAATCCATAAAAATACGATGTTGCTGAGACAATAAGAAAAATCCCTAAATCACTATCAATAATAATAAGAGACCTTGGATTAATCATGAGGATCAATTGCATGAAATTGAAAAGTTCTCTACAGGATTGCTGCATGAACTGCTGAAAATATGAAGAAATTTTTGAGTCTTAGTAGAGATGTAGAACACTCGGAGACCGCTTAGTTTAGGATTTTTTAGAGAGATGTGATGGAGAAGTAAAAAACGGAGAACACAATAGCAGCTGACAAAATTAGCGAGTTTCCTTTCTGTTGTAAATTAATTCTTTAGTGGATTCCACCGCTCTTACACCCCTCTTACACCACCACCTTATCATCTTCCCTTCCACCTCTTCACATCTTTCACTTGGTAACCCCCACATTTAGTGTAATAACTTAGGTTTAATACCTTA
>JAJJMC010030994.1:1515013-1666482 GCA_023531435.1 Papaver californicum | reverse complement strand
ATTAGCCTATAAATTGAGGCTCATTCCTTTGTAATGTATACTAATATTTAGTAATGGAAAATTCTCTCTTATTCTCTCTATATTTCTTTTGTGCAATAGTTCATCTTCTGAATTAGTTTATAACACTTTCGAGAGTTTTATCAATGAAAAGAGTTTTAGCATGATATGATGTTATTGTGGTATCATAATATGCTACTTCGGTAAACACATGTATTCCCATGCGGGCCCCAAACTAAAATCTCTTACTTAAAGTAGGAGATAAGTTAAGCTTACCGCTTCAAAATGCAACAAAACAAACACATATGATCCCGTCAAAGTCTGCATTGAACCCCTTAGAGCATCCACAGTGGGACGACCAAATATGGACCAAACCCAAATTTGATCTTTGGTCCGTCCAAAATGGATCACAATGGTACGATCAAATTTAGGTTATGGTCCAACTTTTCTACTGTTTGGGATTATATTTGATCCGAAAACTGGACTAAACACGAATATGGTGGAGCGTTAACTTACCCATGCGTCTCGTGTCAGGCGTGATGCTGGCTCTCCGTCTCGTGCCAGGCGTTTACCTAGACGTGCGTTTGAAGATTGACCGGGCGGTTGTCTAGGTGAACGTCCCATCAGGCGGTTGTCTAGGGCTACGCCTGTCACTTGGGCATTCTCTTAGACGTTCGTCTGAAGATTGACCAGGTGGTTGTCTAGGTGACCGCCCCATCAGGCGGTTGTCTAGGGCTATGCCTGTCACTTGGGCGTGCTCTTAGACGTGCGTCTGAATATTCACTAGGCGGTTGTCTGGGGCTACGCCTGATCAAAATTTACTCTCTACCCGTTGCGTTTCAGGCGGAGTAAACCCAATTTTTTTTGGTCTTTCCTCTTTGGGTTTAGTCGCACCACTGTGGGTGCTCTTACGAACTAATGGATGTAAACAAATAACACGTTCTTCCATTAAAATGGGTTGGAATTTGGGCGACAATCAATCTGTATGGTGGGGATTTCTCGGTAAAAAAATTCGTCAAATTTTGAGTTTTTCTTTAAAAATTTGTAGCCAAAAAAATTAAGTGCATCTTCTAGACATTGTAATGTTATTTAAAAATAAATTAAAAGAATTCTTTTTTCTAAATTTGTAAGAATATGAAAAATAGTTTTGTAAAATAAAAAATATACTCCTAGTTAAAACATATTTATCTAAGCTTCAAATTCTTTCAATAATCCTACATATTTATCTAAGGTCATGCAGATTTTTGGCCATAGTGGAAAACTTTGGGGGATTTCAAGAGTGTGCAGGAAGCAAAAAAAAACATATTGGGTTGTTAATTTAACATAAACGGTTGTCTATTTTAGTTTTTATTATTAATTATTTAAATTTAAATTTAAGTCAATATAGGTTAAAATTGAGGAATATGGGTAAGATTAATGGATACGTCTGAATTTGAGTGAAATTGTATGAGATAATGATAACGGGTGAAATTGATTGATATTTGGTAAATATTGGGTTATATCATGGATTTTTAGTGAAATTAAGGGGTAACATGTGAAACTGAATGAAATTGATGAATAACAAGTGAAATTGAATGAAATTGATGGATAACTTGTGAAATTGAGTGAGATCGAGAAACATTAGGTGATAATTAGTGAGGTTTAAGGGAAAATACATTGTTCATCAATTTTAGATTAGATAATGTATGAGAATGAGTAAAGTTCCAGGACATTAGGTTAAATTTTGTCAATAACAGGGGAAATTGAATAAGATTAAGGGTCATTGAATGAAATCAAAATAAATTGATGGTTAACGAGTGAATTTGAGTGAGAATGAAAGTAATAGGTGGTTGATTAATGATGGTTGAAATTGGTGAGCTCGAATATCGGGTGAAATTGATTAATAACATGATCAATTGAGTGGGATTGGGGGTTATTGGATGACATCGAGTGGAATTATTGCCTTATATATTGGTGAGTTCAAGGGAGATTAATTAATATTGGGTGATTGATTGATGACGAGAATTTGAGTGAAATGATTGATAATTGGTTAATTAATTGAGATCGAAGGATCCTTGGTGAAGTCGATCGATAACATGTGTGATCTCTCCTATTGGATAGCTTAAAGATTTACATAAGTTGGTCGCAAGAAAAATCCAGCCGCCCTCTCGAATTTATTCGATCTCACATGATATCCTTAGAACATAAGTCGATTGCAAAAATTAAAAAATTAAAATATAGATTTTAGTCGATCTTATTAGATATACTAGAAAATTACATTAGTTGAGTGCAGGAAAAGTAATCCGACTTAAGAATTCGATCAATCTCGTTAAATATGCTTAGAGATTTACAAAACTCTATTCCAAGAAAGATCCGCCCGACTCTAGCATATTTTTTTCAATATAATTTCATGTGGATATGCTTAATTAAAGATTTACATAAGTTGATTTAGCTGGAAAAATTAATTTTAACTTTAAAATTCGATCAATATTGTTGGATATGCTTAGAGATTTACTAACTTGATTTAAGAAAAAATTATTCAACTATATAATACTTCCGATCTTATCGGATATGCTTAGAGAATACTTAAGTCGATTGCAAAACAAACCATCAGACTTTGGAATACCTTCACTTTCATCGAATATGTTTAGTGTTTAAAATTGGGCTAGTTCGATTCCGTTAGATATGCTTCGAGATTTGCATATGTGAATTCCAAGATAAATTCATCTCAATTATGCTAAAATCCGAACGATCTCATTGGATATGCTTCACGACCTCTATAACTCAAAATCAATACAAGGACCTTACATATACCTATGTGAACCAAATTAAGTTTAAGTTTTATGACCTCTGTGATCCACTATCTATACCAGGACCCTAAATCTACCATTACGATTAATCTTTGCTCCATCACCTCTATGATCCATTATCTATTATGCAACTCTAACTCTATGACTTTAGAAAAACCAATTTGACCCAGGTGCTAATGCATCATTAAGTTTTATTTAATACAGGTCTCTGTGAAGATCATGAACGTACACATGTATTACGTAAACAACCAATGTGGTTAAATGGTGATGAAAACATTTAGCGATAGATTGTTAAATTTTTCAAATCCTATTTCACCAGTTATATTTTCTCGTTGTGTTTCATATGATGATGAAAACATTTAAGGATGAATGAGAATGCTTACCCATTTCCTATTATTTTCACTGTTTTCTTTCAGTTAAGCGTGTGGTTTCTATTTATTTTCTATTTAAATTCCTTTTTATTTGGATATGCCTAGAGAGGTTTACATAAATTGATTATAAGAAAGATCTATCCGACTCTAGATTTTATTTGATCTCAATGAATAAACTTAGAGATCAACATAAGGTGAATCCAAGATAAATTCATTTGAGCCTTCACATCCTATTGGATATGCACATATAAGATTATAAGTCAATTATAAGAAAGATTAGTTAGATTCTAAAGTTCATTGAATATCATGAAAGTTATTCTTTTAGAACCCACATTTGGAGGATACCTCCATAAATTGGGGGATACTAACGGTTACATAGGGCATAATAGAGGTACTTTATCCTATATATAAGAAAAACACATTAAAAACCTAATTAAAGTATCCCCTCTTCTTTCCAACTGCTGACTGTTATTTTCTTCTTCTTTTTTTCTTCTCTTCTTCTATAACAGTCGGTATTGTTCGATTGTTGAATGTAATACCAGAAGTATTGCTGGTACGGATACTCATGCCGGACATAACATCACAGTGAATAACATGCTCGTAAAAGAAATCACGTGTGTCATCCAACTAGGGAAGTCACTTTGTTAGAAGAACTTAGAGTAGGTTGTATAAATTCACTTGCAATTTTTTCCTTTTTTTTTATAAGTAAGAAACGAAAAGTGCCATTGCAGAGGATTAGCCGATGTAGGTCCTTGCTGTATAAATTCCTACAATTTTTTTTTTGTTCATGATGTGACAAGAAATCTGGTGTGCAAACCTTACTAACGAATAACATACTTTTAACCGGAAAGATTACTTGTCATAATTTTTTTAGTATATCGGATCATAGGATGTTTAAAATTAGCACATTAGAAATGAGTTGGTTTATGACCGGACACGAGCTGGACGCACGGCTAGGACGCCGAGAGGTTGCTCCCTTTTTAATTCCTTTTTCACCAAAAATGAATGCTCTCAAAGTGATTTGAGCTCCCAACCGATGGATTCTTACGAATAGTCGTTAACCACCACACCATATGTTAGTTTTCAATTTATTATGAAACAATTTTACCCTAAAACGTTTCAATGTCTTAATCACTACCAAGTGCTACGTTTTTTTAAGTAATAAAAAATTATATTACATATTTATAATATTATCGATCACCTATTATGAAAATTAATGTATATAATTATTATATAAATATGTATATAGACGTATATCCGTGTTTTAATTTTTATAAAATTTATCCGTACATATATCTGTATCGTATTGTGTTCGCGTCGTCGAGTCCGCATCGTGTAGGGTTCTTCTTTTACCCTAAATATTTCTTGTTTTTCTTTTCATTTTCTTTAGGTATCTGCTCGTTAAATTAAGCGCAGTAAAATCACACTAATTACCTTAAAACCAAGAAACCGTTAGGTTAAGTATTCTTTTAACACGTGGTATTAAAATAACCATAAGATTTATAGAAAACCCATCAACTTGGTGCCAGAGATACGAATCGTCTGGCCTGCAACACGGTGACAAATGGAAGGTATATACGTAGGAAAAATCACGGCCTCTCACCTCTCTGATAAATTCCCCGAGATACCCACTCTGGAGATTTCCTTTATAAACCAAAGCGGAAACATCTAAACCCTAATTTCATATTCCTCTCCGCCACTCTCGCTCACTCGCTCTCCCCTTTTCTTTTATTTTTTCACGTTAAAAAAACCTAGATTGAGAATTAAAGAACCTTAACTCAACATCTTATTTCCCTATCAAATCTCAAATCTAACTGGAAAATATGTTTATGTTTTTACAGTCTCATCATACCCGTGGGAAAAAATCAATTCGTTTTTCATTTTCCCGATCTCACTGTACTCATGAAGAAGAAGGAACATGGTGGATGATGAGATGTTATACTAAAATCTAATAAGTGAGTTTTGTTTTGTCAATTTTGATTTTGTGAAAACCTAATTTCTTTCCATTAATCTTTTTATTGGCTTGACCTGGCTTCTGTTTCTCTATCTATGTTTTACTCTTTGCTACTTCAAAGCCAGCTAAATCTGGTAGTGGTAAACAAAAGAAGAAGGTAAATTCATGATCCTCAAACTTCAATCTGTATTGGGTTCTTCTTTTATGGTGGAATTAAATTTTTTATTTTTTAATGTGTTGTTTTGTTTTCTGATTTGTACAGAAGTGGAGAAAAGATTAACATCATGCTCTTCTTTGATGAATCTAGGTTTTAATCCGTGATGTTGCTAAGATTCTTCTAAGATCATTACTTAGCTGGTTTAGTAAATAATATGCCTGTACTGTTTGATAATTATGGATTTTGTTACGTTACTAGATTAGGGTTCTTGTCATGTAACTGTGTGTTGTTAGGGCTTTGATAAAGATGTTTTTTTTATGTTGGTTTCTTTTGTGTTTTACTCTATGCTATTTCACCTCAAATACCTGTATTTACGGTTTTAATTTTCCGTAAAGGCCAACATTTGTTGGTGAAGTTATGTTTAGAAGATAGGGAATTGTGGGAAATCTCATGTTTCTTCTTCTGAAAGGGCTATGGTAGGAATACCGGGATTTCTTACTGTTGTCTAGTTGAATAATATTTCAACTTAGTTTGAAACCTTCTCTTTAGATATATCGTATATGCTAGAATATTGATTTTTTTTTGTACATTATAGGATGTGGCATTGATTGAGTTCTAGCATTTATATTCCATTTAAAGTCAGTCTGTCTAATTCGTTCATGCTCTTGTGATTGTTGTTAGCTAGGCTTGCTTGCAATCTTGCATCTCAAAATCTTTGGATTATGTTGCTTCATCTCAAGTCATAATGTTTGGTATTGTGTTTCTCATTAGTTTTTTGCCTCTCCCAGTCACCATGTACTTATTGGCTTTAGTTAATGAAATCCTTAGATGACACTAATTTCCAAAGAATCTTGTACAAGACTGCTTTCTCTCAGTGCAATATGTTCTGACTTCTGAACTGGAAGCGATAATGATGACTCTTCCATCTCTTTGCGCTTTCCTTTGCTTGTCTCTGTATCCATCTTTGTCATTTGATTCTGCTTCAGTTACTTACTAATCTGATTTTGATTTATTTTAATATTTGCAGCCTTCCCATAAGTCATTTATAATCAAGGAGAAGTTCTTTAAAAAGATGAGACAAAACAGCCGACCCATCCCTAACTGGATCCATATGTGAACTGTTAACTCCATCAGGTTTATTTTTAACCTTCTCTCCTTCTATTTTTTTGCTCTTGCGTATAATTTTTTTTGCTCTTAGAATTTGTGAAATTGAAGTATGTTTAAGAGTCCTAATGGGCTAGTTCTTATTGTTCTTATCCCTATGAAGAAAGATGTTATTTGATCACTAAGAAGAAAGATGCTAGGACTTTACTTCAGTGTTTTGCAAACTAAAATAAATGATAAATTAATTATTCGGACGTTGAAGTGGCAAATGATGTCCTCATACAGTTCAAGTATGACTATCAGTTCTGTGTTGTGAAGGAATAGTTTTATGTCATTTTAATATATATCCACTGATTACTTGAGTGTTGGTTTCTGTTCGATTAAGCAAATGGTAGCCAGAATTGATCTGTGTGTTGTGAATTTTCTTGTTGTTTTTGAAATAGTAATGCTTATAGGTTTGATTTTAATATATTTGAATCTTTAGTATGTACCCATACCTTTTGGTTTTGCTAAATGACATCGACATTGGTTCGTTTATCTTTGCTATTACTTCTCTTCCTGCTGATCTAAGTCTTTCTACCATGCCCACATAGGTATTATTTCTGTTATGTTCATGGTTTTGTTGTGATAATGTATCAGCTATTAAAGCATTTGATGAAAAGGAAGGATTTTTAGTAGCATAGAATGGACTTCATACAGAAGGTCTGGAACATATTTGCTCGGGAGTTCTTGACACATGTTCTTATTTTGGGATGTAATCAGTGTAGTCCATACCGGTCGATATACCTCCGGTTTTACCGGTTTCGACTGAAAAGCGATACGAAATTCAGTATACCGGTAAACGGTATTTGACCGAAAAAATCGGTCGGTATGGACTGTACCGGTTTGGCCGGTATGGATTGTACCGATTTGGCCGGTACGGCCGGTATTGACCGGTATTGGGCGATATTGACCGGTACAATCATTTTTTTTTGTTAAAAAAAAGTAAAAAATAAAAAAATTATTCTTGTTTTAGGGTTTTCAATTGTTACTCATATTTTTTATGATATTTTAGAATAATATATGCATATGATAATATCGATAACTAATCTAATGATCTTAAAATTGTAATATTTTTGTTTAATTAATATTTTAGACGATAAACTTTGAAGTTGTTCTTGTTTCTTTTGTTTTTTCAGTTTGAATTTTGTATGAAATCTATGGATCTATATGTTTTGGATGAATACTAGTTCAGCTTTTTAAACTTTTTGAAAAAATGTTTGTTATAACGTGTTAAAATATATTTATAGTTATAAAATGTGAACTAGTATTTTTTCATAAAATTATAAATATAAAATATATGAACCGATATTCCATTGATATCTAAACCGAAGTTTTTCCAGTATACCGGCGTATCGGTGTATCGTTCTCGACCGGTACGAATCGAAATCTGGTATGATACAACCTTGGATGTAATTGAAGTTTGTTGGGGTTTTTATATTTGGGATGCAAGGTTTTTTTGGGGTCTTTATTTTGTGATGTAAAGTTTTTTGGGTCTTATTTTGGGATATAAAGTTTGGGTTTATGAAAGGCAGGTAATATTTTGGAAATATTTTAGATATTAATCGTAATTAATGGAATTTAATTACTTCTATTGTTATATAGGTTCCTTATTTTAGTGCCAACTGTTATGTAACTAGATTTGTAGTGGGATGCAACTAGATTCGAACAACTAGATTCAGTGGTTTAAGCCTCTAGTCAACAAAACAATTTTAGAGGCTAGAACCTTTAGTCAACAAAACAATTATACAATTATAGAGGCTAGAGCCTTTTATCAGCAGAATCTCTATTAGTTAAACCCTTAGCCAACTACACCAATAATGCCTAAAACAATTGGATTATACGTGAGTAGAGCTTGTCACTACCTTAAACAACTTGATCATAAGTGGGTGGAGCTTTTCACCAACGAAAAAGCAAGCGGCTATAAATCTTAATCAACTAAAACGTTGTTGGAAGACCACTTCATCAACTTAACGATCAACTATTAACTTGCAGGAAAACCACTTAACCAACCGTACAAAAGCAACTGAAATTCTTTAACAGAAGCTTAAAATCTTGAGCAACTAAAATTTAGTGGAGGAAACTCTTAACCATCAAAATATTAAGTTCTACAGTTCTTAGCCAACAGTTTCAGCAACACAAATCTAGTGGGTTCTATTCTCTAGCAATTAACATTATATTATAGTTGGCCACCTTTACTAACAATGTATCAACTTTCAACAACCAATATTTTAACTATGTATTAGCCTTCAACAACATATATTTTTATGGGTTAAGTATTTCAACAACTGCTGCTTATATGCTCCACCAACGATGGACGGGTAGTTACCGAAAATTTATGCCAGCTAAAACTCTTAGTGTTTCACTATTATTGCAAGACGTTTATACCAGCATTTATGTTGGTACATGTTTTTAGCCACATAACCTTTAACAGCGAGACGTTTTCGTTGCTATATAATTGCCAGAGGTCTCCAGCCACTGAAACACGATCTGCAGTAACTCTTTTAGTTTAGTTGGTAAAGATCATTTTTCTTGTGGTGTGGTTAAGGGAAAACACAGATAGATTTAATTCAGAGAAAGCACATAATTATTCTAGGTAAAGAAACTCACTATCATTGGCCTATGTCATTTTTTACTTGTGATTTCCTTAGCAATTTTCATCACCAGTAATCACAAACTGCTACTGAAGCTAGGATTCTTAACAACCATCTAAACCCCAAGCTAACATTAGATAACTGTGATGACTATTTAATTGCAACTTAAATATTGGATAGAAAAAATCATCAGTCATTATGTAAACAAAGTTCATAAATTATTTAGAAGTCGTAAAACATAATCAACATATATTAGAGATTGAATAACAGAGTTGATGTATTAATAAGATAACATATTTGTGATTTTAGGTTACATCCCTAACCAATGAGATAATTATCTAGACATGGATTTTTTAAAACCTATGAAAAATAGCAAAATAAGGGGAATAAAACTAACCCTAAGCAAAAGTAAAAAATGAAGCTTTTTCTCTAGCTCTATGCGACTGGTTTATGCCCTAAAATTGTCTCACAATTCTGAAGTTGAATTTCCTTTTGTTAGTACCTAAAAATAATTCCTATGCAAAACAGTGTACTGTAGAATTACTTTATTTAGATTCAGAAATCAAAATCGTACAACAAGCCTAAACCGCGAAAGTAGTCGTTCTGTCCTGTTTCGGTCACAAGGAGAGAAGATGGCTTGATCTTAGGGAGGGAAGCAGAGAAAGTTGAGGAAATCAGTGGTGATGAAATGTGTGTAAGCGGTTTGAACTATGGAAAATAACAGAGATCGTAAGAATGATCATCTTGTTCTGTTTCCTGAATAGGCTAAGTAGCCTATTTATAGCAGTTTGAAATACACACTTCTTTCCTCATAAGTGGTGGAGGTAGTGATAGGACGGAGATATGGAGATCATGGAGATATGGTCTAGCCACGCCCATTATGTTGGATTTTCTTTAGAAACTTTTAAACCATTACTTTATTATCTCTTTAACCGATATAACTGTCACCACTACTTTGTAAATTTCTCATCATGGGGAGTTGCCACACCACATGTTGTTGTAAACCAAAAAACTAATACCCATGAAGAATCCCCAAATGTAACATGTTTTTGTAAGAGTTAGTGGAGTCATGGACTCAAAGAACATACATAATTTAGGAGTTTTTTCGTAAGATAATGCTACCAATAATTTTTATGCCTACTCAGCATGGCAATTACATAATTGTGGCATGTTTGCAACATATAATTTGTGCTAGAAACAATGGCGTATACGAGTGCTATAGGAGCGATTGGGGTGTTGCTAGCACATGCTAGTTTCTTGGCTATGGCCTAGGTGATTGCGCTAGCAGCGAAGGATGACGTTGGCACGAGCAGGCGAGGATGGGGAAACAGGTAAGGATGGCGCAACATGTAAGAAGCTGCTGGCAGCGCATACACTTGTGCTGGCCTTGGCGCTAGCGCATAAGCAAAGAGAAACCAACTTCCTTGTCAAGTTAGATAATACAGGTAGGTGTAATGAAGAACTGTAAATGCCTACTTCAGGAAGTATTATTTTTATTATAGTGGAGTAGGCAAGCGTAAGTAGGGAAGGATTGAAATAATCTCAATCAATCCCTTTGCCCCTCATTCTTCGAGAATCAGAAAGATCCTTTTCGAGTTTGAATTTGTTCGTTTGGAATCTGGGTTTTCCTACTTATTTATTTTCTTCTTTATTTCTATTTTCTTTTTCTTCCCTTCCATCATTCCTTTAGTCCCATAAGTTTGATCCTGTAGAATCTGACCCATTTTCTCATCGAGCGAAGGGTACGAAAGAAATCAGATTTCTTTTTCGATCAAAAGTACTATGTGAAATCTTCTTTGGAATTGTTCTATTTCCAAACTTCACCTTCAAGAAGCGTAGTTTTTTGCAGATTTATTTCAATAAACGCCTTTCGTTTTATACCGAATCCAACCCTGCGTGCCTTTACTCGTAAGACGGAGAACACTAAATAGAATCAAATCACACCATCTCTATAACAGGTAAATGCCTCTTTTTCTCCGGAAGTTGTCGGAATTATGCGTAATAAGATATTGGTCACAATTGAAGAGGTCTTAAGAATGGAAAGAATTAGGGGAAGAAGGGCCTACGGGTAATGAATGGGAAGATAGAAAAATAGGAAGAAGAAAGGATTTTTTGGTTAGACGCATGGAATTAGCTAAGCATTTTATTCGAACAAATATGGAAGCAGAATGGATGGTTTTGTGCCTACTACCAGTCCTTCCCCCTGAATTGAGACCGGTCCTATCCACAGGTTAAATAAATAATTATCAGGAACGAAGTAATCCTTTTTTTAAGCCCACTTTTACTTTTCGTAGAAAGAAGCATAGGAACGAAATAAATAGGTTGAAATACCTACTTAGACAACGAGTATTTTATTCAAGGATTAAGTTATTACTGAATAAAGACAAACTAAAATAATAAATGATAAGATCAATTCGGAAGCACCCTTTTTTCTATTATAGCAGACGGAATTGCATTGGTTTAATTTGTGACTCCTCGATACATCTTGATTCTATCTATCCTACTAACACATAGCGAGATAATACCGAACCAGTCCTTAGATTTAGTTAAGGCCATCGAGGAGCCGTATGAGACTGAAGTCTCATGTACGGTTCTGCAATAGCGATGGAAGCAGTGATGTTATCACCTACTATAATTATCTAACAGTTCAAGTACAGTTGATATAGTTGAGGCGCAGTCAAAATATGGTTTTTGGGGGTGGAATCTGTGGCGTCAACCTATAGGTTTTGCAGTTTTTGTAATTTCTTCCCTAGCAGAATGTGAGAGATTACCCTTTGATTTACCAGAAGCCGAAGAAGAATTAGTAGCAGGTTATCAAACCGAATATTCAGGTATCAAATTTGGTTTATTTTATGTTGCTTCCTATCTAAATCTACTAGTTTCTTCATTATTTGTAACAGTTCTTTATTTAGGAGGTTGGAATCTTTCTCTTCCGTACATATTTCTTCCTCATTTCGAAATTAATGAAGTGGGTGGAGTCTTTGGAATGACAATTGGTATTTTTATTACATTAGCTAAAGCTTATTTGTTCCTGTTCATTCCTATTACAACAAGATGGACTTTACCTAGGATGAGAATGGACCAACTATTAAATCTTGGGTGGAAGTTTCTTTTACCTATTTCTCTAGGTAATCTATTATTGACAACTTCTTTCCAACTCTTTTCACTCTAAGGGCATACGATATTCTATTCTCGATTTAGAACTTCTCTCAAACAAGAGAAAGAAACTTCAAATTATTCATAGATATTCACGATATGCTCCCTATGGTAACTGGGTTCATTAATTATGGTCAACAAACAGTAAGAGCTGCAAGGTATATTGGTCAAAGTTTCATGATTACCTTATCCCACACGAATCGTTTACCCGTAACTATTCAATATCCTTATGAAAAATTGATCACATCTGAGCGTTTCCGCGGTCGAATCCACTTTGAATTTGATAAATGCATTGCTTGTGAAGTATGTGTTCGTGTATGCCCTATAGATCTGCCTGTTGTTGATTGGAAATTGGAAACGGATATTCGAAAAAAACGATTGCTTAACTATAGTATTGATTTTGGAATCTGTATTTTTTGTGGGAACTGCGTCGAGTATTGTCCAACAAACTGTTTATCAATGACTGAAGAATATGAACTTTCTACATATGATCGTCATGAATTGAATTATAATCAAATTGCTTTGGGTCGGTTACCAATGACAGTAATTGGAGATTACACGATTCGAACCATTATGAATTCCACTCAAATAAAAAAAGCCACGGGTAAACTCCTTGATTCAAGAACTATTACCGATTACTAAGATTCCGTTTTAATCTAAAGGAGCGGATCTTCTTTTATTTTGTTCGGTTAATAACGAAAAAAAACCAGCTCTTATTTATTGGTGATTCGCGAGAATCACGGCTTACTTTGGATAAAAAAGAATTGAATATATCCGCGATAATTTCGAAATATATGAATATATAAGCAATCGGATAGAGAAATGGAATGAATTAATCTATCTACATCAACCCACACCCCGTATAGGATTTAATAAAAAAGTCACTTATCATAAAAACAGGGTAACTTTCCTTTTCTGGTCTAGTCAATAAGATTATGAAACATTTCGACTTATTTATCTCTTATTTTACATATAATGGATTTAACTGGACCAATACATGATTTTCTTTTAGTTTTTTTGGGGTTGGGTCTTATAATAGGAGGTCTAGGAGTGGTATTACTTACTAATCCTATTTTTTCCGCCTTTTCATTAGGATTTGTTCTTGTTTGTATATCCTTATTTCATATTCCATCGAATTCCCATTTTGTAGCTGCTGCACAACTCCTTATTTATGTAGGAGCCATAAACGTCTTAATCATATTCGCTGTTATGTTCATGAACGACTCGGAATATTACAATGATTTCAGTCTTTGGACTGTTGGGGATGGGGTAACTTCACTGGTTTGTACAAGTATTTTTGTTTCACTAATAACTACTATCCCAGATACGGCATGGTACGGGGTTATTTGGACTACAAGATCAAACCAGATTTTGGAGCAAGATTTGATAAATAAAGGTCAACAAATCGGGATTCATTTATCAACCGATTTTTTTCTTCCTTTTGAGCTTATTTCTATAATTCTTTTAGTTTCTTTGATAGGTGCAATTGCTATGGCTCGTCAGTAAAAAATACGGAGAAAAAGAATTATTTGGTTCTGTCTTAGCCTATCCATTTTCCTTCAATTAATGGTCAGATTTTTCAGGTAGAAAATGTAAATTTTTTCTTTTAGTTCAATCTATTACCAATATGTTCCTTAGTTCTGTACTTGTTAGATTCGAGTCAACCAAATTAGTTAAGGTTGAATTGTTGTTCATATTGAAATTAAAGAAATTCAGATTGAGGGGGGTTTGGTTAATGCTGCTTGAACATGAACTTGTTTTGAGTGCCTATTTATTTTCTATTGGTATTTATGGATTGATCACAAGTCGAAATATGGTTAGAGCACTTATGTGTCTTGAGCTTATACTGAATGCAGTTAATATGAATTTCGTAACATTTTCTGATTTATTTGATAGTCGCCAATTAAAAGGGGACATTTTTTCTATTTTTGTTATAGCTATTGCAGCCGCTGAAGCAGCTATTGGGCCAGCCATTGTTTCGTCCATTTATCGTAACAAAAAATCAATTCGTATCAATCAATCGAATTTGTTGAATAAATAATGGTAATTAGATGAATGTGTTAATCATACAAATAACGAATAAAATCTTTCTCAATACAAATTAATATTATATACGACAGAAGCATATGACTCTGTTTGCTAAAGAGTAATAAATCAAAGTATCTTGGCCCTCTCTCATGACCAAATATATAAGTCAATTTTTTAGAAAACAATTTTGGTTAATTATTGATTCGTCTGGTGTCTACAATATATGATTCCATTTTTTTACTAGATCGAAAATTCATGATGTTCAAAAAGTAGATAGATCCAATGTCACATTCAGTAAAGATTTATGATACATGCATAGGGTGCACTCAATGTGTACGAGCCTGCCCCACAGATGTATTAGAAATGATACCTTGGGACGGATGTAAAGCTAAGCAAATAGCTTCTGCTCCAAGAACAGAAGACTGTGTGGGTTGTAAGAGATGTGAATCCGCTTGTCCAACAGATTTCTTGAGTGTCCGAGTTTATTTATGGCATGAGACAACTCGCAGCATGGGTCTAGCTTATTGATACGTTCCAGAAAGCTTAACTTGAATCCATTTTTTTATCTTTACCGACAAAACCCCGTGCTCGAAATCGAAATAGGCTATTTTCTCGAGTACGGGGTTTTCTGGTCAAAGTGTATCTTATCTTGTCTTTACTACGAATTATTTTCCTTGGTTAACAATAATTGTTGTTTTGCCGATATTCGCGGGTTTTTCCATTTTCTTTCTCCCCCATAGAGGAAATAAGGTCATCCGATGGTATACTATATCTATATGCCTAGTGGAACTACTTCTAACGACCTATGTATTCTGTTATCATTTCCAGTTGGACGATCCATTAATTCAATTAGAACAGGATTTTAAATGGATTAATTTTTTTGATTTTCACTGGAGACTCGGAATCGATGGAATTTCCATAGGACCTATTTTATTGACGGGATTCATCACAACTTTAGCTACTTTAGCGGCCCGGCCAGTTACTCGGGATTCACGACTGTTCCATTTCTTGATGTTAGCAATGTACAGCGGTCAAATAGGACCTTTTTCTTCTCGAGATCTTTTACTTTTTTTTATCATGTGGGAGTTAGAATTAATTCCTGTTTACCTACTTTTATCCATGTGGGGAGGGAAGAAGCGTTTGTACTCAGCTACAAAGTTTATTTTGTACACTGCAGGGGGTTCTATTTTTCTCTTAATGGGAGTTCTCGGTATGGGTTTATATGCTTCTAACGAACCAACATTGAATTTTGAAACATTAGCGAATCAATCATATCCTGTGGCATTAGAAATAATATTCTATTTTGGTTTTCTTATTGCTTATGCTGTCAAATCACCGATTATACCTCTACATACATGGTTACCAGATACCCACGGAGAAGCACATTACAGTACATGTATGCTTCTAGCCGGAATCTTATTAAAAATGGGAGCATATGGGTTGGTTCGGATCAATATGGAATTATTACCCCATGCTCATTCCTTTTTTTCTCCCTGGTTGATTATTGTAGGCACAGTGCAAATAATCTATGCAGCTTTAACATCTCCCGGGCAACGCAATTTAAAAAAGAGAATAGCCTACTCTTCTGTATCTCATATGGGTTTTACAATTATAGGAATAGCCTCCGTAACCGATCTGGGACTCAATGGGGCCATTTTGCAAATAATTTCTCATGGATTTATTGGTGCGGCGCTTTTTTTCTTGGCAGGAACGAGTTATGATAGAATACGTCTCGTTTATCTCGACGAAATGGGAGGAATAGCTATCCCAATGCCAAAAATATTTGCAATGTTCAGTAGTTTCTCGATGGCTTCTCTTGCATTGCCGGGAATGAGTGGTTTTGTTGCCGAATTGGTAATCTTTTTTGGCATAATTACCAGCCCAAAATATCTTTTAATGCCAAAAATACTAATTACTCTTGTAATGGCAATTGGAATGATATTAACTCCTATTTATTCATTATCTATGTCACGCCAGATGTTTTATGGATACAAGCAATTTAATGCCAAAAATTTTTATTTTTTTGATTCTGGACCACGAGAGCTTTTTGTTTCAATCTGTATCTTTCTGCCAGTAATAGGCATTGGTATTTATCCAGATTTCGTTCTCTCACTATCTGTTGACAAGGTAGAAGCTATTTTATCTAATTACTTTTCTCGATAGTTTGCATGAATAAGGCATAAAAAAAAAGCTGCGATAATAAAATTAGGTGGACAATAAAAGAAAAAGAAGTGAATTGTAATCAGATACGTTTGAAGTTTTAGAGAACCGGTTCAATCAAGTAGTAATTGAACCGGTTCTCTAAAACTAACACAAACTTTCATTACATATGCGATTTCTATGTATTAGGTCACGTCTTCGATTAAGATGCTAATGTGAATGAACCATAACTATGTAGGCCTATTCCTAATAGATTGACCCCAAAATAGCATACCCAAATTATAAGAAATCCCATAGAAGCTACAATTGCGGAATTTGTGCCTTTTAAATTTTGGTTGGTTCTAATATGTAAATAAATAGCAAATATAGTCCAAGTAATAAATGCCCAAGTTTCCTTGGGGTCCCAATTCCAATATGACCCCCACGCCTCATTAGCCCACACTGCGCCTGAAAGAATACCAACCGTTAAAAAGATAAACCCTAGACTAATGACACGATAACTCCAACGATCCAATTGCTGAATCAATTGATACCTGTGATAATTTCTAAATGAAAGTAAAGAATTGTTTAGTAAAGCATAGCTTCTTTCATTTACATATTGAATCTCATCAAAATCAAAGGAAAATGGCCCAATTAATGAATGCTTGTTTTTACCAAAGACCCATAGGCTTTTTCGAAATGTAATGACTAGAAGAGATACTGATAATAATGATCCACATAAAAGAGCTGCATAACTTAATATCATCATACTTACGTGCATCATTAACCACTGAGATTGGAGGGCAGGTACTAATATTGTGGATTGATGCATTTCAGTCAAAAGACCTGAAGTAGCAAATCCTTGGGTAAAAATAGTACTTGGTGCGGTTATTGCGCTTAAATCGTTTTTATTATTCCATATTTTAGGAACCATATGAATAATGGAAAAGCCCCATGAAAGGAATAGTAATGATTCATATAAATCACTTAAGGGGAAATGTTCCGAATAAATCCAACGAGTAACTAATAATCCTGTTATACAGAAAAAGGTAGCTATCATGCCCTTTTCTGACGAATCATGTAGTCCTATGGTTTCGTGGACTAATAAGGTCATCAAATAAATCGTAATTACAATTGAAACAATTGAAAAAGAGATGTGAGTTAATATATGTTCTAAAGTCGAAAATATCATAAAAAATCCTAAAAAAAAAAAGGGAGTCCTTTAACACTGGAACGGAAATGATTAATCCATTTCATTTTCATTATAAGATTTATTGTATCTCTTTTAGAAGATGCCGCCACTCGGACTCGAACCGAGATGCTCTAGCACTGCTTCCTAAGAGCAGCGTGTCTACCGATTTCACCATAGCGGCTTGCTCGAAAGCATAATAGCCCATACGCACTCAAACGTCGAGATTGTAAGGAGTCAATTCAATGTAATATTTTTTAGGAAAAATGCAAATCAAATAAAGGCCTATTCCTATTTCTATTTGAACGTTCAATAATCTCTTATAGGATGGTTTTCATTTTAACGATGGACTTTTCGAAAGGTTTCAGCTCTCCCAAAACGAACAGCTTAGTAGGAACTAGAGAGTTCTGCTCTCAATTCAGGTATAGAAGTAAAAAAAACCTTTCTTTTTTTATTCTTTTTTTATGATTTCATGGGTCCGAACAAAACGAAAAAATCTATTGTATCCATAGTCATTAATAAGAAAACCCTCAAAAGAAAAGTGAAACTTTCTATCAAGTACTATGTTTTTTCGTTTGACCAAAAAAACATAGTACCCTTTTTTTATTTAGGAAATGAAAGGCTTCCTATCCTAAATACGACAACCGATAGTGCGGCCTCATATTTATCAGTAAAAAATATGAGTTAATGGGAGTCGTTCATCTTATCAATTTTATTAGCAAATTCTTCGAGGCATATTGATTTAGATTATTCCAAGACTTGTTTATTTTTTTGTTGCACAAAAAAACTTTTTGAATTCCCGGTAGAAAGAGATTTTGCTAAGGAAAAAGCTTTTAGCGCAGCCAAATATCCTTTTCTTTTCCAAATGTTTTTACGAATACGCTTTTTTGATATAGAAGTACGTTTCTTTGGAACGGCCATTTTAAAATAAAGAGGTTACTCATTGTTTTAGTTGGATGTGAAAGACATGTATTGTTCAAAATGCGTCATTTTTTTCTTTAGCTCTATATTTATTCCCTAGATCATACTTTCTTGATAATATACAATATGGATACGTGTGAGTCCCATAGAGGATTTCTGGAGAAAAGTTGTATATCTTAATTTTTTCTTTATTTTCGGAATACTTTATTCCTTTTTTTTACGTACATTATAAAAAAAAAAAGAAGCCTTTTGATATACTAATCTTCGTTCGAATCTATATCTGTGTCACCGTCATAAAAAAAAGGGCTACGGCTCATCGTATTCTCTTTTTTTTAATAAAAAAGAGAAAAATGGAAAACGCTTACCTTAATTGAAGAGAAGAATACTGTAACCTTTTTTCTATCAATTCATCAATAGAGTACAGTACCCTTAGTTAAATGAAAATTTCAAAAAAGGAAAACCGGAATGAGACTGATATTGAATCAGTTAATATAATAAACACTTGAGAAAAAGCCATTTAACTAAGTCCTTTTTTCAATTCTACGCAAAGTGGGTATCAAAGTGCCGGATATCGTAGAGTTTTCTAGAAGTATCCGTTGTTTTGGTGGAATAGAAGCTACTCGAGAATAATTAGTAAAGTCTTCCAAATATACTAACTAGAATCACAAGATCTTTTTTGGGGGTCAAGTTTTTGCTAGATCCTATGCTCAATAAAGTTATTGATGGATCTTACATACCAGAATAAAGTACTTTTTTTACTATAATTAAATTACTTAATTGTTTTTCCTTGATCAATGAATATAATAATAAAGAAATGAAAATTTCATATTATGATTCTGTATCTTCCTAAATATCCTAGTTAATCACTAAGTGGTACCTTTTCAAAAAAACTTGATCTTTTGACCGCTTGTAACTTCTTATTTTTTTTTGGAGGGGAAAGAATTAGAAAGATTTAAGAATCCAAAATTCTATTTTAGTTCTTTCTTTTCTTTATTTTATTGCTCTTTCCGAAAGATATCAGAGCTGGTGAATTGAAAAAAAAAAAGTTTGATTTTCTTATGGAACATACATATCAATATGCATGGATCATACCTTTCGTTCCACTTCCAGTTCCTATAGCAATAGGGGTGGGGCTTCTCCTTGTTCCAACGCCAACAAAAAACCTCCGCCGTCTCTGGGCTTTTCTTAGTGTTTTATTACTAAGTATAGTTATGCTTTTTTCAATCGATCTGTCTATTCAACAAATGAATGGTAGCTCCATCTATCAATATTTATGGTCTTGGACCATAAATAATGATTTTTCTTTAGAGTTTGGCGACTTGATCGATCCACTTACTTCTATTATGTTAATATTAATCACTACTGTTGGAATTATGGTTCTTATTTATAGTGATAATTATATGTCTCATGATGAAGGATATTTGAGATTTTTTGCTTATATGAGTTTTTCCAATACTTCCATGTTGGGATTAGTTACTAGTTCAAATTTAATACAAATTTATTTTTTTTGGGAGTTAGTTGGAATGTGCTCGTATCTATTAATAGGTTTTTGGTTCACACGACCAATTGCAGCAAATGCTTGTCAAAAAGCGTTTGTAACTAATCGTGTAGGGGATTTTGGTTTATTATTAGGAATCTTAGGTCTTTATTGGATAACGGGTAGTTTCGAATTTCGAGATTTGTTTAAAATAGTCACAACCTTGATTGAGAATAATGGTTTAAATTCTTTTTTTCTTACTCTGTGTGCCGCCCTATTATTCCTTGGTGCAGTTGCTAAATCTGCACAATTCCCCCTTCATGTATGGTTACCTGATGCTATGGAAGGGCCTACCCCTATTTCAGCTCTTATACACGCTGCTACTATGGTAGCAGCGGGAATTTTTCTTGTAGCTCGACTTTACCCTCTTTTCACAGTTATACCTTACATAATGAATCTTATTTCTTTGATAGGTATTATAACCGTACTTTTAGGAGCCACTTTGGCTCTTGCACAAAGAGACATTAAGAGAAGTTTAGCGTATTCGACAATGTCGCAGTTGGGTTATATTATGTTAGCTTTAGGTATGGGATCATATCGAGCTGCTTTATTTCATTTGATCACCCATGCCTATTCAAAAGCATTATTATTTTTAGGCTCCGGATCCATTATTCATTGTATGGAAAGTATTGTTGGATATTCTCCAAATCAAAGTCAAAATATGGCTCTTATGGGCGGTTTAACAAAATATATGCCAATTACAAAAACTTCTTTTTTGATAGGTACACTTTCTCTTTGTGGTATTCCGCCCCTTGCTTGCTTTTGGTCAAAAGATGAAATTCTTAGCGATAGTTGGGTATATTCACCTATTTTCGCGATAATAGCTTATTTCACAGCCGGATTAACTGCATTTTATATGTTTCGGATGTATTTACTTACTTTTGCGGGGCATTTAAACGTCTATTCTCAAAATTTCAGCGCTAAAAAAAGCAGCTCGTTTTATTCAATATCCATCTGGGGTAAAGAAGGACAGAAAGTAATCAACAAGAATCTTTTTTTATCAACAGTAAAAAAGAAGCAAAGAGTTCCTTTTTTTTCGAAGAAAGCATATTCAATTGATAGGAATGTAAAAAAAAGAACGCAACCCCTTATCACATTTACTCATTTTAGAAATAAAGAAAATAATCCATATCTGATGCTAAATGGTGCTGCTGATAGCTGGAGTTGGCGTGTGGGCTAGTTGGTGGCGCGTTGGCGCTAGTGCTGGCTGGCGTTGTGTTGGTGTTTGGAGCATAACTAGGGCTTGCTAGGGATTGCACTCGCTAGTGTCGTGGCCATAGCCTATGCACTGCTAGCTTTGGCACTTGCTAATGTCGTGGCCATTGTCATGGTATGCTTAGGGCTTTTCAATCGCATGAGATTAGTGTTGGCATTATGCATATAAAACATATTCAAGGAATTCAGCGGTGGAAGTTTGCGACTTGAGATGATGTTCGACGCGACTCTGCATTTAGATGATATGCATCTAATTTGTATTTTTATTCAGAGATGTCATAGCATTCATTCCGAATGTTCATAATTTTGCATAACCAGTGTGTTCCGATTAATACATATTGTTTGCATGGAAGCACATGAAATAACGAGGGTTTATCCGGGTAAATCCCTGAAATTTTTGAGGCGCATACATATATGAAAGATCTACATGAATTAATATAGATCTACAAGCTTTAAGTAGTATAGATGCCAGTGGTTTAAGCCTTCAGTCAACACAACAATTATAAAGGCTTGAATCCTTTATCAGGAGAATCGTCATTGGTTAAACCCATAGCCAACTACACCCAAAATACCTTAAACAACTAGATTCAGTGGTTTAAGCCTTTAGTTAACAAAAAAATTATAGAGGCTAGAACCTTTTATCAGCAGAATTTCCATTAGTTAAACCCTTAGCCAACTACACCAATAATGCCTAAAACAACTAGATTATACGTGGGTAGAGCTTGTCACTACCTCAAACAACTAGATCATAAGTGGGTGGAGCTTTTCACCAACGAAAAAGCTAGCGGCTACAAATCTTAATCAACCAAAACGTTGTTGGAAAACCCCTTTACCAACTCAACGATCAACTATTAACTTACTGGAAAACCCCTTAACCAACCATACAAAAACAACTGAAATTCTTTTACAGAAGCTTAAAATCTTGAGCAACTAAAATATAGTGGAGGAAACTCTTAACCATCGAAACATTGAGTGACTACAATTCTTAGCCAACAGTTTCAGCAACTAAAATCCAGTGGGTTGTATTCTCTAGCAACTATTATTATATTATAGTTGGCCACATCTACTAACAATGTATCAGCCTTCAAAAACCAATATTTTTCTAGGTTAAGTATTTCAACAACTGGTGCTTATATGCTCCACCAACGATGGACGGGTAGTTACCGAAAATTTGCCAGCTAAAACTCTTAGTGCTTCACTATTGTTACAAGACGTTTATACCAATATGTTGGTAAAGGTCTCTAGCCTCATAGCCTTTAGCAGCGAGACGTTTTCGTTGCTATGTAATTTCCAGAGGTCTCCAGCCACTGAAACACGACCTGCAGTAACTCTTTTAGTTTAGCTGGTAAAAATCTTTTTTCTTGTAGTGTGGTTAAGGGAAAGCACAAATAGATTTAATTCAGAGAAAACACATTATCATTCTAGGTAAACAAACTCACTACCATGGGCCTATGTAATTTTTTACTTGTGATTTTCTTAGCAATTTTCATCACTAGTAATCACAAACTGCTACTGAAGATAGGATTCTCAACAACCATCTACAAAACCCAAGCTAACATTAGATAACTATGATGACTATTTAATTGCACACTTAAATATTGGATTTAAAAAATCACCAGTCATTATGTAAACAAAGTTCATAAATCATTTAAAAGTCGTAAAACATAATCATCACATATTAGAGATTGAATAACGGAGTTGATGTATTAATAAGATAACATATTTGTGATTTCAGGTTACATCCCTAACCAATGAGAGAATTAGCTAGACATGAATTTCTTAAAAAACCTATGAAAAATAGTAAAAGAGGGGGAATAAAACTAACCCTAAGTAAAAGTAAAAGATGAAGTTTTTTCTCTAGCTTTGTGCGCCTGTGCCCTAAAATTGTCTCGCAATTATGAACTTGAATTTCCTTTTGTTAGTACATAAAAATTTCTCCTATGAAAAACAATGTACTGTAGAAGTTTTTTTTAGATTCGGAAATCAAAAATCGTACATGACAAGCCTAAACCACGAAAGTAGTCGTTCCGTCCTGCTTCGGTCACAAGGAAAGAAGATGGGTTGATCTTAGGGGAGGGAAGCAGAGAAAGTTGAGAAAATTAGTGGTGATGAATTGTGTGTAAGGGGTTTGAACTATAGAGAATAACATAGATCGTGAGAATGATCATCTTGTTCTGTTTCCTGAATAGGCTAAGTAGCCTATTTACATCAGTTTTAAATACACATTTTTTTCCTCATAAGTAGTGGAGGTAGTGAGAGGATTGAGAGATGGAGATCGTGGAGATAATGGTGTAGCCACACCCATTATGTTTGGAAAGTTTCTGGAAACTCTTAAACCATTACTCCATTATCTCTTTAACTGCTATAACCGTAACCACTAATTTGTAACTTTCTCATCATGGGGTGTTGCCACACCACATGTTGTTGTAAACCAAAAAACCAATACCCATGAAGAATCCCCCAATGTATCATGTTTTTGTAAGAGTTAGTGGAGTCATGGACTCAAAGAACATAAGTAATTTAGGAGTTTTGTCGTAAGATAATGCTACCAATAAGTTTTATGCCAAATCAGCATGGAAATGACATATTTGTGGCATGTTTGCAATATGTAATTTTTGCTAGCAAAAATAGCGTATGTGAGTGACATAGGCGCGATTGGGGTGTTGCTAGCACATGCTAGTGTCGTGGCTATTTCCTAGGTGATGACGCTAGCAGCGAAGGATGACGCTGGCACGAGCAGGCGAGGATGGTGCTACAGGTAAGAAGCTGCTGGCAGCGCTAGTGCTAGCTCTAGCGCTGGTGTCAGAGCAAACACTTGTGCTGGACTTGGCGCTAGAGCTGGTGCTAAATGGTGCTGCTGACAGCTTGAGTTGGCGTGTGGGATAGTTGGTGGCGCGTTGGCGTTGGTTCTGGCTGCCATTGCGTTGGTGCTAGGAGCATGGCTAGCGCTTGCTAGGTATGGAACTCGCTAGTGCCGTGGCCATAGCCTATGCACTGCTAGCTTTGGCACTTACTAATATTGTGGCCATAGTCATGGTCTGCTTAGGGATTTTCAATCGCATGAGATTAGTGTTGGCATTATGCATGTAGAACATATTCCAAGGAATTCAGCCGTGGAAGTTTGCGGCTTGAGATGATGTTCGACACGACTTTGCATTTAGATGTATGCATCTAATTTGTATTTTTATTCAGAGATGTCATAGCATTCATTCCGAATGTTCATAATTTTGCATAATCAATGTGTTCTTATTAATACAGATAGTTTGCATGGATGCACATAAAATAACAAGGGTTTATCCGGGAAAAGCCCTGAAATTTTGGAGGCACATACATATATAAAAGATCTACCGGAATTAATGTAGCTATGAGATGAATACGCATTCTCAATTCTCTTGCGGAATATAAGGAGAAAGTACATATTCATAATTCTCATCCCGGGCCAGAACGTTTGTACATATATATTTATTTTATGTCTCTACAGCTGAGCAAAGGAAATATTACAATTTTCTCCCTTTTCAAAAGCTCACCATCTATATTAAGTCCCCTGCTTAGCGCGGAACGATAATGTGTTTTGTGGTAAGCACCGGATGGTGACAGTGATACTATAAAGCTTTGGAAATTCAAATTTAGAGAACGAGGAGATAATTACTTAGCCTTGCCTCTGTGGTGTCGTTGTAGACTTGTTTTGATGGTGCAAGCTTAGAAGAAAAATTGTGATCCAACATGCAACATTAGAAACTCCGCGTAGCCGCTACAAGCAAGATTGGCTAGCGCAGGCATGCTCATCTGTTCAAGCGAAAGAGGGTCCACGGTCACGAATCTTGGTGTGCTAGGGACGTGAGCTTTTCCCGACCATCTGATGGGGTATATCGTCCCTTCTTATTCTGACTTATTGACAACGGTTGATCTTAGAATTTTAGTCGGTAATCCATGCTTAGATCCTTTCTCCTCGGAATAAACTTTAGTTTTAAAAGAGAATTCCGCATATTTGAATTTTAGGGTTTCTCACCTTTGTCTATTTAAATAACCAGATAACTCCTAACCATCTTCATTTTCTTTCTTCTTCAGAGTTCAGAATAACCTTGTCTTGTCATCACAGCATATCTGATAACAACAGCGGTTCGAACCAGAACAACTCCCGCGTCAAGCGTACTGCTTGGATCGCAAGTACGATGAGTTTCTCTTTATTCCCAAGCTTCACATATGTGTATGATCATTATAATGAAAGTTTGAAGACGATTTGATTATTGTTATTTTTTTCAAGGTTTCTCGGGTCATGAAGGTACCACAGTGGCATGTGAAAACTAGGAGTCTCAGAGCTATGGTAGGCAGACCTCTCTTCCCATTTGAAACCGTCCCCTCCATTCTTTTATATTTTGTTATATGTATGCTTGTTTGGTTGTAACAAGAGATAGAGATTGGACATGTTGGAATTATGGAGAATGAGGAGTTCGTACCAGCGAATGATGGAGGCAACGTTGATGCTGACTCTAAGACTCCTCCTAATCCCATGGATTCTCTTGCAGATGCCGACTTGAGTCTTCCTGTTCATGATTACCCCAACTCCGGGCTCTCCTTTGAGTTGGAGATGGAATCCTTATCTCGGAAGTATGAAGTAGTGGGAGGATTTATTGTGTCGAAGTTCCATATAGATCTCTACATGAAGATAAGGGAGAAATACAAGCATATTGATACAACAGAGCTGGTGAAGAGTTATACCCCCATACTTGTAACAGCTGTCGCAGGACTCTTACCTGTTATTGCCGAGATGGATAATGCAGCTCTATATAATATTACAGACTCAAAAATCCAAGAATGGGACGAGATATTGACTACTTGTGAGGATCTCCATTTCAACATAAACTGGATGTGTCAGTATTTGGAGAATGTCATAGAAGATCATATAACAGCTTTGGCAAAGGAGAAGGTCTTGAAGGAAGAATCGTCCAAGATTGAAGAAATGACTCGGTATCTGCAGGCTCGTTCGGAGAGATATGGGGAGCGATTGGAAATATTGTACAACCGCAATTTCGCGCTACTTAGATATCTGTTCTAGGCCTTAGGATAGGTAGTGAAACATTCTTGTTATTTTCACTTTTTTTTTGGGTAGTTTGAATAAAGAATGTTTCAGATGATTTGTAGTGGGTTTTGAATTTGAAAGCTCATATATATTTTGAAGTTATATTGAACTTGTGAAAAGAAGAGGTGAAGGTGTTTTAGGCATAATATGCCTTGAACTATTTACCGTTAATGACTGTCCCTACGGCTCCTCCACTCATGTTAACAATCTTGTAATACCCGCTTGGCATAGCCTTGGAGAATAAATATGGTCCTTCCCATTTTGGATCAAATTTTGGAGAAGACATATCTTGTTGAATATGCTTAGATGTTTTAAGTACCAAATCTCCTACATGAAACACCCGGGGTTGTACTTCTTTGTTGTATGCCTTGGAAATTCTACGTCAATAAACCTCCGTATATTTTTCTGCTTTGTCTCGTTTGGATTTGAGTACATCTAAATCTGCTATTCGGGAGTTGGGTATTTCAGACTCGTCCTAATAGACTCCACTTGCTGCTGTGATTATGGATGATGGGATTTTAATCTCCACAGGTAGGATTGCATCAGCTTCATATACAAGAGAATATGGTGAGGTCCCTGTTGAACTCCTTGGAGAAGTTCTTTATGCCCACAAGGACATAAGCAATTGCTCGTGCCATGTTCTTGGATGGTCATAAAGAGTACAACTTAGAATTCTGATAAGGGTCTTGTTGGTGCTTTCGGTTTGCCCATTCCCTTGGGAGTGGTATGATGTGGAGAATATATGCTTGATGTCATATCCTTTGATTAACTTTTGAACACATTTGTTTGCTAATGGAATACCATTGTCCATTATGATGTGCTTTGATGTCCCGAATCTACATATAATATGTTCTTTGATGAAGGATGCTATGGTTGCTCCGGTCGTGATTCTGAGAGGTACAACTTCGACCCATTTGGTGAAGTATTCTATGGTAG
This sequence comes from Papaver californicum, assembly GCA_023531435.1. NCBI lineage: Eukaryota > Viridiplantae > Streptophyta > Magnoliopsida > Ranunculales > Papaveraceae > Papaver > Papaver californicum. The sequence goes on along the minus strand of JAJJMC010030994.1, from coordinate 1,639,276 downwards.
TGAGTATGTACTCATTTTGCTTTGACGAGGATGGATTGATTTTACCAATGAGATCCAGTCCCCAGCTATAGAATGGCCAAGGGCTGCTTACCGAGTGAAGAGAAAGACAAGGTGTGTGAATGAGATTGTCGTGGATTTGACATTGGTGACACTTCTGAACAAATGAAGTTGTGACGACCTCCATGGTCCGCCAGTAGTACTTCTCATGGACCTGGAGAAATAATTTTCTCTTGCCCTGGTGCTCCCCTTCGAGTATTTATTTCAGGATGGTCTGAATATCCTCTTCCGCTAAGCATCGCAACAAATCTCCACCAAAGATTTTCCGGTAGAGTATTCCTTCGTGAAAAACAAATCTTTTGGATTTTTGGAACAAACGTGCCCCTTCCTGCTTTTCTTGAGGTAAGACATTATCTCGGAGATATTTGATATATGGGTCCCGCCAGTTCCCAGCGCGGTGTATATTCAGTATTTCTAACCGTTGTAGCGGGATCTGACAATTAGAGCAAGACCCCTCTAATGATCGGGATTAAGCCTCCATGGTGGGCCAATAATACCCAAGACGTTGGATACGTCTATACAGGGTCACCACTAGTGTTTGACCACACATCTCACAGTGTACTCGATTAAGTTGTCCTTGTGCTTCATCATCTCCTAGACATCTCGATAGAGATCCATCTGAGTTGCTATGATATAATAATCCATTACGTAATAGGAATTAATTCCTCAAATCTTTAAGACTGACCTTTCCTTGGCTATGTGAGTTACTGAGCTCTTGGATGATATGTATCCTCCTGTCGTTGGCTTGTTCTTCATTATACTTTTCCATCCAGGTTGAAGGCATGATGCACCACTGTACAGTTAGGGTCATCTCTGAGTCTTTGAACTGGAGTTTTGAGGCTAGAGTTGCCAAGCAGTCAGCGTGTCTGTTGTTGGCGCGCCCCGTATGTATGATTGTCTCCTCGTCAAAGTGAGTTAAGATCTTCTGTTATTCCACCCGATACGAGGCTAGGGTTGGTTCTTTGAGAGAATATATCCCATTCATCTGATTCACTAGTAATTTCGAATCTCCTCTTATTTCGAAGCCTGGAGCTCCAGCTTGCTTGGCTGGCGACAATCCTAGTAGGAAGGCTTCATATTCGGCGGAGTTGTTGGTACACTTGTAATCCATATTGAATGAATACAAGAAAACTTCTCCAGTTGGCGAGACTAATACAATACCGGATCCCCTAGTATTGTTATTAGGGGTAGCAGAGCCGTTGTAGTATAATAGCCAGGCTTCTTATTCAAAAAATGAGATGTCTGGGAATTATCAGGGTACGTCGTCATGTGTTGTGGTATCATCTTCCCCTGGAAAAGCTGCAAGCAGTTCTGCGACCGATTGTCGTTTTATTGCTTTTGGGGATACACACGAGATGTCAAACTCTAACACTTGTAGGAACCATTTTTTTGTCCGTCATATGAGAGCAGGCTTTGAAAGTAGGTTTATAGGGTTATCCTTAGCCATCAACACTACCTTATTCGCCAGTAAATAATGCTAAAACTTCTGAATGACATGCACCAGAGATATGCACGCTATTTCAACCTTGGGATACCTCAATTCCGCATCTCTCAATGTACGACTGAGATAGTAGATAGGACGTTCAGTCCTCATGTCGTCTTTTTGAGCTGATAGGGCTCCTATGGCAACTTCGCTAAAGGCTGTGTGAAGGAGTAACGGTTTGCCCGGAATTGGAGATTTCATAACAGTTGGTAATAATAGTAATTGTTGAATCTGGTGAAATACCTTTTTTTATGTAGATGACCAGACAAAACTTGCCCCTTTCTTTAGCAGGGGTGTAAATGAAGCAACAAACTGAGCTAGTCCGGGAATGAATCATTGAATATATGATACCTTTCCCGTAAAGCTTTTAAGTTCCCTTGTAGTACGTGATGATGGTATGGTGATAAAAGCTTGTGTCTTGGTCGAGTCCACCTTGATCCCCTCTCTATTACCTGAAATCCCAGAAACTTCCCGGATGAGACACTGTAGGTGCATTTCAGAGGATTGATATTCAAATTGTATTCACGACATCTCTCGAAGACCTAACATAGTACGTCCGCATGGGATGCTTTGGTTTTAGATGTCACTACCACGTCCTCGACATAATCTTCTACTTGTTTGTGCATCGTGTCGTGAAAGATTGTTGTCATGTCTCTTTGGTAAGTAGCACCGACATTCTTCAATCCAAAGGGTATCACTGTGTAATAGAAATTTTCGATAGGGGTTCGAAAACGCAGTTTTCTCAGCATCGTATTCGTAAATTTTATTTGATTGTAGCCGCTATAACCATCCATGAACGAGAACATTTCGTGTCCTGGTGGTATCCACAAACATGTCGATGTTCGGGAGATGAAATTTATCCTTGGGGAAGGACTTGTTCAGGTTCCTAAAGTCCACGCAACATCTTATTTGAATATCTTTTTTCTTGATGGGGAAGACATTAGCTAACCATGTGGGGTGTTGGATAGGTTTGATGAAGCCTGCTGCCAGCAACTTCTGAATTTCGATTTTAATTTATTCCTCGACTTCGTGCTGAACTGTTAAGCTGTTGTTTGACTGTTTTGACGTCAGAAGCAACGTGTAAGTGGTGGGTCACCAGTTTACAATCCAACCATGCCATTTCTTTGTAGGTCCAAGCAAAGACGTCTTGATATTATTTGAGTAGATTGACGAGCCCCGGTCTTTTCTTCTGGCGACAAGGCTGAGGTGATTTAAACAGGTCGTGGATTTTCTTTTTGTTCCAAGGTTGATGGTTTCGAGCATGTCAACCGTAGCATCTGTTCCGTCTTGTAATTTCCGTGGTGCATCTTGAACCTCTTCATCATATGGATCTTTGTTGTGGTTACATATCTGTGGGCGGGGAGACTCTTCGTAGGCCTCCCTGTTAATTGCTAACAACGATGGCGGAAGTAGAACACCTTTCCTTTATTGTCGCAACTAGTTACCAAGCTATGGGCTCTCTTATCAGGTGAAGGATTCGTGGCACTGGAGGTTCAGTAGCTGTATCCAGAGGGTCTGGCGCCGGAAGTCGCTCCTGATGACCCGGCTCTTACGACAGGGGGTAATACTTCGTTTGCTATCGATGCCCAGTCGGGTAGCGGTGTTCTGTAGACCTTGTTTGATGGTTTGACTATGTCATCTTATTGTTTGAAGAACTCAGCATCATATATTGGAGTGAAGGCTGATGGCAACGCTGTTATGCGTATGATTTTCCCGTTCAACACTGCTTTCACGCATGATTGTAGGTGGAAGAAATAACTTTGTTGTTATGTAGCCATAGGCGTCCTAGTATCATATGGTATTCGGTCTCCTTTGTAATGACATGGAATTTCACCTTGGACACGATAGGACCAACTTGTAAGTTTAATTAAACATGTATATATGAGTTAGTGCGGTTACCATAGAAATCCTTCATCACTATGGGATGTTGTATGATCTGATTCTGCGGGATTTTGGCATCCTTGAGTGTCCTAAGTGGAATGATATTGGCAGCCGCTCCTGTTTCAATAAGGGCCTTCTTGAATTTCTAACCCTTTGACATGGGCAGTACGTATAGGTCTCGGTTGTGTCCTTCTTCGGCCATCATGTCATCCTCGATGAAAGTGACGTTGTTTGTAGCTGGGTTGTCTGACATGGTTGTTTCTCTCTCTATCGGGGATGGTGTCAGGCTTTTTTCTACGGATATACGATTTATAGCATCAAAGGTGTTGACACGTTGATCCTTGGAAAAGTGAAGAAGTTCACACAAATTCTCAATTAGAAACGAGGCTTCCTGGTCCACCGTTTTTTCGACAATAGTGAAACTCCCAATATTGTATCGTGGGGAAGCGTCAGTCGAAAAGTATATCCCTGGTTATATAGAATCTGGGCCTCATTCAAAAGCGCTAAGACACCCTACTTCCTATATTAACTTGACAAGGGAAGAAAACAAAGTGACTACCGTGTCTTCAAGTCTTGTTAGAATTCTTGCCTGAGACTCTTGTCTTCGCATTAACTCAACCAAGGTAATTGGAGTTTCGGCTCCTTTCAGTGGTACCATTGGTGAGGATTAGGTAGGTGGTGCCATTGATTGTCGGGGAAAGGTTGTGCGCATCACCATTGACATTGACAAGGGAAATGTTAGAATTGGTGGTAGTTGAATCTGACCTAAGGCCAACCATCTTGACCAGTGAAAGAACTAACTTCTGTGATCGAGAGATTGATCTCCCACTGTGGTCGCCAATTATTAGTACCTAAAAATTTCTCCTAGGAAAAATAATATATTGTAGAAGTACTTTCTTTATATTTGGAAATCAAAATCATACAGGACAACCCAAAACAACGAAAGTAGCCGTTCCGTCCTGCTTCGGTCACAAGGACAGAAGTGGGTTGATCTTAGGGGAGGGAAGCATAGAAAGTTGAGGAAATCAATGGTGATGAATTGTGTGTAAGGGATTTGAACTATGGAGAATAACAGAGATCGTAAGAATGATCAGCTTGTTCTGTTTCCTGAATAGGCTAAGTAGCCTATTTATATCAGTTTTAAATACACATTTTTTTTCTCATAAGTAGTGGAGGTAGTGAGAGGATTGAGAGATGGAGATCGTGGAGATAATGGTGTAGCCACATCCATTATGTTTTTAAAGTTTCTGGAAACTCCTAAACCATTACTCAATTATCTCTTTAACCGATATAACCATGACCACTACTTTGTAACTTTCTCATCATGGGGTGTTGCCACACTGCATGTTGCTATAAACCACCAAACTAATACCCATGAAGAATCCCTCTATGTAAAATGTTTTGATTTCTTGTAAGAGTTAGTGGAGTCATTGACTCAAAACACATAGGTAATTTAGGAGTTTTGTTGTAAGATAATGCTACCAATAAGTTTTATGCCAACTTAGCATCGCAATGGCATATTTGTGGCATACCTACAACATGTAATTTGTGCTAGCAACAACGGCGTATGCGAGTGCTATAAGCGCGATTAGGGTGTTGCTAGCACATGCTAGTGTCGTGGCTATGGCCTAAGTGATGGCGCTAGCAATGAAGGATGACGCTGACACGAACAGGAAAGGAATGTCGCTGGCAGGAGCAGGCGAGGATGGCGCAACAGGTAAGGATGGGGCTAGCGGTAGTACATGCCTTGGCACTAGAGATATAGGCCAAAGCGCTGGTGCTGTGAAAGGATTATGAGAAAACCTATTTATAATAACCAAAATTGCACGACGTCTAACTAGTAGACAACGTCAAATACGGGTCGAACCCTCAAGGAGCTGGAAAATACTGCAACCAATATTCTTAATAAACTAACCATAAACAATATTTATGGATTTTTGTGAGTGCAAATGAAATAAAAAAATTAAACTAAACTAATAAAGTAAATCAAACGAGAGAGTCGGTAACCAGGGTTTTTACCATCCACCACTATTTCTATTCAATTACTGAAATAAAACATAACTTCTGAATATTTATCTATTGTTCGTTCTATTGACATCACCTATTATATGTATTAGAGTCGCAAATATCACTGGGACATCCTAAGCATGGCGCATCAAAAGCTCTAAGTCTGAGCACACACCATCAAATTGTGTTAGCGAGAAAATTATACGAAACTAAATATTGACTCAGAAATAGTACTTGCAATTCTAAGCATACCCCATTAAAGAAATTAACCAAGCATGGAATATCAAATAATAATACAAATATATTTGTGACCCAATTAAATTAGTGCAAAGATTACTGTATTGTACAGAACCGGTAAAGCAATAACTAATTTTTCAATAAATCAATAAATAATAATCAAGATTAATCTTATTCAAATCATAATGGTCTATTACCGAATAATTAAATTCTATTGGTCCAAAACTTGAAGTGGTTTCAACATAAACCCTAGTTACAAAGCTTAGTGAAACATGGAAATGGATTTTTTAAAACCCATAAAAATAAATACAAAGAAAAGTTAGAGGATTAAACCAAATAGATGTGATTATCTTCTCTGTATTTTTTTATTTATTTTCCGCGCAACTATGGAATGTGGAGCACCTCTCTCTGTACAAAAACTCCATCCTCCAAAAACAACACCAAACAGAACCCCCTCCCCTTTTCACCCGTCAACTCCTCTTGATTTCTCTCCGGCCTCCCTCTCTATTGTCAGGTCTTTGTCTCTTTTATATATATTCCAAGTCTAAAAAGACCCTACTCCGGCTTGTCACCTCAACATCTAATGGGCTCATCTTTTTTTTTTCTCGTTTTCGTGCCTCAATCTCTCTTTTTTCTTTCACGTAATGTCTACCAATAACTAAAGCCAGAGACACATTCTTTACTGTTCCTTATTTAACCGAACCACTACTTCTCTTTAATACTTGGTCCCTCCAACAACCAACCGAGCTGCACCCAAGCTCTATCCCATATCCCACCTTCTATTCAACCATCCTTAGTCCAGAAGTCAACCAATGAGCCACCCCCTTTTTTCACTTGCTTAGCTATGTATAACCAATCTGTCAACTTAGTAGAAAGGACACCAACTTCATCCACATGCCTGGTAAACTCATTTTTCAACTGCATCTGTATTACTATATAGCTCGAAGCCCATTTGACACTTTTGATACTAAAGATGCGCCCATTTAGCCTTTTTTCATTTATAACGTCGGGTTTTATGTTTATTACCTAAAAATTATAGAAACAATAAAATTAGTATCAACTTGAACACTAATAATTATAAATATAGCGATAAAAATATATATATTAGGTGTCCATGTTGCTGCAGTGCTGGTGCTGCTGGCAGCTGAAGTTGGCGCGTGGGCTAGTTGGTGGCGCGTTGGTGCTGGTGTAGGCGCTAGTGATGGACGGTGTTGCGTTGGTTCTGGGAGCATGGCTAGGACTTGATATTGGAAAACCTTTTGGAAGAAGAAAATTTGGTCATGTGTATATGGCCAGGGAAAAGAAGGGTACCTAACAATTTCTGTTCTCTGTTAAGAGTTTTGTATTTAATGTATTTGAAGTTTTTCACTCCAATGCATCAGTTACTAGATCTTTATTGGTTCTGGGTCTATAAGTTATATTAAGAAATCTGATGTTATCAATTTCGATGATTCTGTGATTTATAAGAAATCTGATATTATCAATATGATTAATTAGTGCGGAAATTTCTTGATTTTTCATAGCTGAAGGGATAGTTCTTTGACATAGCTGAAGGGATAGTTCTTTTTCATAGCTGGAGAGATCTCAATCTCCTTGTATACTCTATCATTTGTTTTCTTGCAATATATGTATAATGGAACTGCATTTACCCAGTTTTCTGAAGCATTCTTAGAACTTCTCTCTGTAGTATATGTATAATGGAACTGTTACTAACTAATATCATTTTCTTTAATTTTGGCAGGTCGTAAGTGGTTATTTGGGGTGGGGTAGGGGATTACTACGTTTGACCCTAGCAGATGGTACGACAAAGGTCTTCATGTGGCTTGTGCTTCAGTATAGTTTGTTGTATGCTTCTGAAATATATTTTGTACCTTTTTTCCTTTTCCAATACTGTTGCGTCTTATGATCCTTGTTTCTTTGATTTTTTTTACTAGATATGGGACGTAGGGATTGGAAAGCTAAAGGATAAAGCTCACAATGTAAGTAATTTATAACAAATATACCCACAAAACCTATATTTGAACTCCTAATTAGTCACAAGTATCCAAAAAACTATGAGGACATAAAGTTTTTCCTCCAATTGCCAAGAAATCGGAAGAAAAGGAAAAAAAACATGCAAATACGCTTATAAAACGAGAACAAGAGTGTGATGAGTTAAACCAGAGCCGAAGATGCCTTATGCATAAGATAGTAATAAGTGCGTAAGTTACATGATTTTCGTGTCAAATCCATACTAATATCACTACAAGAAAAGTTTCTTTTGGTGGCAAATAATTGTGTCACTATAGATGGTGAGTTTTTGACAGGGGTCAAAATTGTAAAATTTCCCTTCTGCCTAGTTGTAGGAACATAGAAGTATCCCCGCATATTTGCGCCCATATTTCTAACTTCAGATTAGAACATGAAATAATGTATTTCTGCCTATATTCCGCACGAGAATTGAGAATACAGTCTCTACAAATAACTACATGTGTTCTATATTGACCCTGTAGTCTATCTAATAAGTCTCAAGCTCCTCGATGGATTTCCCACTAGTATAGAGAAACTTGAGTTTTCTCTAGTGCTATTCCTAGATCTTAAGGTCTTCTCTAGTGCTATTCCTAGAGCTTGTTCTGTATCCGATGTCTTCTCTAGTGCTATTTCTAGAGCAATGTCGATACTTAAATTATTATTTAAATAATATTGATTTACTGCTATACACATAATCTGGGAGTAGCTAATGTTTAATCCTTATAATACATTCTAGCTTGGCGCCTTTTCGAAATGAACACATCAAAATAGCTCTCCCGAGCCTAAAGTGCACCACTTTAGCACTTTGCTTAAAGATAAGCCACAAATTACACACCACTCCTATTAGATGCACCACAAACAGGGAGCAATGCCTTAAAATACGTATTGTGCCTCTAAGAGAGGATAACCCTAGCCTTTTCTTCTATTAGCACCAGGATAGCACCCGACGTTTGTCTTAGCACCACATTGGCGCTAATTCTCCACCATAGCACTAAAAGCGCTAACCCTAGCGCCTAAGAAGCACCAACTAGATTAGCATAGCCTTTAACTAACATATCTTGACATGATGAGGCCTTAGCTAGCGTGTCTGGATATGAGGAGTCCTTGGATAACGCGTCCTTGACTTAGCGCCCTTGCCTGACGTGTCTCTGCCTGAAGAGCCACCAAGCTTGCCGAGTCACCATCTTGACGCGTACCCGAGAACCAGATCCCCAACTCCAGCGCGTCCCTAGCACAAGCCCCTTGGCTGACGCGTCTTAGCGCAGCGCCTCCAGCTGTAACACGCTCTCTGGCGCTGATATGTCCCTAGCTTTAGCATCTCTAGTTAATGCATCTCCTATAGCTGAACGTCTTCCATGACCTTGATGCATCCTTAGTTGATGTGCCTCTAGCAAGCACGTCCCTAGTCCAATGCGCCCATGCCCAATAAGCCCTTGGACTAGCGCGTCCATATTTAGCAACTTAGCACAATCGCATTACCGCTAGCATATTGGTGCTAACTTTCCTTGACTTAGCTAACTTCTTTGAGAAGTGCTAACTTCAAACGTCCTTGGTGCTAGCTTTCTAGCCCTAGCATAACTGAAATTTACTAGAAGCCACGCATATTGGCCTTTCTTCTGAGATGTTAGCACATTAACTCTTTATACTAAAAAGAGCTAGCACATTACTATTTGTGCTAAGTAACTAGTGCTAGCTTTGCTAGCTGCTTCCTTCAGAAATACACCCTTCTTTTCAATATTGGTCTAATACCAAAATTTATATAATTTTCTAATAAGTCTTCTTGCTTAAGAAGTCCTCTACAATATTTGGCCTCAAATGCCTCCCAGACTTATGCTAAATCACTTCTGAGATAATACTTAGCGATTAAATATGCCATGTTATTCCTAAGAAAGTACATGACCACTGAACTTACCAGACTCGACACTAATCGGTCTGATATTCAATCCAGTGAGTTGGGCAACTTGGCTCACTGAATTAGCAAGTTATTTGACTTGACCTGACTTAATCAAAACAATAGTGTCTTATGACCCCACTATTTCCACTAGATATAAAATACAACACATGGGGAGATTCTCATTGGTCTATTGGTATGGCGGTATGCAATCATGCGTTGTGGAAACACATCCACGAAAAAGAAGGTAACAAGTAGTGAGACGGTTACAGAGCAGTTGAGAGGATGAGGAGTAGTGGTCAGACAGTTCTTCCCTACTTTCAAGACACGACCCCACTACAATCTCCACAATCATCACTTCTCCACCTCTCCCTAACTTCCACCACTTACGAGAAATCAGTGTGTCTCCTTTGAACTATAAATAAATGATTCTCATCTATTTGAAACAAGAAAATAAGACTGGGAACAAAAACATACAAAATTAACTATTCATCTCAAATATAATCCTTTCTTCTTTACGCACTACTTATCACACTGATATTTTTCAATGTTCTTTGCTTCCCTACCCTAAGACTATTCTCCACCTTTGTGATTGAAGCAGGACGTGAACGACTATTTCTTGGTTTAGGCTCGTCTTGATCCATTTTGATCTCTCGAACCTACTTGAAAGTACGATTTTACCGTATATTTGTTTCCACCCTAAAACAATTGGCGACCACATCGGGAAATCAACCTCTCAATTACAAAAGCCAATTTTCAGTTATTCAAGATGGTGGATCTTAGGTATGGAGCAGTTACAACTCTTATAGTCGGTTTAGGTAGCACTGGTGGTGGTGATTCTGAAAACACCCTTGTTATTATTGAACCTCCTCGTACTAATACTACTACTACTCCTCCTCTCAGTGATAAGACCGCTGAAAACACCGAGAATACTCAGACTCCATTCAATATAGCTGATCTGATGAAGAGATAAAAAGTCCTTTCCAGAACACAGGTGAACATGGCCACTAATCAGAAGGAAATACTTGCTTTCCTCAAAACTTTAATGGAGCAACTCTCGCCAAAACGACACCATCGCCTGACGGAGCGAACCAGGACCAACTCTACAGCATCCGCTGACACTGGGACCTCAAAGACTCAAAGGAACGATAAAGTTTATATCATTCTTGATCGCCCACCACAGAAGTACCAACAACTCGATTTTGTCATTCGTGAAGATCTAGAGGGACTCCTACAAAATTATGACAAGGAAGACTCATCCTCTATCCATTAAAAAAAACGTTCTTATCCTCCTGAAATTCAAAGGATTCACCTGCCGGGAGGTTACTCATCTGCGACTTTCTCATTGTACGACGGTTGAAAACACCAGGAGCACCCAAACGCCGCTCGACATAGTTGATATGATGCGGATATAGTAGGTTCCTGTCTGAACACAGAAAGACAGAGATACCACTCAAGAGAGGTACTCACTTGACTCAAGACTATAACAGAAAAATTCTTCCAAGAATAGATCTGTCACCAGTTGCAGCAAGCAACGATTCCAAGCCCACCAACGTCAATAGTTCCAAAATCAGTATTCAAGATGATGACGATATCTGTATTCAAAGAGTACAATCAAGGATCCAACGATCTAAATTTTTCTCTCATGAAGACCTGGAAAGACTTTTACAATTTCAAGGCAAAGAGGGACCATTCTCACTTCATATCACCAACCGTTTATCCTTTCGCCATCCAGAAGATCATTTCACCAAGGGGATATGTCTGTCCCTATATTTCCTTTATGATGGGGATAAAAATGTTCAAATATGAAAAGATTGTTCCAGATGGACGACGAATGTCCTGGTGTCTACATATGTTGATTCAAGGTCAAAAAGTCATAGAGATATCTGTTGGAGCATCCGTCTGGTCAGTAAGCACTACAACATCCAATCATCCATAAAGTGCTGTCAGAACGAAGGGGTCAAGAGGGAGGCTTTATATCAGCAAGCGTAACGAATTAAACGCTCACCATCAGCCTCAACCCCAGCTCCAGCCTTAGTCTCAGCACTAGCCGATAGACAAGCTCTGATCCACGTCTCAGACAAAACTCTACAACAACAAAAAAAGGCAAAGCCAGCTATGACATTCTTAAATTTTCCCATTATTTTAGGGTAAAAATAAATGTACGGTAGAATCGTACTTTCAGGTAGGTTCTAGAGATCAAGATCGAACAGGACGGGCCTAAACCAAGAAATAGTCGTTCACGTCCTACTTCGATTATAAAGATGGAAAATATTAAGGTAAGTCTTAGTGGAGGGAAGCAAATAAGGTTGAGAAATATCAATAGAGTGTGAAGAAGATTGGATTCTCCTTAGAGGAATCGCTAATTCTGTTGGTTTCTTCGGACTGATTGCGTTGTTGTCTTGTTCTATCTTATTTCGAATAGATGAGAATCATCTATTTATAGTTTGAAAAGAACACACACTGATTTATCGTAAATCGTGGAAGTTAGGGAGAGATGGAGAAGTGATGATTGTGGAGATTGTAGTGGGGAGTTTTCCAAAAAGTGGGGAAGACCTGTCTGACCACTACTCCTTATCCTCTCAAATGCTCTGTAACCGTCCACTTCTTGTTACCTTCTTGTTCGTGGGGGTATGTCACCACCCACGATGTCGTAGACCGCCAAACTAATACCCCAATGCGAATCCCCCCATGTTGTATTTGATATCTCGTGGAAATAGTGGAATCATAAGCTACTACGTTTTTGATTAAGTCAAGTCGAGTCAAATAACTTGCTAATTCAGTTAGACAAGTTGTGTGACTCACTGGATTGATAATCATACTGATTAATATCGAGTCTGAGAAGTTCAGTGACCATGTAATTTCCCAGAAATAACATGGCGTATTTAGTGGCTAAGTATTAGCTCATAAGCGACTTATTGTAAGTCTGAGAGGTATCTGAGGCCAAATATTATAGAGGGAAGCTTAGGCAAGGAGATAATTAAAATTCATATAAGACTTGATGTTGGACTCATATTGAGAAGGACTGCATATTTCTAAGTAGAGTATCTAGCAAAGCTAACACTTGCTACTTGGCGCAAATAAGAATGTGTTAACTCTTTTAATATAAAAGGCTAATGTGCTAACATCTCAGGAGTAAGAGCAATATGCATAACTTCTACTAAATATTAATTGTACTAGGGATAGGAAGCTAGTATCAAGAAGGTTTAAAGTTATCTCTTCAATTATATAGTTATCACTAATGTATTAGCGTCAATGCATTTGTGTCCAAGTCGCTAAGTATGACCGTGCTAAGCCGAGGGCGCTAAGGAGTTGAGACGCGGAGGCTAGAAGGGCCAAGCTAGGGATGCGCTGGAGCCTTGGCGCATTAGTGCTAGGACATTCTCGAGCAGGGACAGCTGGAGCTTTATCCAGGGACGTGCTCGATCTATGCTAGGGATGTGCTCGAGATGGTAGCGCTGGAACAGGCTAGGAGGCGCTCGAGCAAGGATGGGACGTATTCGAAGCTTGGAGAGGCGCTGGGACTCTAGGCAAAGACGCGCTCGAGCAAGGGAAATACGTGCTCGAAGTTTATGGACACGTTGGAGCTAGGCGGGGACGTGCTAGAGCATATGCAACAACGTATTGGAAGCTTAGGGCGTGTTTGAAGCTCAGAGACGCGTCAAGCTATAGATAGCGCTTTTGGCGCTATAATTAGGGTTAACACTTTTAGTGCTAGGGTTGAGGTGCCAAGGTGATGATGCATTGGCTAAGGCCTTATTAGGCTAAAATGTGTTGGCTAAGACCATTTTAGGTTAGTTAGCACTTCTCAGGTGCTAGGGTTTAGTGCCAGGAAAGTTAGCACTTTTAGCACAAATGTGGCTAACTGGTGCCGATGTTGTGTTAAGTCAAATAGCTAGTGCTAACTTGGTGCTGATATGAGAAAAGGCTAGATCTAGCCTAATTCAGAGGTTCAATGCATCTTTTATGGTATTGATTCTTGATTGTGGTGCGTCCGAGAGGAGTGGCGCATTATTTACAACTTATATTTAAGCAAAGTGTTAAAGTAGCATATTTGGGCTCGAAGGAGCAGTTAGAGGAGCATTCGTTGCGAATGAAGCGTTAAACTATAATATATTTCAGGGTTTAAGCATTACACATTACTGAGTTTAATGGATATGTTTTAGAACATCGATGCACGTTAGAGACAAGTTCAAGGAATTCAGCCGTGGAATTTATACGACTTGAGACTAATTCGATATGTCATAAATATTATGAGTGTTGAGGAGGCTACAACGCCAATTTTATAACGTTTAGAGAGAACTTGTACTCTTAATTTGCTTGCGGAATATAAGTAGAGGCACAATATTCTTTATTAAGTATATGTGTGTAAATATGCACATGTATTTATTCTAGTTGCTTAGCAAAGGGAAATCTTACAATTTTATCCCTTGTCAAAAACTCACCATCTACACCCTTTCACGAGGAAACCTATTCACTCTGGTACGAGTCCCTTCACTCAGGTACCAATCTCTTTCACTCAGGTACCATTCCCTTCCACTCCGGCACCAGTCTCTTTACTCCGGTACCAGTCCCTTCAGCAAGGCGCTACCTACTTCACGCTCCCGTAAAACTCCCAGATGACGAAAAACCCATGCAATGCCAAGATCAAAATTCTCATCTTCATCTACAACTTCTTCCCAATTCGAGAACGATTCAGATTTCACTATGAGGGAGATGAATCATTAAATATCAGCATAAATCGATGGAGTGGTGAAATCCCCCATCACATGAGTACCTAGGGAGGGTTCAACTGAAGAGGAATCAATGATAATACCCGCATTAAGATACTCAACTAGTTCTCTGCTACAGTACCATTTTACACATCAACTTCAGTAGAAGCATCATCCTCAACAAGTACGCGAAGAAGCCCTCTACAGTATTTAGCCTCAAATGCCTCTCAGACTTATGCTAAGTCACTTCTGAGCTAATACTTACCTATTAGCGTTAATCCCGAAATCAGTAGTATTCCCTCTAGGGCGAATGTTTGTTGGCTCCCTTGATAACTGATCTATAAGAATTCTCAAAAGAGGAAACATCTCGTTCTGGATTTTGATAATATCAACTTGATTTATGATGATATTATTTAGAATTTTCATGAGATCAACTATAATAGTCGCGCTTTGAGCATCCATAACTTCCAAGGGAGTTTGAACAAACAAGATGAATTATGGAGTAACATGAGGGACCCCACCGGCGTTGTAATACATGTAATTGTGATTGGTTGTTAGACCTGAATTGATATTAATCTATGAACCAGACTTAAGACCACCTTGTTTTCAGATAGTTGAAGAATTGATTTTCAGACGGTTGAAGAATTGGATTCGTGACCGAGAGATTGATCTCCCACTGAGGTCGCCAATTGTTAGTACCTAAAAATTTCTCCTAGGAAAAAAAATGTATTGTATAAGTACTCTCTTTAGATTCGTAAATCAAAATCGTACAGGACAATCCTAAACCATGAAAGTAGCAGTTCCGTCCTGCTTCGTTCACGAAAATGGGTTGATCTTAGGGGAGAGAAGCAGAGAAAGTTGAGGAAATTTCAGTGGTATTGAATTTTGTATGAAGGTGTGAACTATCGAGAATAACAGAGCTTGTGAGAATGATCAGCTTGTTCTGTCTTCTGAATAGGATAAGTAGACTATATATAGTAATGGTGAATACACACTTCTTTCCTTGTAAGTAGTGGAGGTAGTGAAGGAGTGGAGAAATGGAGATTGTGGGGATAATTGTATAACCGCCTATTATGTTTTGGAAGTTTCTGGAAACCATTACTCCACTATCTCTTTAACTGTCGTAACCATCACCACTACTTGTAACTTTCCTATCATGGGGTGTTACCACGCTGCATGTTGCTATAACCATCAGTCCAAAACCCCATGAAGAATCCCCCCATGTAACATGTTTTGATTTTTCGTAGGAGCTAGTGGATTCATGGACTCAAAGTATGTGAGTAATTGAGAATTTATCGTGAGGTAATCCCAATAATAAGTTTATGCCAACGCAGCACGACAATGGCATATTTGTAGTATGTTTGTAATATGCAAGTTGTGCTAACAACAATGGTGCATGCGAGTGCTATAAACATAATTAAGATATTGCTAGCATATGCTAGTGTCGTGGCTATGGCCTAGATGATTTCTATAGCAGCGAAGGATGACGCTGGCACGAACATGCAAGGATGACACTATAGAAATAGGTAAGAATAGCGCTAGCAGCGCTGGCAACGTTGGCGCTGGTGGCGCTAGCACTAGTGTTGTTGTTGGTGGTGCTAGCAATGTGGGCTCGTTGGTGCTGGGAGCATGGCGAAGGATTTCTAGGGCTAACACTTGCTGGTGTCGTGGCCATTGCTTATGTGCTGCTAGCGTTGGCACTTTCTAATGCCGCGACCATAGCCCTGGCTTGCTTAGGGCTTCTTAGTCGCATGCGATTTAATGCTGGAATTATCCTTGGCTTTTATGCAGTGCATACAAGACATTTTCAAGGAATTCGGCCGTGGAAGTTTGCAACTTGAGATAATGTTCGATGCGACTCTGCATTTAGATGGTATGCATCTAATTAGTATATTTATTCGAGAATGGTGTAGTAGCTCATCCAGGAATAAGAGTATGTCATAAACGTATATTTTGTATAGGAAGAGACCATCTGAAGGGTAGTCGCAACCAGCATCAGTGGCAACCTGAGGACAGTATTGCTCTATACTAGCGCCCAATCCGTCTAGGAGCTGTCTAGTGGTATCTTGAGGATAGTATTGCTCTATATTAGCGTCCAATCCATCTGCCCAATCAATATGGTAGAAGTGAGTACAATACAAGTACTGAAATACTCCATAAATAAATAAATAAATAAATAAATAAATAAATAAATAAATATATATATATATATATATAAGATGCCGAGAGTCAAGATGGTAAAGCCCTAACATATATATACTTATAGATATGACTCTGATGCTAGGTTAGAGGTGAATTTACAAGATTGGCCCTTGTCCAAACTCACCATCCACAATTACATATAATGACCAATTAGAATTGTCTTTTTATGGTATTATCATCGTCTCCAAAACAACTTTACCGGTGAATATAGTTGTCTCCAAAATATTTTTTCCGAAGAAGTCCCTCGTCTCAAAAATAATTACAGACACAACACTGCCCTCACAATAATTATTTCATGGCAAAATAATTTGTCTCAAACTATTTTCTCAATATGCCAAATTCTTCACCAAATTTTCTTTAGTGAATAGTGATAGACACATTTTAGTGTCTAATTTGCACCTTAATTTCTAATGAGTTAGTATTCGATTTTGTGTCTATTACGTGTTTTTATGCTTTTGTAGGTACATTAGAAGAATAAAGATTTGTGGAAAAATTGGCTCAAAAAGTGTTAAAGGCACCCGGGACAAGTGTTATTAGCACCCCAAGAATGGATAAGGGATATCCTAGAATCGGGCCGAGTTGAATCGGACCAACTCAGCGAGTTGGATCCACCCGAGTCACCAACTCATCGGGATCTTCCTGATACACGAACTGTCAACTAAATCAACGTGAAAAATGGTTTTTTTTCGATTCCAATTTGTTCCAAAAGCTACAAGAGTTCAACACAAGATTAAGCACATCGATTTGGAGTGATTTACGCCGGAAAATATTGTGTAATCGTGAATTTGGACGGAAAAATGGAATCCGGCTTGGAATCGGATTTGTGAAGATTTGGATAGATTTTAAAGAGTTCTATTAGGTTTAGAACTCTCCCTAGGGTTTGTAGAGCCTATATATATGAAGAGAAGCCAAGAAAAATCAACACAGAGGCCTAGAGATCGATTCAGAGAATTCCGGCAACTTCCGGTCGTCGCCGGTAACTGCTGCTGCACCGGCCGACGAGTTCTTCACCCAGCCATCACCGGAGAAGAAGACTCTGTAACATTTATTTCTGTTGCTGATTCAAACTGCTCCTGTTACCTATTCTTTAAACCTTTGTTGCTTAGAAACACTTCTGTAACGGCTGAACCCTGTTCTTCAACACTTATAAACGTATCTGTTCAGCTGTTGCACTATTCTTTAACCTTGTAATCAACTTTTTGAGCAATGAAAAGGTCTTTTGAGCAAGTTTTCTCCACCATGAGCTAAGTCTATTTACTGTGATGATGGATAAGGTACTTTTCTCAATTTTATGTGATTTAATTATTTTCTAATAATTATTTATAATTCTTTTGTTATTAGAATTGCATAGTTTTAAATAGTGAAAACGGTTTTCTTTCAACAGTCGTGCTTTTGCTTGATGGATTATGCTTGGTTAATTAATTTTGATAGTCCATGCTTGTGATTTACCTCTGTTTGTTAGCATAACGAAACCAATTTTGGCAATTACTTGCGCTTCAATTAATTTAAAAAGAATTACTGATTAATCACATAGGTTGTTAGAATTACCTGATTCCTGATTCCTGGTCCTTTTAAAATTATTCGAAAATCATCTTTAGGTTATTTAGTCTTTTTCATACTCCTGGAATTTTCTAGAGTTAATTTAAATCATTATTTTCTAAGATCATTACCTTTACAAGTTCGAGAAACGATCACCTTATTTACCACTTTCAAAACTACATCAACTAGCCTATATTATGAACGTTTAATTGGGGGGTTCTTTGGGTAAAACATGTTAGGTATATTTATAAGGGGTGTTTAAAAAATTTAAAATAAATAAATTATCTTTTAAAGTCGGCATGGTCTTCATGGGTGAAAATCATGCCGAATGTAAACACAATTTTCCAACTGTCGGCATGGTCTTCAATTGACGATTATGCCGACCGTTCATAATCAGCATGGTCTTCAATTGGCGACCATGCCGACAGTTTAAAGTCGACATGGATATTGGAGGAAGACCATGCCGATTTTGGATATTTTTTAGACCTTGTCTCTGTTTTTTCCTCCAAAAAACAACTAACACAATCTACAATCAATAACTATAATCTATATGTTAATCTCACTAATCTAAGTTTAATATAGTCTAACAACTAATACAAATATTTAAAAATCTATTAATTAATCAAGGATAATTTAGGTATTACGAAAAAGTTATGGATAAGGGGTTCTTAAAAATATTTCAAAATGTCCTTATTTTGTTTTATTTGGTATCCCCCAATTTATGAGGGTATCCCCTAATAAAACATTCTATATTATCACCGATCATTCCAAAGAGATTTAATAGAAAATAAATAAATAAATAAATAATATTAATTGAATAAAAAATAATTAGCTATTAAAATAAATTATTGAAACAATATCCAAACTAAAAAAACATCTGATAAATAAACTCTATCAATAAATAAATAAATACTGCTATTAGTAAAAATATAATACCAATACTAAAGCATTAATTTGACAAGTGACTCATGGTTTAGGCTTCAACTTTCAGTTGTTCCATCAATGATAATGTTGCTTATCCTGAGTGTACACATCAGATTATGCATGTTTAGTGTGAACTTTTCTTTGTCTTCTTTTAACTTTTTCATAGTCTCATAATGCATGTGCGCATATTTGGTCATCTTGAGCTTGAATTCTTTCAGCCTGCGCTTGTATCATTTCATGAAGTCCATCATTGTTAGATTCAGCAGCGGTTATAGCACGCCCGTCTTCGTTTTCTCTTTAAAACTTCAGCACATATTTCTGCCTCAGTGGGTGGTGTAGCTCCCTTTTAGTTGCCTTGCTGCAATAACTCATTAATCTTGTTCTATATAGAAATGTATAGTAGAAATAATAATTAACACATTATTATGTGCACAATAATGTCAAACAAGTAGGTAATTCTAATGATATAATAGAATAACTAAGGAAAGATAATAAATATTGATTGGATGGGTTTCTGAATTCTATTTGTTTGGATGCAGAAAACACAAATAGAACACTAATACTGCCTACTCGCCTATCTGATGCGAGATTCTTCAGAAACCCAAACAACTTTACCTGTTCCTTCGGTGATATATGCATGAGTGTCATAAAAGGTTTTAATCTCAGATTGCACCGCTCTAGATTTCCTTTTTCGCTTTATAAAGGAAATGAACAACAAGTAAGAACCTGATTAACTAAGTTGATGTTGTAATAAAAATAGAGTGCCATACATTCTGTTTTATGATGTTGACCCTAAACAGTAGGTTGTGAACAAACATCACTCCATAATAAGGGTTAATTGATGTTTGGTACTTGGGTTTTGTCCTACATTACTGTTTGGTCTAGATTTTGTCCAGCTTAGGGTTTGATACCTTGACTTCACGTTGACTTTTTATTACCAGACTTTAATTAGTTTTATAAATTAAAAATATTGAGTGTTAATACATAAAAATTGATTCTAGGAAAAATAATGTATTATAGAAGTACTTTCTTTAGATTCGGAAATCAAAATCGAACAGGGCAAGCCTAAACAACAATAGTAGCCGTTTTGCCCTGCTTCGTTCACTAGGAGAGAAAATGGATTGATCATAGGGGAGGGAAGCAAAGAAAGTTGAAGGAATTTGTGTGTTGAATTGTGTGTAGAGATGTTGAACTATTGAGAAAATAACAGAGCTTGAGAGAATGATAATCTTGTTGTGTTTTCTGAATGGGCTAAGCATCCTATTTATAATAGTTTGACAACACACGATTTCCTTGTAGGTAGTGGAGGTAGTGAAGAGATGAAGAGATGGAAAATATGGGAGTAATGGTTTAACCACCCCTTATGCTTAGAAGTTTCTGGAAAACCATTATCCCATTATCTCCTCAACTTCTACAACCGTTACCACTACTTTTGTAACTTTCAGATCATGGGTGTTTGCCATGCCACATGTTTCTCTAAGCACCAGAACAAAACCCCATGAATAATCCCCCCATGTAATATAATTTGATTTCTCGTAGGAATTAGTGGATCCATGGACTCAAAGCATGTAAGTAAGATAGTGCTATTAATGAGCTTGTGAGGATGATGCTAGCATAAACAAGGGTAAAAAATACACGAAAGTGGGAAGAGAGGAAGGATAGCGCTAGCGATGTGGCTAGAGGCGCTAGCATTGGTGCGGCTAGCATTGGTGGCGCTGATGCTAGCCCTAGCACTAGCGCTGCTAGGCCAGCAGCGTTGTGATGCGTCAGAAAACCGACTTTGTTTACCGCAAGCGCACAATGTCGAAAGATGTAGACAATAGAAAATACGGTTCGTTCGCACGAGGAGTTTGGATTAAAATATTTTTTTTAGGTTTTCTTTACAGAGAATTAAATTAACTAATGAATTAAAATTATTTAATAAAGTTTGAAAACAATAAGAGGAAAACGTTAAGGTTCCGGAAATCTGTTGTAGATTAGGGTTTAATTGCGTTCGTCACATAGGGTCTCAATTTTACTCATGTACAGTATCAAATCTAGCTACTAATACACAGAAGATTTTCAAATAAGCACTAAAGAAAGAATTTTCGGAAAGAATTGTTTGTTCTCAACCTAAAGTAGAATTTCGAAAGTACTAAGTATACAGGGCATAAAAAGTCAAAGATTATTCATAAAACGATTTAATACGAGGTTTCAACGAGTCCTTCTACTAATCAAACAATGAACTATACGTGGCATAGAACATAAAAAATCATCGAGACGGTAAAACGTTGAGAGAGAGACAAATTAATAATATTTAGTTCATACAGTTAAAAACCCTAGTTTCGAAACACAAATAAAAATCATCTCTACAAGTTCATCCTTTCGCCCTAACAAGGGAATTAGCCCAACATGGCTTTCTCAAAAGCCATACAAATTAATAATAAAATAAATACAAACTAACCCTTGTTCCAGCTTCTCTAATTTTATACCCGTAAAGCTTCTGTATCCGGAGGTATTTTCTTCTATGTGAAAAGTTGTTCCCTTAAAATTGTATCTAGGCTTCCCTTTATATAGGCTTTGGTAACCTCCTCTTGATCCTCATCCAACTAGGAAACCTAGTCTGATTAAACTTTTCCACTTCCTTTTGATTCCTTGTCCAATTAGGAGACTTTACCTCCTCAAAAACCAACAAAAACCCTAATTTTCACGTCAAATGCGAGTCCAAAACGCTTCCCTTATTTCTCTTCCCCCGCAGGCCCAATAAGGCCCAACAGATACCAAATTCAAGTTGGTTTCACGGTTTTGCTTATAACTTCTTCATACGAACACAGAATGACCTCATTCTTTTTGCATTGGATTCATAATTTAATTTTCTACAAGATGGAGGGTAGAAATCCTGGACTAGACTGAGTTCCACTGGGTCTTTAGAAATTCTTCTCTTGTAAAGCTCCATTTCACTTGTTTCAGAGATGTAACCTGATAAAACACACCAACTAGAAAAGTAATAATAAAACACGGTAATTCACGCAAAATCTAGCAAATAAGAATAAGGAAATGATACTCAAAATGTATAAATTATGCACTTATCAAATTCCCCCACACTTGCCTTTTGCTAGTCCTCGAGCAAACTATAAATCTAAACTAATCTAAAATACAACTCCCTTTCGTTGAGGAAACGGTTACACTTAGCATGTGTAACAAGCCTTTAAACCCCTAGGTGTCCCTAGTGGACGAGTTATAGTCTCGTGAGGGTTTACAATAGATTTACCCTCAAAACCTACTCCAACTTCTAATCATTCCAAAGCACCTGCATCCAAAGAGCTACGAAGACATAAAGTTTCTGAACACTAACAATAAGAAGTTAGAAGTATAAAGAACATTATTCTCATGCTTAACTCTTGAGTTAGGAGAAAACCGCCATGTAAGAGAATCTAGGTTCGAGAGTGACCAAATATTTCTGCCTCACCAATAGGGTTTTATGAATTTGGCACTCAAAGGACGCACTTTATGGTTCACACATGTGTGCAGGAAGGAATGAAGATAGAAATCTTACACACGTTGAAAGGTAGGAAGGAAAGGTAACCTTCCGAATCATATGGAGATGTTATCCCATAGAAAGTAGGACGAAAAAAAATCCCTTTTTATTTTTCTAGTGACCTCTAATAAAGGAAATCAACCACTATGCAAGGATGGGAATGCTTACTTACCTTCTCATCCGATCGGCAATCAACACCACTCTCACAGTATCTAATAGAAACGTCTTCGGTCTTTAACTGTAGATGATGAACTCTTGAACTTCGTAGAACCTTGAGTCTATAACTCATTTCCTCAATTTTTTTGTTATTAGAAACTTCTCTATATATTTCTTCTTTCCCACGGCCTTATTGAAATAATGCTAAAGAAAATTTACATTAAAGCAATGATAATCGTTTTTTTTTTTCCTTCGTTTTTTTTTTTTTTTTTTTTTTCGTATATCTTTTTTTTTTTTACAATATAAACTGAAAAATAAATGATGAAATTACTACGACTGTGGGATAAAGACTTTACCACTTGATTCTGAACTTTACTAACTCACACCTTTTGATTTCTTTCGCTTTTGTACATAAGTCTTTAACATGTTAATTGTATTGTTACTTTACTTGAATACGAAATTTGCTCTTTGTTAAACGATTGCCTTTAAACCTTAACTGACTTCAAATTTTTGATATTCTGCTTGTTGATAATATGTTTCTATGGACCTGTTATTGTCGAGAGAATGGTGTTAACTGCAAACAAGACTACAAGATAGAGTTAGCAATTCTGATGACACCCTCATGATTGATGGAAATAGCACTCAAGAGATCAAAAAGTAGTGCTGAAATTGGTGTGAGGTTAGGTAGCTCATCATTCTACCCGTAATTTGCACATATGAAACACTCTAAACGGACAATTTAAGGTTTGGTGCCTCACTCATGGGTATTGAATGATCAACAACTCTAATACTGTATTTTATACCGGCAGTTTAAGTCCATTTTTGTCAGCTCTAGCCTCTCAACAACTAAGCACTCCGAATATAGTTCTCTAATAGTTCTAAGTTCAGTTGTTTCGGTTAGAACTCCGTATGTAAACGTAGCAAGAAGTATACTAAGTGACTCTAAAATATCTAAAAGTTGGAGGTTTTCATGCAAATAATTTCAAAAAAGTTGAAAATTTTCTACCTAAAAAGTGTATACTTAAGAACTCTATATGCTTACACTCCCCCACACTTAAACTTTACATTGTCCTTAATGTAAACTAACTCATCCAATGTAAATTCAAGATGGGAAATCCTAAAATTGCATAAAACAAGCAATCAAAAACTAAAAAGATAAGGTGAAGGAAACAAATCTGATGGGTTGACTCCCATGAAGCAAATGATAGTATCATATAGCAATAGCCGGAACAACTATGGGTCATATGGATCAAATAGTGCTATCACCAGTAAAAGGAAACTGCAACAAGCCAAGAAAAAGGACAAACCGAGCACATCTTTATCTAGTTTTCTGTTTAAGACAACTACTTTTAGTCGTGGTTCAGGTTCAGGCTCTATAAAAGGATCTAGATAAAATATTTTCATGGGCTGGATTTCCTCGTAGATAGGATCAACAGGGTCAGGTTCTATAGTCTGGAATAACTCAACTAAGAACTTAGAAGCACATAATAATAACCTGAATAATTGTGGATCCTCAAAGTCAATATGATTTGACTCACACTGTTGATTACTATGAAAATGGTCATTCTTAAGCAAATGTGTCGATTCTACTCTCCTAAAGTAATCAGGCTTAGTCTCAAAACTTAATAACTGACACATTTGAAATTCATATGTTCCCACATATGGAAGAAAACATTTTGGTGGAAAAACAAAGTCAATCTTGGTATTATCGCCTAGGTAAACCACATCGACCAGAGGATGGGTTTCGAACAGCTGAACTGTTTTCTGGACATTAGGTTCAGGAAAAACAATGGAGGTGCATATGTCAAGTCCCAAGTTAGGGACCTTTCTAAGAGTCAAAGGTAAGGTACATGGAGATTGATAATCACCCCCACACTTAGAATCTTGGGTGTCTCTAGATAGACTAGTCACTATTTCCCTACTTTCTAGATCGTCAGGCGATGGTTTAAGGGTCAAGGTCAGAGCTTTCTCGACAGATGAAATGAGTCGAGATTCGGGTAGGACTAAAGATTCAATTCTAGGTTTCCATTTATTAGTGTCAAATAGTAGTGTGGAGTCTAACAAGGCGTTGACTTCTCAAATAACACTTTCATCATCAAAATCAGGCCCAAAGTGCGCTAAACAAGCCTCTAATGGATCATCTATATGGTTCTGCAAGTGAGTATCATGGACTATTTCATCAATTATGCAAACAGTTTCATGGTTGTCAAGATCAGGAAGAGAACGTGCGACATGAAAAATATTCACCTCCATCTTCCAGCTGCCAAAAGTAAGTTCCATAATACCATTCCTACAATTTATGATTGCATTAGAAGTTGCTAAGAACGGTC
The DNA here is from genome assembly GCA_023531435.1 of Papaver californicum. NCBI lineage: Eukaryota > Viridiplantae > Streptophyta > Magnoliopsida > Ranunculales > Papaveraceae > Papaver > Papaver californicum. The sequence continues at coordinate 1,614,330 of JAJJMC010030994.1, read as the reverse complement.
GTCCTAAAATGATAGAAATATGAACACTAGGGTCTGTCACAGGTTGGGTATCAAGAATTACGAAGTCCACAGGATAAACAAAACTATCAACCTGTACAAGAACATCTTCTACCACTCCTCTAGGAATTTTAATGGACCTATCAGCCAATTGGAGTGTAACACTAGTGGGCTTCAAATCACCAAGTCCTAATTTCTCATACACAGAATATGGCAAGAGATTCACACTGGCCCCTAGATCTAACAAAGCATGTTCAATCTTGTGTTGTCCTATAGTGCAAGCAATAGTAGGACAACCAGGGTCTTTGTATTTGGGTGGTGTTTTCTGAGTAATAATAGAGCTCACTTGTTCAGCAAGAAAAGCTCTCTTATGGACATTTAATTTTCGTTTCACAGTGCACATATCTTTTAAGAACTTAGCATACATATGAATCTGCTTAATGGCTTCTAAGAGGGGAATATTGATTTTAACTTGTTTGAACACCTCTAAGATATCATTAGGGCTGGTTCCTTTCTTCTGGGATACTAACCTTTGGGGAAATGGAGCGCGAGGAACATAAGTGTTTTCAGATTCACCTCTTTCAGTTTCATTGGTTTCTTTTTGTGTTAAGGGTATTTCCTGCGTAATAGTAGTTGGGTTCCTATCTGTCTCCTTCTCCTTAGGATCACTAAGATGGTTATCGATGACCCGGCCGCTTCTCAAAGTAGTGACGGCCTGGACATGATCTGAGGGATTAGCACCAGGTGTGCTTACCTCATAAGACCCCTTTGGGTTAGGCTATGTTTGACTTGGGAACTGTCCCTTGTCTCTCTCACTTATTTGGCTAGAAAGCTGACCTATTTGTCTTTCTAAGGTTGCTATGGACCTTGCAGTGTTCCTGTCCATATTCTCTAGTTGTTTTTGGGTGGCCTGCATATACATCTTAAGACTTTCTTCCATACTAGGTACTCTTTGGTTAGATGAATCAGTAGGACCGGATGATTTCTGCGTATAATCACTAGTATTACTAGGTTGACCTTCATACTGACCTCTAGACCAGGAAAAGTTAGGATGTCTTGCCCACCCTGGGTTGTACGTATTGGAATACGGGTCAAATCTACGACGATCGTCTTGGTAGAGAGCATGGACTCGTTCTCCACCATAGTCATGGGTGATTTGGTCCACAGACTCAACAAAAGTTTTAGATTTAGTACTAAGTTCTAATGATTCTAGTCTTCTTGTCAAAGAAGCTATTTTAGCTTCAAAGTCGAATTCGATATCAACTCTATGCACCCCTTTTCTACTAGCCATTGACCTTATGGATTCCTTAGCCCCCCAATCCTGGGTTTTATCAGATACTTCATGCAAAAACTTATAACCCTCCTCAGGGGTTTTATCAGCGAAATTACCACCACATAGTGATTCTACCATGGTCATTGTTTTGTGATCTAACCCTTCGTAGAGAATCATAGTGAGTTTCAAGGTATCGAATCCATGGTGTGGACATTGCATCAGAAGTTCATGGAACCTTTCTAAATAATCCTGGAGAGATTCTCCATCTTGCTGCGAGAAACTATTAAGACTTTGACGTAAGGCTGTGATTCTATGCCTAGGAAAAAATTTATGCACAAATAACTTAGTCATAGCATCCCAAGTATGGATGGATGAAGATGGTAAGGTGGTCGTGTCGTAATCAACCAAAATAATCAAGTTCTTACTCTCTAAAATAGAATTAAGTACAGGGATAAGAACAAGTTCGTTCCCACAGAGAGGCCGAGATTATCACTATTTTCAGTCACGTATGTGAGTAAAGAGGGGGGTTTTTGTTGTTGTTTTAATAAACTAAACTAAGCTAAAAGTAAATACGCAAGTAAATAGAGATGTGAAATAGGGAGAAAGCATTGGTTAGAGGTTTCATCTTCAATCATCCAACATGTTATCAATCAAAGCATACCCAATCAATCATGCATTAGTAATACCAAGAACCCTAAAGTAGCCAGTTATCTCGTCTACTTCGGCAAAACTCCTAATATCATCAAAGAATGAGTACCTCCACCCTTTGAATTCTTAGCACTGGATAACCTGAGTGATTACCTCCACTCAAGTTTAATCCAATGATAGCTATGGTCTTTGTGAGTTGAGGTTAATCTAAACAACCCAAGTGAGTACCTCCACAGGATTTAGCCTAGGTCAAGCTTCTACACATATTCGCATGGCAATTTTAAGTATTGTTAACAAATATGCTATACTACTTTTAACCGGAGTCCCTCGACAGAATCGACTCTCAGAACTCCAGTTTAGTTGTAGATATCAATACTTATTTACCTGATTTGCAACTCAAATAAATCAGCAATCAATCATATATAACACTATATTCAGTAGAACATGAACAATATTAAAAACAGCATGAAATCATGGAATATGCGCCATTCAATTGATAAACATGTCTTCAAACATTAGATTACATCCCTAACCAATATAGAAGGGTTTAGCTCATCATGGGTTTCTCAAAACCCATGGAAAAACAATCAAGAGATAAATTAAATCAAACCCGAAGGAATTGCGATGAACGATTGAGCAGAATCGCCTGTATGAAAAGTGGCCAGCGCCCCTTTTCCCTTGCTGTCTTCTTCCTCTTGTTGCTGTCCGTGTATCTCCCTATCTCCTGTATACCTATATGTTTTCGTGATGTATAATCCAGCAGCAACTTTCCCTTTTATACGTGAGTACCCAGCCCCATGTGTTCAGCCCTATACGCCAGTGAAGTTCCTCTTTTGTGTGTGAGTGGCTAAGTCCAAAATATTGTTGTTGCTCCACCTTTCCTTCCTTGCCTCAAACTCTCCTTTTCCTACAAGATCTCCTATATTCTCTGCCCCAAATTCACCAAAAGAATCCATGAGAAAACCGATGTTTCTTCTTATACTAGAATTGGCCACTTTTAGGAAACCGACTAGGAATAGGAAATGTGCTAAGTTTCCTAATTCCAGCCCCACAAGTTATGGCAACTCCAAAGATTTCCCAATCCCATAGAACCTCCACAAGATAGCCATGAGTCCACCAAGGCTAGCCACCTTCCACTCGGACCACTCTAGCTCTTCAAATCATGACTTAGCACATTACCGATCCATGCTTCAGCCGCACTTGCGCCTGGCCGCTGGCTGCATAGGCCAAATAAGCCACTTCGGGGCTTTGCCCATATCTTCCTCAATTTTGATCAGAATGACTTCATTCTTTCACCATTGGCTTTGTAATACAATTACCTACACTGTGGTATGTGAAAGGCCTATTTTAAGCAGAGTTTCACTGGCTCCTCGGTGATTCTAGCTCTTAAGCTCCATTCTGCGAGTTTCTGAACTGTAACCTGAAAAACTAACAAAACTACAAAAGTAATCAAAATACCTAGTAATTCACTCAAATATAGCAAATAAGGGTCAGGAAAAACTACTTTAAATGTATGATTTAAGCACCTATCATAAGGCATGAAACCACGATTTCGCCTTATCTTTTAAAGAGAAGGGAAACAATCTCAATTTCAAATATTCATCGGTCAAGTCTTTAATCTTTAAAGTACCACACAGTTCCTCAAAGTCTCTAATGTGGGAGTAAGGGTGTTCATTTTCTCTGCCATAGAAGTTTGGCAAAGCCTGGATGGTATTAGTCTTAATTTCATAGTGAGCTTTTGTGGTTGGCAAGACAATGCATGACGGTTGAGAGACTCTAGTAGGGTACATGTAGTCTCTCAAAGTTTTAACTGGAGGGTCCACACCCTCATTATCGGTTCTATCCATGAATAATGGATTATTTCTAACGAGACGATTATCCTGATCTCTATCCCAACCTACCTCTGTGTTGGGCATATACTAAAAAAATAAATCCTAATTGGAAGGGAATTTTAAACAATCACAAGCAAGGATGACTCAACCAAATCACCTATTGAATCTAGCAAACAAAAAGCATGATGGCTCCACTTAGATTGTTTCTAAACCAGCTTCTATTCTTTCGAAAGGCAACTAGTTACAGTTCTAGCAAACCTCTTAGAACGATCTGAATTAGATTAAGTCGAAGAAAAACTGGATAAGCTCTAAGGAGCTTTGATAACCCTGTCTCTTTGGCAACTTTTCCCTGGGTTACAAGGCGGCTCTAATCAACATAAAATAATCTTCCTGAACTTCGAGTTAGGCTAACAAAGTAACCAATACAGTCCTTTTGAATGAGTTTCCTTTAAGCTCGTTACCCTATCAGTCTCTTTCTAGTCAAAATTTAAGGTTTAGGTTCGCGTTTGGTAACGTGTTCCTAAAGCGGGCAAGAAGGAAACGGTGATGAAATCCGAGTCCTTATCTTATATGGCCAGTTCTTGCCCTTTACTAGAAAAGTAAATCCGTATTCAGGTCCTCAACATATATGCACACGAAGGAATACAGTAAACCCACTTGCAAGGATTCGTGGGTTGATCGAATCTTACCTCCCGTAACAGACGGGGGATGAACCGTTGAAGTCGACTCAGGCCACTGACTCCTGTGTCAGTGTACGAACCCAAGGGGCCGAGACAATATCGTAATTATCGTCCTTCCCTGTGCAGTTTATATTTAATACTACCCTTCCGTAGGGTTTAAAAATAATAATAATGTCCGTAATGTCCAAAACTAAAAGAAAATTACAAAAATAATCAAAAATTTCCTAATACAGTTTTCTAAATTAAATTAACTAATAAAAATCCTAAAAGGTGAAAATTAACTATTTGTCTTCTTCTACGTTCTTTCAGCTTTAACTTTACTCCAAGTCTTTTAATTACCAAAATCTTTGGCTCAATTTCTTTTCGTTTCCGTTCCCAAAACCTGCAGCAGAAGATAAATACCAAAAGCGTAAAATCGAACAAAATAATAAAAAATCTTAAAAAAAAAAACCTAACCTAAAAAAAAAAAAAAAAAAAATTCTAATCGAAAACAACTTCACGGCAGCGGCGCCAAAAACTTGATGCGTCGGAAAACCGACTTTGTTTTACCGCAAGCGCACAGTGTCGAAAGATGTAGACAATAGCAAATACGGTTCGTTTCCACGAGGAGTTTGGATTAAAATATTTTTTTTTAGGTTTTATTTATAAAGAATTAAATTAACTAATGAATTAAAATTATTTAATAAAGTTTGAAAACAATAAGAGGAAAACGTTAAGGTTCCGGGAATCTGTTGTAGATTAGGGTTTAATTGCGTTCATCACATAGGGTCTCAATTTTACTCATGTACAGTATCAAATCTAGCTACTAATACACATAAGATTTTCAATTAAGCACTAAAGAAAGAATTTTTGGAAAGAATTGTTTGTTCTCAACCTAAAGTAGAATTTCGAAAGTACTAAGTATACGGGGCATAAAAAGTCAAAGATTATTCATAAAACGATTTAATACGAGGTTTCAACGAGTCCTTCTACTAATCAAACAATGAACTATACGTGGCATAGAACATGAAAAATCATCGAGACGGTAAAACGTTGAGAGAGAGACAAATTAATAATACTTAGTTCATACAGTTAAAAACCCTAGTTTCGAAACACAAATAAAAATCATCTCTACAAGTTCATCCTTTCGCCCTAACAAGGGAATTAGCCCAACATGACTTTCTCAAAAGCCATACAAATTAATAATAAAATAAATACAAACTAACCCTTGTTCCAGCTTCTCTAATTTTATACCCGTAAAGCTTCTGTATCCGGAGGTATTTTCTTCTATGTGAAAAGTTGTTCCCTTAAAATTGTATCTAGGCTTCCCTTTATATAGGCTTCGGTAACCTCCTTTTGATCCTCATCCAACTAGGAAACCTAGTCTCATTAAACTTTTGCAATTCCTTTTGATTCCTTGTCCAATTAGGAGACTTAACCTCCTCAAAAACCAACGAAAACCCTAATTTTCACGTCAAATGCGAGTCCAAAACGCTTCCCTTATTTCTCTTTTCGCGCAGGCCCAATAAGGCCCAGCAGATACCAAATTCAAGTTGGTTTCACGGTTTTGCTCATAACTTCTTCATACGAACACAGAATGACCTCATTCTTTTTGCATTGGATTCGTAATTTAATTTTCTACAAGATGGAGGGTATAAATCCTGGACTAGACTGAGTTCCACTGGGTCTTTAGAAATTCTTCTCTTGTAAAGCTCCATTTCACTTGTTTCAGAGATGTAACCTGATAAAACACACAAACTAGAAAAGTAATAATAAAACACGGTAATTCACGCAAAATCTAGCAAATAAGAATAAGGAAATGATACTCAAAATGTATAAATTATGCACTTATCACGTTGTTGGCGCTGACGCTACCGCTGCTAGGCTAGAAGCGCCAAGTTTGGCGCTAGTGCTAGCGCTAGCATTGCTAGGGCCTGTTTAGCACGTGAGTATGTTGGCTTTGCTGACTTTTTGGACTTTGTTGGCTTTTTTTGGCCTTTGGCACAGGTGTATGCTTCTTATTTGTGTTGAGAATGTGGCTAGGACTTGCTAAGGATGACACTTGCTAGTATCATGGTTATTGCCTATGCGCCGCTAACTTTTGCGTTCAATAATGCCGTGACCATAACTATGGCCTATTTAGGGTTTCTTAGTCTTACGAGATTTAACTGTTAGCATTTGTGTTTAACTTTTATGCAGTGCATACAAAACATTTTCAACTGTGGAAGTTTGAAACTTGAGACAATGCTTGATGCGACTCTGCAATTAGATGGTATGCCTCTAGTTAGCATTTTTTTTCAAATATGGCATAGCCTCTATTCTGAATGTTCGCAATTTTGTATAATTAATATATTTTGTTTTTTACAAATAGTCTGCATGGATGCACATGAAATAACGAGGATTTAGTTGAGTATAGCTCTGAAATTTTTATAGTGCATATATATGCAAAGGAGCTACAAGGCTAATTTATCCAAGAGATGAATATCCCTTCTCGATTTTCTTGCAGAATATGGGATAAGAGTATTATTCATAATTCTGATGCTTGATAAGAGATTTATGTATCTTTATTTCATGCTTCTACATCTAGGAAAAAAATAATATTACAATTTTCTCCTTCGTCAAAAACTGAGCATCAGCATTAAGTCCCCTACTTAGCGCGGAACAATAATGTGTTTCATGGTAAACACTAGATGGTGATTTTTGACGACGTCACCAACTAGTCAATGATATTGTTTCGTGGTAAACACTCTGATTCAATGATACTCCGATGATGTAAAATAATTGTTGAGATAACAACAATTGATGTAATGGTGCTTGTAGGATGATAGAGTATCGTTTGGAAAGTGTAAGCTAGCAAAGCATGGCTTATTATTTTATGATGGAGAGACCAAAATTGACCCGTGTGCAGCACGGAAGCTTGTTTTCAAAAAGGAAGTTCTTGTTTGACCTTGATTTGGAAACTAACTACTATAAAAGGGAGTAAACCTTTATTTTTATTTTATTTTCTCTCTCTATCACCGCCAACACCTTCACCTCCTTTCTTTTTTCTGCAACGACGACAATAACAACATCTCTAACTCCTCCCACCGATGGCGTCACCAACTAGTCAACGCTGGCCAAATTTCCAGCCAATTCCCAGCGCGATCAGGAAAGCTTTTTTTTTCTTGTTTATGTGAATAATTCACGTGAGTTTTTTTTTTCTCTTTTACGTGAGTAAATACTCTCATATTTCCTTTTTTTTTGACGTGAGTATTAACTCACTAGTTCCATTATCATTGCTTGCTTAGTCGCATAATCATGCTATTGATTTGATAATGATATTCTCTTGAAACTTCTTGCAGGTGAACTCCAATTCCACAATTGTTGTCTCTGATTGTGATAAAACCTTCATTGGCTTCACTGTAGCGTTGTTAAGCTTTAACCATGTACTGTTAGGGTTTGTAGCAATTTTCTAAATGTTGGTTTTGATTTATATGTATATATAAGCATGTATTAGCATATCAGTACTATATATACATAAAATAGAACCAAACCTTGCGCATGATTGCGCAGTTATTGACGTGAATATTATTCGAACAATTGTAGATATTTATCAATCCGAAAGATAATGCTACCATTTCCTCTAGTCGTGATAGAAACGAAAATTCTGATATTGGTTCTCTAGACGATGTGCCCAGCATCTATGATAAGCTTTTTGATGGTATTGTTGAAGAGGCTACTGACTATGATTATGTTGGCAACTTTATTCCGAATATCAATAGCGCTCCTCAGCCTTAGAGTATTTATCCACGGGAACTTGTCAGGTGTTGTTTGCAGATAAGAGAGTACATGCCTTCATTTGTTGATTTTAAGACGTTACAAATTCCTCTGCCTGAATGGAAAAGATGGGTTAAGTTATGTTGAAGAATCCTCAGGTGAAGCTGGTTTTAGAAAATACTAGGACATTCCATATTTTGCAAGTGTCTGAGACTTTGAGAATTAATAAGGACACGAAAGGTCTGCTTGTATTCTCTTCTCGTTGGTGTGGTCCAAACCATTCAGTTGCATGCACTTGGGGTGAGTTAACTATTTTTTTGGAGGACGTGGCGGTTTTTTTTGTAGATGTTCGTTGTTGGTAGCATTCTGGTTGGATGGTCTGAGCAGGAGATGAAATATGGTGTCATCTTTACTCGGAAGATAGAAGAGCTGCAAAAGTTCGGTCTTTGTAATAAAAAAAATTACTCGGCTTGGATTGACTACTGGTGGGACGGAAGTACAAGTGTTGATGGCCTTGCTGTTGATGATCCTTTATGCATTGCTATATTCCTTGTACTTTTGCTTTCTAGAGACGTGTTCGAGGATTCTCCTGGAGGCCAATTGAAGCCTTCACTTGTTTCGGTTGTTGCTGTTCTTGCTAGTGGAAAGATTCTTCCTCTTGGTAATTTTTTCTTAGCTCTTTATACTCTCATTTGGATTCTTTCATTCGTGACATGAATATTTCCAACGGTCATGCCAAGATATAGTCTTTTATCCCTATTATGTTTATGCAAGCTTGGCTATGGGAACATTTTCCCGAATATGCGCCAAAGGCCAAGCCTTCTTATCCCAGTGCATAGATAGAGTATGCTAGAATACTTCGTTGGAGTAAGAAGAAACCTTTTTCTGTTAGTCTTATAAGTTTAATGGACAATGAGAAGAAGGTGAATTTCATACCTTGGGGTTTTAAGCTTCCACATGTAATTTCATCGGAGACCTTTGCTGAGAGCTCTGACAATGTCCTGCATTATGGCCCAAGTGGTGAGGGTACTACTGTTACCCTCGGTGAAACAACTTTTATAAATAGTTGTACCCAGGGTACATTTTTGATATTTGCTCAAATAATTATATCATGCAGAGTTATAACATCGATAAGGCGGCTCGGCAAATGGGGTTTGATCAGTCTATTCCTTGTTACTGCACTAAAGAGCCTCTTATATACGTGCTTCAGCAATCTGAGGGTGCCCATACCATTCCTGTTCGAAGCATTCATTTCTTCCAGGCTAATAGGAAAGGACGTATCACTGATGAATATGCCAGTTTCTGGAACGCACAACTTACCCTCCTTGAGAACTTCGTGTCTAGTAAGCCTTCTGATGTATGCGATAAGCCTTCTGTGAAGGAGTTAGCATCTCGACCAAACTTGAAAATTACTTCTGGATCGAGGCATGATTTGATCGTTAATTTGACATAGGTATCTCGAAGCATCCCCTGTTTAATCGTCATTATTTACTCGGTAGTTAAGTATTTAATTTGTTTCTTGAAGTCATGGTTCCAAGAGCACCCTGTGTTTGATATTGCGGTAAATTGTATTCCCCAGCCTGGAGAGAAGAGATCACAGATGATTATGCCTGTAAGTGGAAACCGTCTTTTGAAAAAGGTAAGTGTCTTGTGTTTTCTCTTACTTTTCCTTTCTGTATGAAACAAATTCATATCTCTCCCTGACAAGAACCTTTACCTAGTATGGGAGCGTGATTCGTCAAGGTAAATCGAGTATTCAACCTTTCAAGTTTTGTATCTCAGTTGTTCTTGGTGTTTCAGCTCCTTATGTTGTAAGTAAATTTATTTTGGATATCCCTGAGTTGCATGGTCTTTCTTCTAACTGAATTTGATGAATTTTGACTTTTATGAATAGTCATCATTCTTAGATAACTAGTAACACATATACTCTGGTATCAGAAAATACCGATGTGATTGGAAGTACTGATGAAGAAGAGACCAAGATGAGAACGGACCTGAAGTATTTTCCCATACTGAAGTAATTGAAGAATCCAGATCTGAGAACGACGAACTTGGTGGTGAGTCACACCGCGATGAGATTTCTGCTTCCGATGACTTGTCGCAACTCCAAGGAAGTTTGATTCATTGTTTTAGAATCATAATGAAATGATTATAGCTCTTAGACCACCCAATGTGTAGAATCATACATGATTTCATGAAAGACTTTAGTAGTTTTCTCTGTCAGAAAAATTCAGATTTAGGTCTTCTTACCGTTACAGACGTAGAATCTTTATTCGAATTCGGAATGTGTGGTTGACCTCTCATTATTTATCTATCAGAAAGAGATAACTTTTGTAAAAAGAATTTATGGATTTGGAGTCCAATTACTAGGTGAAAAAGACCTGACACCGAGAGTCCAGAACTTTTTGCAAACAGAATTATGTAGGTTTTCATCTGTCGTGTATTCGAGCGTTTTGGCTGTCCTTATTAGCTTGTTTATCCGATTGGCATTCCATTTTGGTATATTGTAGTATACATCCGTATGAGTCATAATGAACATATTTTATTAATTTCATGATTTGTGCTTGAATTCCTTGTGCTTGAGATATTTTAACTCATTATTCCTATAACGTCTCTATTTTTAGGGGTGGAACAAGCCAAAATGGAGAGACAAACTTGTTGATGAAGGATTGGAGATCACCATGAGCCGTGATTATGGTGATATGTATTTTCCAACTCAGAGTCATGAGAAAGCCCCTCTTGACATGACTATTTACGAAAGCACTTCAAGTGGTGCCATTGTACAGAATGCCAAGGTGATGAAGATTGTTCCAGTTGAGTATCTGAATGCTGAAGTTAACTTTGACTTCAAGTTTGGTAGGATCCGACACAAATACGTGTCCCTTGTGGGATTTATTATCCTATCCTACCATGTTGATCTATATACCAAGATATGGAAGAAGTTTGGCCATTTCTTTGTTGGTAATCCTGAAAACTATCGTACTATGGAGAGGAATGTGTCTGTGCTGCTTCCAACTGTGAATGAGATGATTGTTCTTCCTCGTAGAGAAATCTCTGAGATAGTTCTTCAAGATTGGAAGGATGCCTTGGAGGAGGCTGAAAGATCTGATCTTAATGTCGCCTGGCTTCGTCGTCATTTAGAAGCTATTGAAAAGTATTTGCAGGAGAAAGGTGTATCTTATAGCTTGGAGACGGTTGCCAACGCTAAATGTAAAGTTGATAGGCTTTCTTGGGAGTTGAAGCTTGCGACTGAGGCGCTTGAGAAAATGGAGAAGGCATACGCTAAAGGCGCTGAACCAGTTTTCAAGGAATTTTTATAGGTTTTCCTAAGTTTTTGTAGGTTTTCCTAAGTTTTCATAGGTTTTGAGACATATAGTTTTTTTTTTGTGGTTTTATTTTGGGATTTTTGAGTAGATAAAGATTTCTGAATAATTTGCAAGGATATATTTTTTTTGAAAAAAAACAATACTTTGCTTGATTGAATGAATGAACTGAAATCCTAAGTATGAATCCAAGATATTGCAAACATTTTGGAGGAATTACAAATATTGCATAAAACAAATAAATAAAACAAGATGGTGGTAGCATGCTTTAAACATTGTGATCCGTCAACCACTTTCCATGTATGACCACCCCTTCTGGCTTGTCAGTATTGACAAGCTTGTAGTAACCGCCGATCAAGGTTTCAGTGATGAGATACGACTCTTCTTCAGGAGAGTTTGTTATCTTCTTCACCATATTTCTGACATGGAAGGCATTGGGTTCAGGCCCCTTTACTTCATGACATGTCTTATGAATAACCGGGTTACTAATTTTCTTATCTCCAGTAGAGACAATCCATACCCATTTGATAAAATTTTGAAAAGGATCAGCTTTCCATTCACATCGCCGAGTCAGAGTAAGGGTTGATATCTGGGTCAAGTCCCCAAGCTTTCACTACACCAAATTCAGCATTTAGCAACCCTAATTAGCAACAGAGATAGAGCCGTTGCTAATTAGCAAATAAAAATCGCTATTGTAAAATTTTAGCAACTGCCGTCTGCCGTTGCTAAATTCGCAACAACCTTTCTTTTGCTATTAGCAACGACGGAGATTTCACATGTGCGACTCACATGTTTAGCTGGTAACACTGTATGCTATTTTTCCGCCCAGTCAACTGAAATCGTTTTGAAACTGAAAAGATTGTTCCACCCCTAACTTCCACATGTGAAAATACCTCGTGTGACCTTATGGTTACTTTAAAACCCTAGATTATAGAATCTAATCAACAGAACCTCGGCTCCCCCTTCTCTTCCCTTCACTTTCTTCTGCTTCTCTTTAAAGCATCATCAGCAACAACATCTTCTCTTTGGAGAATCACTACCACCATCATCAGCATCATCATCTTCTTTTTGGAGAATCTCTACTCAACTCCCACGATTTCACTTCAATCAACTCTCACGATTTCTTTCTCTATCAGATATTGTTTTTGATTTTTTCTCCAGATTTATCTGATTTATGTATTTTTTTTTTGTGATTGATGGGTGAAACTCGTTTTTGTATGGTTGTTGTTTGGTTTGATTCAAGATCGTAAGTTTATTTATGACTACGGATCTAGGGTTTTAATAGATTTTTGTTTAAAAATCTATCACTGGTTTCTAGGGTTTATGGGTTCTCAAAGTAAGGTTTAGATTGGGTTTATGATTTCTAATGGTTTTGATTTGTTTTTACCAAATTCTGATTTCAGATTGAGTGTATCTTTCTTCTCACTGCCGTGGAAGTGTTGTTGGTGCTGTTAGTGGTGGATATCATCATAAGCAAGAGGTAGTGATGAAAGTAGTTCAGCCACAACAACCACAATAGCAGATGAGAATCTCATTCTGGTTAGTATTAGACCTTGTTTGATCTAATTTGTTGTCCTTGTATAACTCCTTACCGTTGATAGAAAAGTAAGGTGGAGCTCTGATAGCATTGTCAGTGCACTAGCGGAAGGAAGCGATACTCGTAGACTTGGGTTGTTATATAAAGACATGGCAGAGATAAATGAGCTGTGCGCTCCTAGAACTCTCAAGTGTAGATAGTTCTAGGAGCTAACTTGTGCACATATGGGAAGATGTACTCCTGCATACAGTGACCAACTTATACATGCTGGAGTGTCTTTAGATGCTCCTAACATTAGATATCCTGAAGACCTTTCTAGACACAAACTTAGATTAGGCACAATCTAATACCTTTTTGTATGTTTTTCTTACTTTTCTATAGTTTTTGGATGACACTAGAATTTCCTAGTTAATTACAGAGTACATTCCAACCATTAATATCCTACTTCACTTGCAGTCATACATGGATTCAGAAATCATGGCTATAATGGCTCAGTACATGCCCCTTGATAATCAACAAAATGAGGTCCAACCGCTACAGCAAGCAGTTTCAACCTTATAAGCAGGTACGTTCTTCAATTCCTTTTCCTCTCTTTTGGTGTTAGTTCTCTGTTTTGTTCAGTACACTTACTCAAGGATGAACATATTGAATAGGTGGTACTAATTAATCCATATGTAGCTATTTGGTCTTATAAGTAAGTCGATAAGCAGTGTAGGCCTCAAACTCAGAAATTTAGACCAGTGGAGCCATTGAAACACCTAAAAGTGATGTAATTGTAGATGGACAATAAACTGATGTAGCATTTAGGTTTTCTGATCCTTTATTTCTATGTAGATGGAAATAAAAGTGATGTAATTGTAGTCTTGAAGAATAATAATATCATTATGTTTTACAAATACCAGGCACCAAAAGAGCTTTTTAGCTGTGCATGTCCATGTTTCATCGTTATTGTAACTATTATGTCTCTCCACAATTATAATGTGACTGTAGGGGAACGGTGTGAGTCATTATTAGTCTGTTTCCATGTCAGGGCTATGTATGCATATTTCCACTCTTGTTTTATGTAAATACTCACCACATTCACTAACTTTTTACTTTTTCCGTCAAAACCATGCATGTGCAGCATGTATTTCCTGGTCAGGGCCATGTATGCATACTGCCAGTAACATGGTACTTATTTACATCATTTCTAGAGAAAAAAAAAGGGAATTTTGATCCAGGATTGCTCACAATCTGTGCTTGATTCGATCCGAACGGCTGGACATATACAATCAATTTTGGTTGATTTGTTGCCTTGAATCTGAAGGAAAATACCCTTGGAAAAGTTCTGATTGGACAGGTTCCAACCAATTTTAGTGGCTGATGTTGCCTCGGACTACTAGGAAAATTAACTTGGAAAGTCTGGATTAGACACACAATGTCCAGTGGCTCACTTATTTAGGCAGGAAAAATAATTGAACTTACAAGTTTTAGTGTTTTGATTACTTTAGTTAATAATTTTTTTTTTGATTTGGTGATATAAGTTATGACAGGGATTAATGAATTTTAATTTTGGTTTTATAAAATTGTAGGTGGGTTTGATACTGCTCATGGTGGTGCAAATATTATAAAGATTAATTCTGTGACTTGAATTGATTCTTTAGACTAAATGATCTGTTTTGTTCATCATCAATCAATTATTGAAACCCATTTCTTTTTTTTCCAATTCAGTAACTAAAACCCACATCTTGTATTTGATCAACCATTAAACCTTATTTCTTCCTTGTTTTGATTCAATGGTGGTGGTGATAGGTGATAGTTGGGTCTGCATGGACCACCACCTATACCTTCCACCACTACCACTCACCACCACCAACACCCACCACCAAACTTGTAGGTAAATTGGGGTTTGGTTAATTGATTTCCAACCCCTTTGCTTTAGAACAAGAAAAAAGAAGCTATCCTGAGTAATAATATTGTTTGTATCAGATGCATTTGAAAGTTGTTTCTTATGATAGGTGCTAAAATGGGACAATGTGGAAATAGGAGAGCCAAAAGATGGTGATCCGTGTGAGAAACAAGGCTATCGGAGTCAATTTCATTGATGTTTATTTCTGTAAAGGGGTCTACAAAGCTCCTACAATGCCTTCTATTCCTGGTTAGTTACAAGTCCTCTCTAATTTATAAGAAACTTTTCTATAAAAGTTAGGACAATTATAATATTTAGCACAAACATTTTTGATAAATTTGAGTAATTGAGTAGTTTCCAAGTACCTGATAAACGTCTGCTACAAACACATGGAATTGGTCTTTCATGCTCGTATGCTTAGACTTCGGTTGTTCACTTTTCAGGTAAGGAAGCAGTTGGGGTGGTAACATCTGTTGGCCCTGGATTAATTGGAAGAAAAGTTGGTGATGTCGTTGCTTATTGTGGTCAACCAATGGGCTCCTACGCTGAAGAACAAATACTTCCTGCTAATGTTGCAATCACCGTCCCTCCTTCTATATACCCTAAGATTGCAGCATCTGTCCTACTTAAGGGGATGACTGCTCAATTCCTAGTTCGGCGCTGCTTTATGGTTCAATATTCTTATTTAATAGTTTACGATTTTGATTTAGCACAGATTTCAATGTTGCTCTGTCTAATTTGGAAGCTATACATTGAAAAACTGTTTGGAACTGCAACCATAGGTATTCTCTACGATCTGGAAGTGTGTTGCTGTGATTTTACAGACTTCTTTTTGGTATTAAATAACTTACGCATTGCCCTTTTTCGTTTTGAAGATAAGCAAGAGTAAGCAGTCTACACCAGCTCTAAAGAAACTACTCCGACAAGATCAGCAAGAACAAGCAGTCTACACCATCCCCAGAGAGACTATCTTCAACGAATAAGAATAGCAAGAGTAAGCAATTACATCTAAATCTATGCTTACACATCTTTTGTTTCTTCGTCCTCCACACATTGAATGGATAGCAAGTTTAGAGCTATAAATCTTAGTTTGTTACCATGTGTAATGATTCTGAGTAGGTTCCTTCGTTTATTCTGTTACTTTTCTCTGTTAATTTTATGTATTCTGTTTTACTATTATATTCTGTAATTTTTATGTTCACTTTCTAGTGTAATTTCTTAGTGTATCTTACTAACCTCTTTGTTGTGTTGTGTTTGCAGGTATTTAGGGTTTTGGTTGAATCATAAAGGAAAAGGTTGTCCTCTTCATCGTCTCAGTAATTTGGGATACTTATACACCTCTGTATAGAGGTGATGCTTTCAGTTCACATAAATTAGGTCACCCATCTATTTATGAACCTCAACATAGAACATTGTACAAAATTTTATCATCTTCGCGAGCTCAGTCAGTTAGTTGTGGTACTTGTATTCATTTCTATCTCCTACTGATGCTTTTTAAGTTCTCATCAATTGAAGATTTTTTTTTAAATAAAATCCGTTGATGAATCTCAACATAGTGTATTTGTATGTCAACCACAAGACATTGTAGTAAATTTTTAATTGTGGATATGTTGAATATGATCGAATCAGAAGAATTTGATGAATCAGGGTAATGCAGGGGAAAAGATGGGGAGAATCGATTTTGACTAGGTCAACGAAGACTTGAACTTTTTTATTGTCGTTACAAAATTGTAGCAACATCGTTTTAGCGTTGCTAAATTAGAACCAGAACCAATAACATCTAGCCGGGTAGTGATATCCGTGTAATTAGCAACACTACAAAACATTTAGCAACCGCAAGAAGATGTTGCTAAAAAAAATTTAGCAACGGCAGCTTCAGTTGCGACCAGCTATTGCTGACCGAGATTCGCAACAGAGATACAGCAGTTGCAAAATCTGCAATAGGGTGTTTTGCAATGGCAGAATCCTGTTGCAACCCTGTTCAGCAACAACTATGGTGTGTTGCTAATGTCCAAATTTGGTGTAGTGTTTGATGGGACATGGGATTGCTGGTTGCAAAGGAGTTGGTTGGATTGACTTACTTATGTGCAAAACGTTCGAGCATATGACGCCATGTCCTCTTCTGGTAACTGCTTCACATCCGGATTCATTATGCGGCGAAACTTATCTGATAGGGAATCTTCGAGATTTGCAGGTTTGTTTGAGAGTCTTGGAGGTGTTGGCGCCGATAAAGGAGACACACTTGCTTCCATCTTGTTTCTACGGATCCACGGGCGTCCCAGAATCATGTCATAACTTGGATCCTCTTTGACAATGTGAAACTTGGCATGTGTACGAGTATCACCTGTTTTTACCTCAAGAATGATGTAGCTGTAAGCACTCCTGGACTTCCCCTTAAAATTCTTGATTACAGTCGGCGAGTGTGTAGCTTCGTGCCTAGAAATTCCCGCATCTCTCATAGTCTTGATAGTGATGATATTGATGACGGTGCCTGCATAGATTAGAGTTTGCTCGAACTCGGTGTCCTTGAGGCAAGCAGTGGTGAGAAGTCCTCAGCTAGGCTTCTCATTGTGTCGGATGACCACGTCTGAAGCGGACTTGAGATATGCAGTATCACTTTCGGCAAAGAGTAGACGCTTACCCGACAGAACACGATTGGGTGCAGTAAAAATATCTTTTCATTGCGCCTTTGACAAGTAAAGAAGTCAATATATGCGCTTCATCTTGGATTAGACAGTTTTGTTAACTGAGTCCCAAGAGAGAGTGAAGCTCCTGACTGGGAGGGGATCTTTGTGGACGCCTTCAGTCCCCAGGCATAGCTCTCCTGAGTCGATCTTTTCTCTAAAGATACGCCTTAAACCATTGCATTCGCTTGTGGGATGGTTAACAAATCTATAGAAGTGACAATATTTTGGATTTGACATGTCTTCTTCGGTGGGTGGATGTCACACAGGTGGTAACTTGATAGTCCTATTTTGTACCCGTAATTCTAACAGTTCGAGGACCTCGTCCATGGAAAAAGGGAAATCTGGGATTGTCAGATCCTTCTTAGTTTTTCGTGACTGACGCGGAGTCTCGGCTGACCCTGGTCCTTGAGTTGATGCTTGGGGTGTTGCTGGAGTTGACGCAGCGCGCTTAGTCTATGACGTTGATTGAGATGCTTCCTTTCTCTTGCCCCCTTCCTCAGTAACAAAACCTATGGAATGTTGGCTAGCATGTTGTTTGTTCACCAGACGTCTACTTCAACAGGTGTCTTCATGGATTTCTTCTCTGGCGGGCCTCGTTCTCTCCAACAAGGCTGGAGCAGTTGTTGTTGATCTTTTGGCGGCCTCATGTAGCTCATAGAAGGTTTGAAATCATAAATTTTCTAATAAAGCACGATAAACAGGAATCATACCATTAATGCAAAGCCCCACCAATTGATGTTCAATTACGTTCTAGTCATGGTAGTCGGGAGCTTGTGTTCTAAACCTCTTTACGTATTTGTTGGGGTGCTCGTTATTCCTCTGGAACATTCTTCCCAGGTCCAAGAGAGTGATTTCCTCGGATACAAATAAATACTTTTTGTAAAAGGCATTGACCATATGAGACCAACTAGAGATGCTGTTGGGGGCGAGATATAAGCTCTCCCCTTAAGATATTTAGAGAATTCTTTGAGCCGCAAAACTTGGTTATATTCATGCACTCCTAATGATTCCAAGAATCAAAAATCATGTCCTCAAGCATTCCCGGTACCATCGTACAATGAGAATGGATGAGACGAATATCCGTTTGGAAGCGCAACCTTTGAAATTTCAGTTGGATAAGGAGGTTGATGTTGATGGAATGAAGATGAATCTTCCTTTCCACTGTTTTGCAAAAGCCTTTCCAGTCTTCACGAGTGACAACGTTTTGTTGTTGTTGACTTCTCTTTGGTACGCGATCAGTGATAATATGTACCTCGTCATTTTCCTGGGGGTTAGCTTTTGATATGCTGGCTCCACCGGCAGTTTTGGCCATGGCTACTTGATTTTCATCCAAGGTATCCTGTCGTTTCATCAAATCAGTCATGGTAAGTGATACCTGCTCTTTATTTTTGGCACCTTCAGTGGTATGGAGAGGAGTGTTGGTATTTTCAGTGGTGATTTTTGGAGGTCCATTACTAGTGTTGCCGGAGTTAGTAGTGATTTTTTAACCTGAATTGGGATTGGTTGCTGAACCCGACCTAAGATCCTCCATTGGGTAATTGAAGAATTAATTTTCAGAAGGTTAGAGAACTGGATTCGTGACCGAGAGATTGATCTCCCACTGTGGTCGCCAATTGTTAATACCTAAAAATTGATTCTAGGAAAAACAATGTACTGTAGAAGTACTTTCTTTAGATTCGTAAATCAAAATCATACATGACAAGCCTAAACCACGATAGTAGACGTTCTGCCCTGCTTCGGTCACAAGGAGAGAAAATGGGTTGATCTTAGGGTAGAGAAGCAAAGAAAGTTGAAGGAACTTGTGTGTTGAATTATGTGTAGAGATGTTGAACTATTAAGAATAACAAAGTGAGAGAATGATAAGCTTGTTGTGTTTTCTGAATGGGCTAAGCATCCTATTTATAACTATTTATAATAGTTTGGGAACACACGATTTCCTTATAAGTAGTGGAGGTAGTGAAGAGATAGAGAGATGGAAATTGTGGGAGTAATGGTTTAAACGCCCATTATGCTTGGAAGTTTCTGGAAAACCATAATCCCATTACCTCTTCAACTTCTACAACCGTTACCACTACTTTTGTAACTTTCAGATTATGGGGTGTTTTCCATGTCACATGTTGTTGTAACCACCCGACCAAAACCGCCATGAAAAGAAGCTACATGGCTAATTTAGCTAGGATTTGAATATCCCTTCTCGATTTTCTTGCAAAATATGGGATAAGAGTATTATTCATAATTTTGAGTCTTGATCAGAGATTTATGTATATTTATTTCATGCTTTTGCAACTAGACAAAAGGTAATATTACAATTTTCTCCTTCGTCAAAAACTCACCATCAACACTGAGTTTACAATTGTACCCTTGAAGTGAGCCTAGAATCTAACGACTTTAATAACATTATTAAGCCTACGCTCCAGATCAAACTTCTATTACCCTAATCTCTATCAATCTTCCGTCTCATAAATTTAGAACCATATTACTCATGGGGTGTGCTGAATTTGAGAAGAAAAAGGAAGGGAAAATATATGGTATGCTGCAATAATAGATTGGTGATGAAAAATCAGTCGAGAGTTGTTGGTGAGGAATTTGATAGTTCAGTCGAGAGTATTGGTTCAAATTATAGAAATACTCCAAAAGGGGTCAGGATTTTTTCTAGGGAGTTTAAGCTAAACCCTAGAATCAATTTCAATGGGGTATCTAAGCATTGGAGAATCATACAGAAGAATGAACGGTTACTTAACAGATTCTCAGATTCAATCTCTTGTGAAGATGGTTCTTCATTAAAATAACTGATACAGACATAATTTATACATTTTTACCGCTTAATTTATATTTGCAAGTACTTATTATTATACTAATTTAATTATTCTTATGTTTTCATAGGTTGAACCGGTAAAATGCTAGTTGTAATTAAATTGGCTAAATAGGAGCTAAAATGGCGTTGAAATGCACCTGCTTATCTCTTTAAACCCCGGAACGTGACAAAAGGCCTATGTTCAATCATATTTAGCAAGTGAGAGACAGAGTTGTACAGAACATGAGATTTGGGATGAACTGAAAAGTGTGAACGAGCTGATTGGTGTTGGACGAAAATCAAGAGAAGACATCCACTTACATATCAAAAGGTGGTGTTGTTAAGGGAATAAGTGGTCACGTGAAGGTGGGGTCTATTGAATTTTGGTGTGGGCTTAAGAGGTGAGAGGCGCAACTGAATGTGAACAGAAAATAAAAGAGAGTGGCTGAGAGGAGACATGGTCAGACAAAAAGAAAAAAGGTATCAGACTTCTTTTAAACTCACGTGAGAGAGGGAGGATAAAGAGGAAAAGAGAGAGTTAGGTTAGGGGTCTTCTAGGTTGGAGGCGGAGAAGAGATTAGATATAGAATAGAGGATGTGAGGAGGAAAGTGATTTAGGGAGAGAAAATACCTAGGGAGTTGGAGGCGTGGAAGTGATTGTACAGTGGGGAGAGGAAAAAAGGTTAGAGAGATGCGTAGGTTTGTGAAGTGAAGAGAGAATACCTAGGGCTACGGTGTGAGGCTAGAAAGAAAGAAGGGACTGATTGTGACGGTTGAAAGACTAGGGAAAGAATACCTAGGAGGCTGGAAAGAGGTACAAGGGAAAGAGAGGGGATCTAGGTTATAAGATTGGAGGAGAGAGGTCAGTTGGGAAGGGAGATCAATTGAAGAGAGAGGCGTAGATTGTTGGAGGAGAAGGAGAAAGAAGGATGTGCGTCAGAGAAGAGAAGGGGTGTGATTGGCGTGAGAAGACTGATTGGAGGGCAGAAAAAAAAGAGAGTTGATTGACGGCTAGAGAGAACTTCTCTTTGGTTTCTGTACAGAGAAAAGAAAGTTGGAATCAGCATAAAAAGACAGAGAAGAAGGGATTAGGCGGATGTGAACCGGAGGAGCAGTACTGGCTGTGATTTCGGTTTAATCTACTCCTCTATACTTTTCTTAATTATTTTTAGACCAATTAAATCGAATTATTTGGTACAGACTATTATGATTTGAATAGATGAGTTCCATGATTTTGTTTATTGATTTAATGATAAAATTAGTTGTTGCTTCACCGGTTTTGTACAATACAGTAACCTTTGCGCATAATTAATAGGATTGCAAATATATTTGTCTACTTATTCTATATTTCATGCTTAGGTTAAATCCTTTGATGGGGTATGCTTAGAATAGCCAGGTATTATTTGTGAACCTATAATTAGTTTCGTATAATTTTCTCGCTAACGCAATTTGATGGTGTATGCTGACACTTAGAGCTTTTGATGCGCCATGCTTAGGGTGTCCCAGCGACATTTGCGACTCTAATACATATAATGGGTGATGTCGATAGAACGGACAATAGACAAATATTCAAGAGTTATGTTTCACTTCAGTAATTAAATAGAAATAGTGGTGGATACTAAAAACCCTGGCTACCGACTCTCTCTGCTTAGTTGTTTTATTAGTTTAGTTTGTTTTATTATTTCATTTATATTTCTTAAAAATCCAAAAGATATTATTTCTTATTAGTTAAATTGAGATAATTGTGATTGCAGTATTTCCCGCTCCCTGTGGGTTCGACCCGTACTTGTCGTTGTCTGCATTGTAGACGCTGTGCGATTGCGGTTATTATAAATAGGGTATTCCAAAATCCTATCAATTTTTGGTGCCGCTGCCGGGGAGCAGTTGTGAATTTTTGTAACTAGTACTTTTGATTTTCTAATCGTAGTTTAGGTTTTTTATTTTATTTATTTTTATTTTTTTATATGTTTTTATTTTTATTTTAGGATTTTTAGTTCTATTTGAGTTGTTTTGTGTTTTAGTATTTCCTTTCAGGTACTTTTATGAAGATGATGACTCATTCTCAGGAGACGTCATCTATGATGACACTTCGGGAATATATGAATCGGTCACGACATAAGGAAGTTCTTGCTTCACCTATGGTAAGTGAAGAATCACCTCTAATGATATATGAGAAGTATTATAAACATAGACCACCTAGTTTGGAGCAAAGATTGAGAGTTCTGGAATACCAGAGATTATTTGCTGATGATGATCAGTCTTGTAGTGACTCTCTGTTCCATACAGAATATATAGATGACCCTATGGATGATTGTGTGGATGATTTTCCTAATTCTATAGATGAATCTATCTCACAAGATCATTCACCCGACTTAGAGATTGTTTCTAGACCCCTAGACTTTCAAAAGTTACCTAATTTAGGGTTAAAATTGTGTGCTTCTCAAGTTATGTTAGATCACTTTGCATCCAAATACCCAGAGGACTTGCCTGTTCCTGACATTGTGCATGAACCAATTGATATTTCCCCAATCCCAATATTATCCCCATATTTTGTTCTTTACGCACTTCCAAGTGTAGTAAAAACTTGGTTTGAGGGTAATCCTCTATTTTTGACAGTTTCACTGTCTCCGTGTTGCCATAACATAAGTGTGAAGCTGTCATTTATAAATATTGTATTTTGGATTGATCCCCAAATTTTCAGGTTGCTAGTGTATGTGGATCATTTCTGTACATATCCAGTAGGTATATTTTTATTTTTATTTGTTTTTATTTTATTTTTAGGCTTTTTGTTTATTTTTATTTTTGGTGTTCTTTATTATTACTATCGTTTGATGTGTGTTTCAGAGAATACTGCTTTTCTTGCGTCAATCAGGTGAAATCTTCCAATCCCTTCTCTTTGATTTAAATTTGTCTCTCTAATTTTATATTTATATTGCATACCATTTTAGGTTGCACAGTTTTAAATATTGAGGACAATTTTAAATTTAGGTTTGGGGGTAGAGTTTCTAAAAATTGATGCCAATAAGAAACTCCAAAATTTAGAAACTTGTGAACAATTCAGGATGACACTAACCATTCTAGGTATATGGAAACATAGTTCTTATCTATACGAATTGGTGTGCCCTGCTAAATGGCCTATTTATATCTGGATGCACTCAGGTGTTAGAAATAACATGATAATCATTGAATAAGCATATCTCGGAATCATCATAACCATATCACTTTTTGTTTTTATTTTTGCAATTTTATGTTTCTCTAAGTGATTTGGTGGGGCCTTAGTATTGACATAAGGTCGTAACTCGGATACATTAGAATTATGAGTTGAATTTTTTTTTTTGACACTTTGGAAGCAATATGTGTTTGTTCTCCCTGTCTCCGTCGTCTAAGCAAAGTGTGGAATGCAGGATCCATGGGAACTATCATGTAATCTGCTGAAAAGGAGCATGCACTTAGATTCAAAAGATCTAATCATGTAGTCGTAAAAAAAGAACAAGTATTATGTGTATAGATAATAATAATAAAAATAGGAGCATCTGAGCCGGACTTTATACTAATATTTTGGGAAACACCAATCACCTTAGTTAACATATGCACCATTCATCACTTCTATATCAATATTCTAATATATCCTTGTGTTTGAATTTGATTGATTCCGAGCAATGTAAAGTTGACAATTTTTATCCAGTTTTGGATGTTCAATGATTATTTGAGTAGAATTTTGCATTCTTATATGAATTTTAGTATGCTGAGTGCAAACTCGTGTACAACAATTGGATTCATACATGGTGATGATTTTTATAGCATAAGAATTTAGTATGCCAACTAAATAGTTTGTTTAATGTCTACCCTCAATCGTTCACAGGTAATTCGAATTTGGAGTAAAGATTTTATGAGTATATCTCTTGTAAACCCTCATGAGACAAAAATCGTCCGCTAAGGACACTTAGGGGTTTAAAGGCTTATTACCTATTGTAAATGTAGTCGCGATTCCTGCGAAAGTAAGTTAGGATTTTTATTTTATGTTAGATTAGTTTTCCTCGAGGACTGGAAAAATATAGGTTCGGGGGTATTTGATACGGAAATAATTTATACATTTTTACCGCCTAATTTATATTTGCTAGTACTTATTATTATACTAATTTAACTATTTTTAAGTATTCATAGGTTGAACCGGTAAAATGCTAGTTATAATTAAATTGGCTAAATAGGAGCTAAAATGGCATTGAAATGCACCTGCTTATCTCTTTGGACGCTGGACCGTGACAAAAGGCATATGTTCAATCATGTTTATCACGTGACAGACAGAGTTGTACATAACACGAGATCTGGGATGAACTGAAAAGTGTGAACGAGCTGATTGGTGTTAGACGGAAATCAAGAGAAAACATCCACTGACAAATCAGAAGGTGGTGATGTTAAGGGAATGAGTGGCCACGTGAAGGTGGGGTCTCTTGAGGTTTGGTCTGGGCTTAAGAGGTGAGAGGCGCAACTGACTTTGAACAGAAAACAAAAAAGAATGGATGAGAGGAGACATGGTCAAACAATAAGAAAAGAGGTTTCAGACTTCTTTTTAACTCACGTGGGAGATGGAGGATAAAGAGGAAAAGAGATAATTAGGTTAGGGGTCTTCTAGGTTGGAGGCGGAGAAGAGATTAGATAGAGAAGAGATTAGATAGAGAAGAGAGGAGAGGATAGGAGGCGGAAAGTGATTTTGGTAGAGAGAATACCTTAGGGGTTGGAGGCGTGGAAGTGATTGTACAGTGGAGAGAGGAAGAAAGGTGAGAGAGAGAGGCGTGGGCACGTGAAGTGAAGAGATAATACCTAGGGCTACGGTGTGAGGCTAGAGAGAAATGAGGGGCTGATTGTGACGGTTGAAAGGCTAGGGAAAGAATACCTAGGAGGCTGGAAAGAGGTACAATGGAAAGAGAGGGGAACTAGGATGTAGGGTTGGAGGAGAAAGGTCAGTTGGGAAGGGAGATTGATTGAAGAGAGAGGCGTAGACTGTTAGGGGAGAAGGAGAAAGAAGGCTGTGCTCAGAGAAGAGAAGGGGTGTGATTGGCGTGAGAAGATTGATTGGAGGGGAGAAAAAAAAAGAGTTGATTGATGGCTAGAGAGAACTTCTCTTTGGTTTCTGGACAGAGAAAAAAAGGTTGGAATCAACATAAAAAGATAGACAAGAAGGGATTAGGCGGCTGTGAACCGGAGGAGCACTACTGGCTGTGACGGAGAAAATCTCGTTGTTCAATTTTGGTTTAATCAACTCCTCTATACTTTTTTTAATTATTTTTATTGGTTTTGTGAAATCCATAGTCATGCTCTAATTGATTTGTAGCTAGAGTTTTATGTTGAAACCACTAAAAGTATTAGACCAATTAAATCGAATTATTTGATACATACTATTATGATTTGAACAGATTAGTTCCATGATTTTGTTTATTGATTCAATGATAAAATTAGTTGTTGCTTCACCGGTTCTGTACAATACATTAACCTTTGCGCATAACTAATAGGATTACAAATATATTTGTCTACTTATTCGATATTTCATGCTTGGGTTAAACCCTTTGATGGGGTATTCTTAGAATAACCAGGTATTATTTGTGAACCTATAATTAGTTTTGTATAATTTTCTCGCTAACACAATTTGATGGTGTATGTTGAGACTTAGAATTTTTGATGCGCCATGCTTAGGGCGTCCTAGTGACATTTGCGACTCTAATACATATAATAGGTGATATCGATAGAACGGACAATAGATAAATATTCAGGAGTTATGTTTCACTTCAGTAATTAAATAGAAATAGTGGTGGATACTAAAAATCCTGGCTACCGACTCTCTCTGCCTAGTTGTTTATTAGTATGTTTTATTATTTCACTCATATTTCTGAAAAATCCAAAAGATATTATTTCTTATTAGTTAAATTGAGATATTGATTGCAGTATTTGCCCGCTTCCTGTGGTTCGACCCGTACTTGCCGCTGTCTGCACTGTAAACACTGTACGATTACGGATATTATAAATAGGGTATTCCAAAATCCTATCAATAACTCTTATATGTTTCTTCAAATTCATCTTCTCCCCTTTCTCTCGATGATGCCCTCAACGTTTTTCCGGTATAATCTACCTTTTTTGTGAAAATAACTTAGGGAGTTTTCTGGATTTTTGATTTTGATTCACACTTTTGATTTTTTTTACGGCAAGATGCGAATAGATTGAATAATCAGATATATTTACTCAACAAGTTGGAGAAACATCGCTTCGTTACTACTTTGTATACAGAATTATCGGAAGGCATTTTGTTGATGCTTCTGTCCAGCGAGAAGAAAGCAACAACGAAGTTAAAATGGAGAAACAAAATAGAGAAGCAACAGAGAGATGGATTTATGAGAATGGGTTGTCGTGAAACAGTAAAATTGGGGTTTGTTCATCAGCAGAAGCAATGGGTTTGGAGAGAAAATGAGTTTTGAGAGGTGCACTTTGCTCTTGATGATCTTTGATTACTAATGGAAGGTAGGTTAACTGGTGGCCGAGATTTGGTTGGGTTAATAGCAACAGTGAAGAAATGTTTCCTTCTAAGGTACTAGGTCAGTTTAGAAGATGCTTGAAGAGGAATTTGAGACTTCACTATGAATTAGAAGCTAGGTATGTGAAGTGGTTTGAAAGAAAATATGAGATAGAAGATTAGAAGTTGTTGCCGTGAATTTGTGGGGCTGTAATTGACAAATTTTTGTTGATAGTGAATTTGGGGATTTGGGGGCTTTAATTTGAGCATCAATTTCATTTTAGGGTAAGAAATTCGTGGGTTCTATCTACTGTTTGAATTTGAGTTGAAATTGAAATTTAGATTTGTAATTTAACGACTTGTAATTGGGTATCTTGCAGTTGAATTGTTCAAAATGTTGTATTGAAGTTTGTCGGTTGATAAGAAGAAAATGATAGGGATTTAGGGTTATGTAGGTGATAGGTTTGGATAAGATGGGTTGTGTAAATACTAGGAAAGTGAAGGTTATTATATTAAATTCATATAATAATTTTCTTTTATTTTTTATTTTTTATTTTAATAATTTTGTAAACAGAAGTCAATATTAAACCCTGTCAACACGGGTCAACGTGAAGTCCAGGTACCAAACCCTAAGTTGGACAAAAGTTAGACCAAACAGTAATGTTAGACAAAACTCAAGTACCAAACGTCAATTAACCCCATAATAATCAGAAAAGTTGAGAGAAAAATCATATTCTTAGTGATAAAGGAACATACCACCTTCGTAT
Organism: Papaver californicum; assembly: GCA_023531435.1. Taxonomy (NCBI): domain Eukaryota; kingdom Viridiplantae; phylum Streptophyta; class Magnoliopsida; order Ranunculales; family Papaveraceae; genus Papaver; species Papaver californicum. The sequence continues at coordinate 1,586,667 of JAJJMC010030994.1, read as the reverse complement.
GGACCACATGTTACTTAGAACCTCCATGATGGATGTAGGGAACTGTTTCTCTTTCTTTTGCGCCTGTTGCAAAACGATTCTGCAATTTTTAAATAAAGCACAAGTGAACACTTCATATATAAACAAGTTTTTTTTAAATAAATAAATAAATAATAACAACGACAATACCTTGAAACTTTCACTGAAGAACACGTGGTCACATAACCAGTCCTAATCTTCCTGAGGAAACGTTCTTTCACGGTTTTTTTTTGGCGTCTTCTATACTTCCAACTTTTAAAGATTCTTTCAAATGTTTTGACATTTTCTTCTTACGGGTAGTGTACTTTCTGCCTTTCATCATTGGCAAAGAAGTGTCTATGATGAATTTGTTCTGCAAACGAAAACTATATAAGTACTCACACAATAATACACCAGAATAATTCTTAACAAATATGCCTTACCTTCACTCTTTCAATCAGGTCATCTCTCTCGCAGAGTGGTATTTTAGTCCACGACTTGTATCGTAACGGGGTTATTAAATGAATAGTTACCCCACACTCGCTTGCGAGTCTACTGGCATTATCGCAATCTGGCTTTCCATCTAATTCTGAGAACTTAACATATAAATTTACTCTGTTGGCATTAGTCAGTACATCCAGTCCAAGCCTTCATGTCAAGCCCCACACGTTCCTTGATGTAGGTGTTGCATATATGAAGATGAAATGGATCAGTTTTGTGGGAAAGTAATAAAGATAATATAATCATATAACAAGTAAATGAGTTGTAAGCCAGGTTTTCTTGAATCACAAAAGATTTGGTTTAGAAAATTTGTCAAACACCCTATGTGCAACCTCCTTTTATCTAAATCTAGACAAACAATAACATTCTCAATTGATATTACATGCAATAAAAATGCTGCGGAGAAGGACAAGGATCAAAAACTACCAATCTAACATGTACTGGTGAATGAAGTGAAATACCAAAATGAAAAGAAAAGGGAAAAGTGATGGGCACCATCAAAAGATGAATTTGCTGGAGCTGGTTGTTCATTGTTGTTAGCCATTTTTCACCTAATGATGGGCAACGAAACAACACCATGATTAAAAAAACAACTAAGAAACCACAGGAAAACACATGCAAATTTGATGATGTATATTTTTTTAAACAACATAATACAAATGGGTAGAATAAACCTGAAGTTAGAGTTCTAAAAATCCTTGAAGTTGGGATAACCAATGGGTAGAATCATCCTGAAATTAGGAGAACAAAGAATTACAAAATTAGGGTCTTGCATTTATGATTTAACAAATGAAATTAAAGAGTAATGTGAGATCTAGAGAGAAAATACCTTCGGTCAGTTTCTTATGAGCAAAATTTGATAATTTTGGGCTTATTTATAGGGGAGAAAATGGAAGATCAAGCGGGGAAAATCTCGCTTAATTAAAATTTTCTTTTGATTTAGGCTTTTCTTATATGTAGCTCATACTTTTATTATTGATAGGCCAAAAAATTTAAGTTAATGTGATAAACCGAAGAAGTCTTAATTTTCAGTAACAATCCAATTTATATCATACAATATTTCTTAGCCAAAATTAAAATCTTAATTAAATCAAAATTAAATCATACTTCAAACTATTTGTAATTGTTCTCTTACTATTGTCACAAGTGGAATTAATAAAAGTGGAATTAACTAAGTTTTTAATTTCTTAGAATCATTCTTTTAAACTCCATAAACATAATTTATAAAATAAAAATCTTCAAGATGATGTTTTTTTCCCCCAATCATAATTACATTAAAATTGACGAGGGCGTCAACTATTCTTCAAATCATCACTTATATCATATATCTTACATAAATTTATTTATGAAAACTAGGTAATTGATTTTGGTTTTTGTTAATTTAGGTATTTAATTATTTATCAAACTATTTTGGGCTATATATAATAACTAGGGGTTACGGCACGGGTATATTATTTGCAGAGATGTAAATTCGAAAGGTTATTAGTTGATAATGATGATTACCTTAGATATTTTGATTTTTTTTTAAAACTTTTGAGATAAAAGAAGACAATGAGGGAGTGAGTTTGAGTTCATGATAGAAACAGATAATCGATGGCTAAAATAATCACCGCGGGCTCACAACCATCATAAATGTAATGAATTAACACTATCCCATAATACGAGCCACATACTTGTTGCACTCCGATCATCTGAATAAGAACTAATCGTATTTGTTTCAAGATTTCCCATTCTGGATTTCTTTATATATAAAGTTGATATCAACCAGCAATCTATTGGTTATCTCATTGAAACATTGTCTTTGAGATAAAAAATCAATTTACAGATAAAAATACCTCTAGAATTTATAATAGAAAACAACATAAAGATGACAATTGGTGTACATATTTAAGCAAACTAATTCAAAAAGAAGATAGATATAGGGGCTCCAAATTTGATTGAGGGGCTCCTCTAATAAGACAAAATAGGGACATTATGAAGTAAAACACAAAAATCCCTTATCCATAATATTTTCACAATACCCAAACCACCCCTCATTAGTAATCTTAATTACATAAATTAGTTAAGATTAATTTAAACTAATCATGATTAATTAAACATAATCTTTTACCTAATCAAATGATTTGATTTTTTTTTTTATTTGAATTTGTGTTTGGTGGGAAGAAAAACTTGATGAAATCACGATTTGAAAGATTCAAATTTTGTTGTTCAGAGAAATTTACGGTTGGGTTTCATGTCGAACCCAACCGTAACCATAAGAAAACCGAAGAACACCAATTTTTGGCCAGATTTACGGTTGGGTTTTCAACCAAACCCAACCGTAAATGAAAGAACAATGATGAACACGATGTTTTGTGCAAAGTTACGGTTGGGTTTTAAATCATACCCAACCGTAAGTAGAAGAAAATGATGAACACCATTTTTCCCATAGTTACAGTTGGGTTTTAAAGGAAAAACCAACCGTAACTCATCCTTTTGAGAATTGATTTTTTTTTTGTTAAATTTGAGTTTTAAAAATCAAAATTTTGAAATAATTCAATCATTTTTACTAGATTGAAGGTAAATTGGGTGTTTGAAACAAAGAAAAAACGAAAAACACACAAATTAGATAATCCAAATTTGTGTTATCCAGTAGAATTTACGGTTGGGTTTTGGCTTATAACCCAACCGTAACAATTCTGTTAATATTTGTTCCAATTTCAACATATAATTACGGTTGGGTTTTGCCTTAAACCCAACCGTAGCCAGTAGAATTTACGGTTGGGTTTGGCTTATAACCCAACCGTAACATATTCTGTTAATTTTTGTTTCAATTTCAACACAGAATTACGGTTGGGTTTTGCCTTAAAACCCAACCGTAGACAAGTTGTGGTGTTTGTACAAAATGTATTACGGTTGGTTTTAGTAATCGGACCTAACCGTAAATGGTCCTGTTAACTGTTTTTTGATTTTCAATATACTCCAAATTGGGTTTAAAACACAACTTTGTAACTTATTCCTTCTATTGTAATAGATTTAAAGTAGTACATTAAAGGAATAAAACAAAGGAAACGAAATACAATAGACCATTGGATGATTACACTTAAACACTTAAAGATAATGGCGATAATCAAACACCCGACTTGTTTCCATAATACGGTAGCAATCTGTATACTTGAACTCCTCCCCATATTTGATTCTATACTGCTCCATAGACAACACATGCTGAAAAAAATAAATCAATTATTAGTTTGAGTTTTTGAAATCTCTTTTTAATTAACGATTTATTAATCGACAAACTTACTCTTTCCACACCGTTCTCGTAGGGATTTGCTTCGAATCTCATTTGCTTTTCCAGTTTTAAGTTGTTCATTTGTCGATACAACGTCTCTAACCGTCTCTTGATGGCTCTCCACGGCCTATGATTTACATTCCCCTCTAATGCCGCAAACATTCGAAATACCCGCTTCCACCATTCTTCGATATCTTGACCCTCATACCAATTTTGTTGTGAAACAACGTTGTTATTGTTGTTATAGAAGGCTCTATCGTAAGCATGCTCTAGCATCGTATGCCACGCTCGAACAATTGCAACATCTTCATCATTCGTGTATGTGTTTACCATTTTTAGTGGTTGAAAGGGTATGGTGAGAATAATGAGAAAGTCCATAATTATAATGAGAATGAAAGGGATAGAGAATATTGAGAAAGTGACAAGTAAAGGTTTCCTTTTATAGAGAAAAAGGAACCAACGGCTAGATTTTTGAAACAAAAAATCCGTTGGAATTGTGTACTTTAAGGAGACGGAAATTCAGACATTTTGAGAATCCCGCAGAATTTACGGTTGGGTTTTGAGGTGAAACCCTACCGTAATCTAGTTGTGGTGTTTCTACAATTTATTTACGGTTGGGTTTAGTAATCGAACCCAACTGTAAAATGATTTTTAGAGTGAAATGTAGTTACGGTTGGAAAGGCTCACCTAACCCAACCGTAACTTCTAGTGTTAGTATCAGTGTATATTTTACCATATTGTTACGGTTGGGTTTTGCCTTAAAACCCAACCGTAATCTAGTTGCGTTGTTTGTACAATTTTTGTTATGGTTGGGTTTAGTAATAGAACCCAACCGTAAATATGAATGTTTGTAGTATGAATTGTAGTTACGGTTGGGTTGACTCATGGAAGCCAACCGTAAAAGCAGTTTTTAAGACAAAATTAGTTATGCTTGGGTTTAGTTCATTTTTTTATCAAATACCAGAGTTGTGAAAAACCTTATTTTTAACATTAAAGGAAGAACCAAAGGAAACGAAATACAGTAGATCATTAGATGATTACACTTAAACACTTAAACACTTAATCATAACGGCGAAACTCAAGATAGAAACTTTGTTCCAAGATACGATATCAATCTGTATGCTTGAACTCCTTCCCATATTTGATTTTATACTGCGCCCTAGCCATGGCATGCTGAAAAAAATAAATCAATTATAAGTTTGATTATTTTAAATATTTTTGTAAAGAACGATTTATTAATTGACACACTTACTCTTTCCACATTGGTTTCGTCAGGAAATGCTTCAACTCTCATTTTCATTTCCAGTTTTAGGCTTTCCATTTCTTCATACAACGCCTCAAAGCGTCCCTTGATGGTACTGCACGTCCTCCGATATCTATTCCCCTGTAATGCCACAAAAATTTCAAACACACGCTCCCACCAAGAATCGTCCTCCTGACAGTCCATCCAATTTTCATGTATAACAACGTTTCTATTGTTGTTATAGGAGGCTCTCTCGTAAGCGTGGTTTATCATCGTAACCCACCCTCGAACAATTGCAACATCTTCATCATTCGTGTATCGAACCATTTTTAGTGGTTGAAAGGGTATGGTGAGAATGAGTTGGAAAGTGTAGAATTATAATGAGAATGAAAGGGATAGAGAATAATGAGAAAGTAAAAAGGAAAGGTTTCCTTTTATAGGGAAAAAATTCCCAACTGATAGATTTTCAAAAAAAAAAAAACATTGGAATTGTATTTTTTTTGTCACTATTCAGGGATAATTTACGGTTGGGTTTTGCAATGAAACCCAACCGTAACAAATTTGTGGTTTTTGTAAAGTTATATTACGGTTGGGTTTTGGCTTAGAAAGCAACCGTAAATTTTAATGTTAGTTTAAGTGGGATGATCATTTACGGTTGGGTTTTATAATGCAACCTAACCGTAACAAATATGTTATTTTATTACAAATTATATTACGGTTGGGTTTAATTATCGGACCCAACCGTAAACATAAGTTTTTTAGTGGAATTGTAGCTACGGTTAGGTGACTTCTTGAAACCCAACCGTAAATGATCATCTTCATTTCCTATATTCTTCATTTTTTATGCTTAAATCAGTTTTGTATTTGTTTTATGTTGGTGGGAAAAGTGGAAGAAAGATAAGAGAGTTTTAACCCAAAATTTTGAAAAAACCCAAAATGAATGATTCTAGGGGAAAATTTCTGGAGGGTGAATCCTTGTATGATTGCCAAACTAAATACCCATTGAGGGAGACCCAACTATATATGATTATTTGGATGGTAGAGAGGTTTTAAGTGTAAGTTGTGATGCTGAAACTAAATCAAATGGAGAAAGTAGTCGTCAAAGTGAAGATTCAACTGCTGAGAATAGTCAGGTATCATTCTAACTTAAACTCTTTTTCATTTTTTGCTGATATTTAAGGAAATGAGGTGCATAATCAGGTTTTTTTTTTGTTACACCATCATGGTTACGGTTGGGTTTTAAGCCAAAACCCGACCGTAACTATACATTTGTGTTTCTGAAAAGTAGAGTTTTACAGTTTTACGGTTGGGTGGTTACCAAAAACACAACCGTAACTTACTACGTGCATGGGTATTTAGTGCACTTGTTACGGTTGGGTTTTACTCTTTAACCTAACCGTAACATTGGTTTGGCTTTTTTTGTTGTATTACGGTTGGGTCCATCGATTATACGGTTGGATCTGACGCTTCTAACCCAACCGTAAACTTATTGGTTTTAGTGTTTTGTATGACGCTTGGCCTTGATTTCTTTTGTTCAGCTCGCGGTTGTAACTCAACCCATGAATGATCAGCCTCCTCCAAATGATATTGAAACTATAGATACTACGGATCACTATTTGAACGACCTGGTAGGTTATAGTTAAGTTGTTAATCCCTTTCGACATCCAACATAATGCCATTTTTTTTCACCTAACTTTCTGTTCTTGGACCATGTAGACATGGGATAAAAAAGATGATGCAAAGAAGTGGGCTACAGAACATGGGAAACTCATCATGTGTGTGATTGTTTGTAACAACCAACAAAAACACAACCGCTTTCAAATGGTTTGTGAGTGTAGTGGACAATACACAATACATGCAAAAAAGGGTACTGAGTATGTACCAAAGACGAAGATCAAGCGAAAAACTTACACTAAGAAGACGGGATGTCCTTTCAAGCTTCAATTTCGTAAGAACAACGAGAATAAGTGGTTCTTGTCTACGGTTGTATGCGGTCGTCACAACCACCTACCACCAGAGACTTTGTTAACGCATCCTTCTATGGCCCGGCTTACCAAGGAAGAAAAGCTCATCGTAAACGATATGACGGAAAAGCGTTTGAAACCCAGTGATATACTCGGGCACTTGAAGAAAATAAACTCAAATAATGTGTCTACGTTGGAGACAATCTACAACGCCAAAGCCAAGTTGAAGCGTGAGAAATGGGAAGAAAGGGACCCGATCCAACAACTTTTGTACTTGGGGGAGACGAAAAACTACACCATGTTTCACGAAGAAGATGAGAATAAAGAAGTTAAGCATATTATATTGGCTCATTCCGAGTTTATAAAGTTAGCACGGTGCTCCCATCAAGTGCTTATGATGGATTGCACGTACAAAACTAACAAGTATGAGCTCCCGGTTTTGAATGTTGTAGGGCAAACTTCTACCAAGTCCCCGTTTAGTGTTGCCTTTTGCTTCTTGAGAAACGAGCTCGAAGAAAGCTATGTGTGGGCTTTGGAACAAATTAAATTATTCTACGTTGAAGGATATACCCCTAAGGTAATTATCACCGACAAAGAACAAGGCTTGATGAATGCCATTGCAAGGGTATTCCCAGATGCTCATCATCTTCTTTGCAAGTTCCACTTGTGGAACAATATTCAAACCAAGTGCAAAACGATTATTCGGCCAACAAAGAAAAGCGAGATGGAGAGAATTAAAAAATTGCCGGTTTCAGAACAAGAAATGGCCAAAGAAAAATTCGAGGAGGACGACAAGTTGGCGGAACTAAAATGGGCTACTTTCCAAACTGAATGGGACGCTTTGACATGGTCTATCACCAAGGAAGATTATGAAGAAAATGTTCGTATGTTATGCTTGCATTGGAGTAATTATCCAAAAGTTGTGAACTATTTGATGGAGCATTGGTTGAATCCCCACAAAGAGAAGTTTGTAGCGGCGTTCACAAACCAATGTAGGCACTTTGACAACCAAGCTACAAGTACCGTGGAGTCATCTCACAACAGAATGAAGAAGAAGCTTCATAATTCTGATGGTGGGTTTGTTACGGTCTTCGAAGCGATGCACGATTATTTTCTCCGTGACCTTGACAGAGTTAAGGAATCTTTTGAAAAAAAACTTTCTAGAAAACACGTCAGCTATAAGGACGAACCATTGCTCCAAAGTATTTTTTATAAGGTGTCGCATTGTGCTATTGAGAAGATAATGTACGAAGTAAAACACTATAGATTGGGAAACTTACACGGAGAAGAAGAGTGTGTTTGTCCTAACATGTCAAGTTTGGGACTTCCCTGCCTGCATTTGATGCCCAAGTACGAAGAAGACGGTGTGATCCCAATTGAAGATATTGATCCGTTTTGGCAACAATTGTCTTTCGATGAACCCATCGTCGAGCAAGATTTTGGTGCATCGTTTGCCGACACCCACGTTGGAAAGGCTTTAGCCAACAAATACGATACATTAAATAAGGCGCAAAGGCAAATTTGGTTGACGAATTTGAGTTACTTCGTGTTTCCACACACAAGGTACGCTGTCAAGGAACCAATTAGAGGGAAGAGAAAAGGTAGGCCTTCTACCAAAGAATCGAGGGCCGTCGGACGCAAAAAAGCAAGGGAATTGCATGAAGAATCAAAGAAAAGAAACCCTTGTGCATTTGAGCATTTGCAAAAAGGAATATGAAGCAGAGGATGAGAAGGAGGATGATGCTGAACGAAAAATAAGTCAAACGGAACAAGGGGGGCCAAGTGTAGTAGATATTAAAGGAAACGGTCCCGCGGTTCCCACTCAAGAAAGTTCAACAATTGAACTTGGTGCCAAGGGAAAAGTTCCTCCACACCCAAATTCAAGAAGAGTAAGTATGAGGAATTAGCAAGAAGGAAAAAAAGAGTTAGTATGAAAGAATTAGCAAGAAGAAAAGAAAAACTTAAAGCCAATACATTAGTGGTTGAAGAGCCATATACGATCCGGATTGCAAGAGGATTGATGCAATTTCCATCAAACTTTTCAAGAATTGAGAATGGCAAAATCGTCCGAACCGAGCACATTATTTATGAAAATTATATGTCATCGTTTCCGGCTTTTTTTCGTCCATACATAAAGGCAACGACGATGTTGCCGGTGATGGTAATTGTGGATACCATGTATTCATCGAACAAGTTGGACCATTTAGCGGAGCAGCAGGGTTGGGTATGGACGAAGTAACTTATATAAGACATAAGTCAGCGGTTGAACTACGCTCTTACCCAGATTTATACAAGCCAATGATGTGTGCATATAGAGATGAAGATTCGTTGTTAAACGAGGAGTTCATCGCTCTCGAAAGGCGTTTAATAGGCAACAATAATTGCACTAGCGAGTATTGGGTGAGCATGCCAATATGTGGGCAAATCCTCGCCAACGCTTTCAATTGCTTCATACATTATATCTCAAATGGATATTATTTTACATTTGCACCAACAAGATCAACATTTTTCGAACAATTGGTTAATAGAAGATGTGTGATTGGGCTGGTGCAGAACTGCCATTATGTCGGTCTCAAGTTGAAAGAAGGAAGTCCATTACCCCCTTTACAAGATGGATAGATGGTGATATCGCCAAGTCTTGTTGTCACCGGTTCAAGCACAATTTCGAACTCTGGAAGGCATTAAAACCCTCCCGACCTTTCAATTCATATCATTTGTTTCTGACTCGGAGTCGGAATGATAATATAGTAAACCTTGAAGGCATTTAATATTCGTAGTAACAATATCATATGTATGTTGGAGGAATCATAATATTAATATTTTTTTTTGGAAATGAAAAATTTGGAGTATCACATGTGTGACAAAAAAATTCACCCAGGTTTACGGTTGGGTTTTCAGTGAAAACCCAACCGTAGACCAATCACTACACGATAAAAAAAAAATTACGGTTGGGTACTGAGTGCAAACCCAACCGCAAACCTTCCAGGGTTTTTCCCCCAGTTTTACGGTTGGGTTATGACTCCAAAACCAACCGTACAACTGCAACGTTTACGGTTGGGTTTTGAGACCAAACCCAACCGTAAACCTGGGTGAATTTTAATCTGGAAGGTTTACGGTTAGGTTTGCATTCAAAACCCAACCATAAATATTTTTGTTAACCTTTTTTGGAATTTCAGTTCACTCAAAATTGGGTTCAAAACACAAAATTTATGTAAACATCAAATTTTTGACCACATTACAACCCATGAAATCATTAAAGTAACCTGGGATACAATTGAAATTACCACTAACAAACCCAAATGGCATTACAAAAGAACTAATAAATAGGTTTGCGAGTGAGCAAAAAGTCCTTTAGGATGTGATAATGAGGTAGGTATAAAAAGGGCCATATTTTCCATCTCCTCCATTCTTCAAGAGATCTCTGTAACACCTCATCTTCGGTTTCACACCTTAGTCGTAGTTGACCAATAATACGAACTAATGCCATAAATTCTTCTACGTATTGGTGTATAGTGTTATATCGACAAATCAACTTGACGTGATCACGGTTATAAGGGTTGCCGGTTTCAGAACAAAAGTTTTCATGGATTGTTTGCCAATAACTCGGACTCGTTATACCACTTTGCCTTTTTTTCTTCTCCTCTTTTTGGAAACATAATACATAGTTGCGGCAAATACATAAATCTTCATCCAAAGAAAAATCTGGATTTTTAATCCCAGGTTGACCCATATTCCACTATGTTAGAGTACTAGTTTTGTTAGAGATGATTGTTGTAACATAAAGGTTTAACTTTTAAAAAAAATGGATGGGTTGGATATGTACTCAACTATTTCACTTATAAACCAGAAGTGTAACGGATATATTTTGAAAAATGGGTCGTAATAGGTTTGAACGGCTCTATTTGAAAACCCCAAAAAAAATCAAAAACGACCCAAAACTTTCCTCAAAATAGATTTTACGGTTGGGTTTTGGCTGAAAAACCAACCGTAATATCTTTAGAAAGTTATGTGTTGAGGTTCTTTATTTACGGTTGGGTTTTAAGCCAAAACCCAACCGTAACCAACCTTTGTAGCTTTGAGTTTTAAGGTCAAATTAGGGTTTCAAAATCAAAAATTTGAACTTATTCAATCATTTTAACTATATTGAAGGTAAATTGGGTCATTCAAACAAAGAAAAAACGAAAAACAAACAAATTAGAGAATCAAATTTAAAGTTATCCAGTAGAATTTACGGTTGGTTTTTCAGCCAAAACCCAACCGTAATATCTTTGGAAAATTATGTGTTGAGGTTCTTTATTTACGGTTGGGTTTTAAGCCAAAACTCAACCGTAACCAACCTTTGTAGCTTTGAGTTTTAAGGTCAAATTAGGGTTTCAAAATCAAAAATTTTAACTTATTCAATCATTTTAACTAGATTGAAGGTAAATTGGGTCATTCAAACAAAGAAAAAACGAAAAACAAACAAATTAGAGAATCAAATTTAAAGTTATCCAGTAGAATTTACGGTTGGGTTTTGGCTGAAAACCAAACCGTAATATCTTTAGAAAATTATGTGTTGAGGTTCTTTATTTACGGTTGGGTTTTAAGCTAAAACCCAACCGTAACCAACCTTTGTAGCTTTGAGTTTTAAGGTCAAATTAGGGTTTCAAAATCAAATTTTTTAACTTATTCAATCATTTTAACTAGATTGAAGGTAAATTGGGTCATTCAAACAAAGAAAAAACGAAAAACAAACAAATTAGAGAATCAAATTTAAAGTTATCCAGTAGAATTTACGGTTGGGTTTTGGCTGAAAACCCAACCGTAATATCCTAGGGAAATTATGTGTTGTGGTTTCAAAACCCAACCGTAAAACTGTAGTATTAAAATGTGACAGATTTACGGTTGTGTTTCCAGGCAAAACCCAACCGTAAACCTGTCACATTTTTCATTTTGCCAGTTTTATGGTTGGGTTTTGCCTAGAAACCCAACCGTAACACTAATGTGACTGGGTATTTTTACCGGGATTTCCCAATGCATGGTTTCCAACTTAAAAAAATTAATCATATAAATTTTCACGTGCAAGTTAAATTCAAACTTCAAATCTAACTTCACATTAAAGGTACAACTAATTCACACATACAAAACAAAACCATAGACATAGAGTTAGGGAGAAGGAGGAGGGGTAGGTCGATGACTTTGACGATCTCTTTTTTTGATCATAACATTACGATGACCAGCACCGCCACGAGTACGAGCTCCAGCACGACCGCCTCGAGTACGAGCACCACGTTGCGCATCCCCGGCTTCATCATGTGTCTCTTCATCTGATGCTTGGGGCTCTCTTCTAGTAGTACTCGCATCTCTAGTCACGCCTCTTGTACTGGGTCTACTCCTCTTTAAAGTCCGCTGCACATCCAAAACTTCATGATGAAGCTCCCTAATCAAAGCTTGGAGTTGGTCAGGCGTCTTCACATCAATTGTGCTTAGGAATGGATTAATAGAGTCCACCAATGCAACGGCTTTCTTTTTCTATTCACATATGAAAATAAAAGTAGGATGAGTGTTTAGTAATAAATCTTAAAAACATTAATAACAAAAATAATGTACGTACCAAATTGAAATATGCCTTCTTCCAGAAACCATCTCCTGTGTTGATTGGCAGAGTCTCAGGATCATTGTTGATGATAGTTGGATGACCAAAATGGCGATACCACTCCAAGTAATCTTCTGCAGCCTCTTTTGTGCCCGGAGAGGGAGTTAACTCATTCCTTTGGACTTGGTATTTCGGATCAGTGCGGTTATTCCAAACCGCAACTGAAGGCGTAGGCTCATAGTTTAGCACGATGTTTGGCCCTTCGATCATCGACCCATTCACACACAATTTAAACATTTCGCTTGTCACCGTTGTTTGGACGTATCCATATTGCCGGAGAGTTCGGCGGGGGTTGGACATCACGTACCCAAACGGATGATACAAAGGGCCGTTGTAGCCTGCCACGTCCGACAATTCACGTAAATCCTCAACATGTCCATCACCCTCTATGCTAATCTTCACATAAGGGTCGAAAACAACATCATCAACCGTGAAAGCATCAATTTCTGTTCTCATCTTTGCTATGAGCACTTCTTTATATTTTGCCTGCGTCCCGGTGAAGACGAATTTCTTTCCCGTAGGTCCATTAACATCAACGCTTGTTTGAGGAGCCAGTCTGGGAAAGTGATCGTATCCACATGCCTATAAAGATAATTAATATTAATATAAGAAAATGAGAAAAAAAATAAATTAAAATTGAACATTGAAATTCACCCTGAAACCATTGTAGATACTGGACGTTGACCCTGTTGCCCGAGTTGTCACCAAAGAAGATGGTGCCGAGCATATATAGAAGATAATCTCTGGCTGTTCGAATGGCTCTGGTGTCATCTACGACGACCCCAGCCATTTCCAATTTTGCGGTCCCTCCAAACTTTTCCCGTAGTGACTGCAGCAATATTTTCTTGCTCATGGATTGACCTTTCTTCTTTGGCATCCCCGGTTTATCTCCACTCACCAATTTAAATTCCGATTCAGCTTCGGTCTTCTCCCATCCAAGTGTTTCTTTGACAAGTGCATAAATATCACTCCAGGACATGTTGTTGTCAAAACCCTCAAACACTGATTTACCTTCCACCTCCAGCCCAAGAATTGATTGGACATCATCCGGCGTTATAGTCATCTCGCTGAATGGGAGATGAAACATATCGGTTTCAGGCCAATAACGTTCCCTGAAGGCTGCGCAGACGACACTGTCATACTCCCACATTGAATGTGTAATTCCGGGAGCTAACCCGGTGGCATTTACCAGAATTTGTATAGCCGTACATTCATCAGTTAAGGGCCAATGTTGATCCCTTTGACGAACCAATTTCTTGATCGCCTGTGTATGATCCTACAAAGAATAAAAACAAATTTGTTTTACTTACAGAAGTTAAAAAACAAAAATTTAACAGAATAAGAGAAGTGATTAGAATAATACCTTGGTCGCTGCAACTTTGGCAGCCCATGAATGGGGATAACCAAATAATATTGCAGATTTGTCTGGGGCCTCACCCCATAGTCCTCCATTCCTCTTCTTAGGCCACAGTTGAGGTTCGGCCTTTTCTTTCGGAATCTCTTTGGGAACCCTTTTCTTTGCCTTTTCTTTTCGAATTTCTTTACCTTTGCCTTGAGGGACATGTTGTTCTCTGTCCCCCTCTTCTTCTTCGTGTTGTTGCTCTTGTGGTGGTTCTCTAATCACAAGAGAACCTCTGGGTGTTGGTAGATCACCCAAGCTTGAAACACATTATATTCCTCTTCTGCAATTTGAGGAACACTACCACCACCTACCTCAAAAGAGGGATTATGGGTCTTGCTCACGCCTCTCTTCTGAACCCCTGAATGCTTTCCGTGGCGAGGGGTTGGAGTGTGAGAAATAGGTGTTAAATTATTACCCCTCTTATTCTTCCTACAACACACAACCAATACAAGTTAGATAATTTCAAAGCAATTCAACTTCAACAAAAAAAATATTCACTACACAGGAAAATTTACGGTTGGGTTTTTTCTCAAAACCCAACCGTAATTTTTCTCCCATATTTTACGGTTAGGTTTTAACACAAACCCAACCGTAACTCACATATGAATTACGGTTGGGTTTTTCTCAAACCCCAACCGTAACAATTTAAGTATAAAAGGTGGTCCATATGTTACGGTTAGGTTTTAAGAAAAAACCCAACCGTAATATTCAAACCAAATTTTTATGGAGGCTATTGTTACGGTTGGGATTTTCTCAAAACCCAACCGTAAGTTGTTTTTAAAAAATGGCGCAAATTATTTACGGTTGGGTTATCTTTTGAAACCCAACCGTAATATCCTGAACTATTCATCTTCTTCCCTTTGATTTACGGTTGGGTATTGAAAATAACCCAACCGTAATACTCAAGAACATGAAATATTACGGTTGGGTTTTGACACGGACCCAACCGTAATATCAACTGTGTGCAACATTTTTTTCCCAAAATCATGATCGAACATGTGAATAAATCAATTACAAGTTCTAAGAATACATGGGTTTTTACAATACCTTAGATACACTATTGTTGGACTTTTCGGTGCTTGATTTTGCTTGTCACTGTCGATTTCTTGTTGAATCTCTTGATTAGGTTGAAAGGAGCAGGGTTGATTGCCATCACTACTACCTTGAACGCCTTTAGTATGCTTCTTCATCTCGAATTGTTGAGTTGAGTTTAATCATCGATGAATTTTGCGAATCGGCGATGAATTGAGGGCGATTACGGTTGGGTTTTGAGAGGTTTTTTTGGTTTTAGTTTTTAAAAGTTATGAATTTTGTTAAAAGAGTTTAGGTTTTAATTGGTATAAGGGTAAAATCGTCATTTAAAAAAAAACCTAGGACATCCCTTATCGTAAAAATGGGTCACCTCGGCTCAATAGGAGCCCCTCACTCAAATTTGGAGCCCCTATATCAGCCTTCTTCAAAAAGCAGCATAGAATTTGAATAAAGAAAGAAAATGATTTTACGGAAAAGAGTTATTGAGAAATAACGGGCCGCGCAGAAACATAAGGAACTCTAGATAGTTGGCTTTTCATCCAACGACCCCAGCCTTTTCTTTTATAATCATCAATTTCACTAATATTACCACCCGGTTCAGGACCTTCAGGTGCTTCTATTAATGGTATCGATTTTTTACCAGGTGGTCTTCAACTTCAAGACTTTCAATCCATGGTTCGGGATTATTAATAAATCATCCCCACCCATCTGTTGTTTTTTCCTTCTTAGTAATTCTGGCATTAGTGATTCACTTCCGGCATCACTTTTAGGTCTTGATATTGCTGGTGATAATGCTCGTACTTCTTCTCATTCTTAATCCTTCACTTTTCACCTCAACCCTTTGGTTCTGAGTTATTAGCAGAAAAGACAGGGCATCATGAAGCAAATACAATATAATTCTAATGTCAAATTAAGAGATAATCTATTGATGCTAAAGTCAAAAAATAATTAAAATCGCTAAGAAGCATAACCGCACCCTATTGTTAGTACCTAAAAATTCATTCTAGGTAAAAATATATATTGTAGAAGTATTTTGTTTAGATTCAGAGATCAAAATCGTACAAAGCAAGCCTAAATCACGATAGTAGCCGTTCCGTTCTGCTTTGGTCACAATGAGTGAAAATAGGTTGATCTTAAGGGAGGAAAGCAAAGAAAGTTGAAGGAAACGAGTGTGTTGAATTGTGTGTAGAGTTGTAGAACTATTGAGAAAAAGTAACAAAGCTTGAAGGATTTGTAAGCTTGTTATGTTTTCCAAATGGGCTAAGGAGCCTATTTATAATAGTGAAGATCTCACACATTTCCTTGTAAAGTTGTGGAGATAGTGAAGAGATGGAGAAGTGGAAGTCGTGGGTTTAATGGCTTAACCACCTTGGAATTTTTGAGAAACCATTATTCCACTACTCCATTAACCGCTTCACTCTTACCATGACTTTGTAACTTCCTTATCATGGGATGTCGTTACACCCATGTTGTTATAACCGCCAGACCAATACCTCATGTTTTATCCCCCCATTATGATTTGATTTCTTGTAAAACTAGTGGAGTCATGGACTCAAGACACGTGAATAATTTGGCTTAAATTAGAAATAATTGCATAAGTGCGAGTGTAAAAAATAGAAAAATAACGCAAATGAAGTTGGGGAAGAACTGGGGCTAGCACCGCCGCGGCAACGCTAAGTACTTGGCGCCTTTGCAGCACGGACGCAAGTGGTGCTAGCGGCGCTAAGTACTTAACGCCTGTGTTGTACAGGCGCTAGCGCTGCTGGTGACGCTAAGTACTTAGCGCCAGTACTGCACAGACGCTAGCGCTGCTGGCGGCGCTAAGTACTTAGCGCATGCGTTAGCACGGTTACTAGTGCTGCTAGAAGCGCTAAGTACTTGGCCCATTTACCTTTTATGCATATGTTGACTTTGTTGTTTCTTTTATGATCCTTTTCGCACATATGTGTGCTACTTGTGTTGGGACTGTGGCTAAGGTTCGCCAAGGCTATATCTTGCTAGTGCCATGGTTATTTCCTGTGCACCATTAGCTTTGACATTTATTAATATCATGGCCATGTTTATGGCCTATTTGGAATTTCTCAGTCGCATGAGATTTTAATGTTAGCGTTGTGCTTAACTTTTACACAGTGCATACAAAACATATTCAAGAGATTCAGCCGTGGAAATTTGCAATCTTGAGATTATGCTCGCTACGACTCTGCAATTAGATGGTATGCATCTAAATTAGCGTCTATTCAGATATGGGTAGCCTTTATTCTGAATATCTGTAATTTTTTGTAATCAGTGTTTGACTAGTACAAATAGTTTATATGAATGCACATGAAATAAAAAGGGTTTAGCTGAGTAAAGACCTGAAATTCTGGAAGTACATAAATATATAGAGAGCTACAGTGCTAATTTAGCAATGAGCTGAATATGCATTCTCAATTATCTTATAGAATGTAAGATAGCAGCATGTATTTATAATTTATATGCCGGGTCAGGAATTCATACACATTTATTTCATGCTTCTGCAGCTAGGCGAAAAGTAATATTACAATTTTCTCCTTTGTCAAAATCCACCATCAACATTAAGTCCCCTGGTTAGCGCGGAACAGTAATGTTTCATGGTAAGCACTAGATGGTGATATTGATGCTAAAGAACCTGAGAGGCTAATGGTAGCATATGTACACGGTTTTTGGTAGAGCTGACCATTCTTACAGGAAAAAGAAGTAGGGGTCACAACTGCAAATCTTGCTGGCGTGGATGAGATGAGCTTGTCACTTGGTGAAGCTTATCACTTCATTGTTGAACCGTTCCCACTGGTGAGGCTTGTCACTCCCTCTTGGGAACGGTCGGTCTTGGAGTCAACAGTCATGCTCAGATCCATTCTCCTCGGGATGAGCCAAAAAAAATTCTACTGATTTGAATTTTAGATTTCTCACTTTTGTTTATTCAAACGAGTTTACGGCCTCAACCATTTCCACTTTCATTCTTCTCCAGAGCTTTGATTAACTTCACTTTTTCACTGCAACATGTCTGACAACAATGATAGCTCCAACCAAGGTAGCTCTTGCGTCAAGCCTACTACTTGGATTGCAAATACGGTGAGTTTCTCCTCTCTCCCTCTTTCATTTATGTATTATGGTGAAAACCTGAAACTGATTTGATTTTCGTTTTTTTAGGTTTCTTGGGTTAAGAAAGTACCGAAAAGGCATATGAGCACCAGAAGTTTCAAAGCACTAGTAAATATCTTTCTTCCCCTTTTTTCTTTTGATGTCGTCTATTTTCTTTTGGATGTGAGTAATTCACGTGAACTCCTCTCTTTCTATTTCTCTTTTTTTTTACTCGAGTACATACCCAAA
Source organism: Papaver californicum (assembly GCA_023531435.1). NCBI lineage: Eukaryota > Viridiplantae > Streptophyta > Magnoliopsida > Ranunculales > Papaveraceae > Papaver > Papaver californicum. Next base: position 1,568,274 of record JAJJMC010030994.1, on the reverse strand, counting down.
AATTTTAAAAATTGCAGCATGGATTGGAGATTAGAAATGTAGGAGTGAAGGAGGGTGAAGGAACCGTACCAGTGGAGAGACGAACAAAGGTTGAGATCGGCTTTAAGAAACTTTCTAACATCATGGCTTCCATTGCGAATATTGACTTGATCCTTCGTGATTGTCCCAATGCCGGACTTCTTTTTGAGTTGGAAATGGAATCAACGTCTAAGAAGTATGAAACAGTGGGAGGGTTTGTTGTGCCAAAATTTCATGTGGATCTTTACATAAAAATATGGAAGAAGTACGGACATATTGTTACAATAGAGATGGTGAAGGCTATCCTTTTATTCTTGTAACAGCTGTCGCAGGGCTACTCCCCATTATTTCTGAAATGGATGACACGCCTTCGTATGCACTTAGTGTCTCATAAATTCAGGAATAAGACGAGATGTTGACTACTTGCAAGAATCTCCGTTTCAGCATAGACTAGTTGCATCAATATTTGGAGAGTTTGAGGGAGGCTCTTATGGCGACTTTGGCGGAAGGGAAAGCCTTAAAGGAAGAATCCTCTAAAATTGAAGAAATAACTCGATATCTCCAAGCTCGTTCAGATAAGTATGATGAGATATTGGAAAATTTTCATCATCGTGAATATCCTCTACTCAGAGACCTGTTCTAGGCCATAGAATAAGTAGCCAAATATTTTTTTTGTTTTTGTTTTGAATAATCTGAATTAAGACTGTTTCAAATGAATGTAATGGGTTTGAATTTGAAAGTTCAAATATATGTTTTAGAGTTATATTGAACTTATGAATGAAATGATGAAATTATTTTATGCATAATATGCTTTGAGCCATTTTCCATTAATGAATGTCCCTTCAGCCTCTCCATTCATATTAACTATCTAGTAATATCCGCTCATCATGGCCTTAGAGATCACATAAGGCCCTTCCTAATTTGGAGTAAATTTTGAAGCGTACATATCTTTTCGAATATGTTTAGAGGTTCTAAGTACCAGATCTCCTACCTGAAATGCTCTTGGCTGCACTGTTTTGTCGTACGCCCTGGAAATCCTTTGTCGATAAGTCTCTGCATATTTTTATGCTTTGGCTCGCCTGGATTCGAGTACGTTCAAGTCTGCTACTCTAGAATTAGTTATTTCAGACTCATCCCAATAAACTCCGCTTGCTACTGTGATTCTGGATGATGGAACTTTAATATCTGCAGATAGAATTGCATCGACCCCATATACAAGAAAATATGGTGAGGTCCATGTAGAACCTTTCGGAGAAGTTATGTATGGCCATAGATCCATACGTATTTTTTCGTGCCATGTCCTTGGATGATCATAAATAGTTCGGCTTAGAATTCTGATAAGAGTTTTATTGGTGCTTTCAGCTTGTCCGTTTCCTTGAGGGTAGTATGACGATACTTGTTTGATGCCATAACTTTTGAGTAATTTTTGCACACACTTATTTGCAAATGGGGTACCATTATCTATAACGATGTGCTTTGGCACTCCAAATATGCATATAATTTGTTCTTTGATAAATACCGATATTGTCGCTTAAGTCGTGTTTCTGAGAGGTACATCTTTGGCCCATCAGGTGAAGTACTCTATGGTGGTGAGTATGTGCTCGTGCTGCTTTGACGAGGATGGATTGATTTTTTAAATGAGATCCATTCCCCAGCTATAGAATGGCATAAAGATGCTTACCGAGTTAATAGGAAGACAAGGTGTGCGGATGAGGTTGTCGTAGATTTGACATTGATAACATTTCTGAACAAATGAAGCTGTGTCATTCTCCATGGTCGACCAGTAATATATCTCATGAACTTGGAGAAACAATTTTCTCTTGCCCTGGTGTTCTCATTCATGCATTTCTTTCAAGACAATTTGAACGTCCTCTTATGCTAGACATCGTAATAAATTTCCACCAAAGCTCTTTCATAAAGTATTCCTTCATGCAAAACGAATCTTTTGGCTTTTCGAATCAAGCGTTCCGCTTCCCGCTTGTCCTGAGGTAGAATATTATCTTGAAGATATTTGATGTATTATTGAAATGTAAGAGTCTTTCATAACTTCATATTCATGTTGCTGAACACTTGAGCATGTTAGACAAGTAGATACATGCTTGTATAAGTCAAGACTTGTTGTGAAAACTCGTCATCAGAAAATTCAGATATAAGACTCTTTTTTAGAATTGTTGTATAGTCTTCGTACGAACTCGTATTTTGATGGTTGACCCCAGAATTTTGATTAGAAAAGAATTTTCTATCTATTAGCGCGGGGAAATTTGGGTTTCGAGCTCGTTTAGGGGGTCAGAAAGACAAGATAATGAAAATTTAGGAAGAATTCAAGAATTTTTCAGCTGGACGATAGTTGAGAGTTTTGATCATATCTATTAGCTCGCTTGTACTATTGATATGATTATTTGATATGTTGTAGAGGATATCCATACGAAGAGATTGATATATAATTAACCTTTATATTCATTACCAATTGATCCCCGTTTGCAACTTAGTACAAGATAATGCGAAATTTCCTCTGATGAGCTTAGAGTGAAAACATGTTTTTAAGCCTTCGGGTGATTTGGTTGAGTTTTGGGTACTTCATGAAGTATATGTACATAATCAATCCGCTTTTACTCTGAAAGAAGGACATATGAGAGAGGAGCATGATGTTCATGCTCGGTTTCGAGTAGGCGTGCAAGTCTTATATCAAGAAGAAAGACATGTGAGCAAGAGAGCTAGACGAGCTATAAAAAAATTAGGGTTTAAATTTTTTGACACAATTTTGCAACACTTATAAATGTTACATAACCGTTTTCAAACCCTAATTAATTTAAAAGACACTTTTTGTCATATTTTTGCAACATTTTAAGTGTTACTAATTCATCTGCAAACCCTAATTAGGGTTTGGAATACTTTTGGTCATGTTTTTTGCAATGTTTACAAATGTTGCAATTTTTATTTTCAAACACTAATTTGGGTTTGGGAATTTGAAATGCTTTTGACACATTTATAAGTGTTGCGAAGCGCTTTAAAATCCCTTTCGAATTCTTTTACTCGTTTTGTATTGGTTGTCTCCTTAATAAAAGGATCAATGCAACTGGGTATGATTTTTTTTGCTAGTAAAAGCTATAAAGTCATATTTTATTTAATTTAAGCACAACTATGGTACTTTAATTAATTATATATATATTGTTTTAATAGGTTAATATTGCTCAATTTGAACATAAATATTAACGTAAGTAATTTTGGGGATTCAACTGTTGAATATAACACCCGAAATAATACTCAAATTGCTCTATACTAGTGTGCAATACATCTAGAGGCCTACGAGATTTTATGTAAAAATCATAGAGCATCTGGGAAACTTGTCGTGTGCGCAAGTGTTTTTCTAATGATTTTGTGTGGTGATGAATATTGATTAAACTCATCAATGTAATCATATATGTTGGCCAGACATATAAAGAAAGGTCAGGGATATGCGCCTGATATAGGTTAGAGATAAGCGCCTACTCGAGAATTCTTTTACAGATTAAAAGTTCAGTATTCCTCAGATAGAGTCTGAGAGATAATTTACTATTTTATCCTTGTCAAAAACCCACCATCTACACCAAGTTACCGCAGATGAAGCTTAGCTCATACTTAGGGTTTATCAAAGATTCAGAACTGTATAAATAAATGGGTCATGAACCCTAAAAAGATATGCAATGGAAAACTTAAAAAAGAAAGATATCTTGTAAACCCTGGAACGTCACTGATGGATCTCATCTCTTTCAACTATAAGAGAAACCATTGTATCCTGAAATCAATAAAATTTATTTCCGTACGGGGATTCATATATGGATTGGGCATAACTCGTCGAACCATGTTAAATATCTAATTTTCTTTATCTGTCTTTAAATCATGTTTTATCCATATTTTACATTATCGTCATCATCGAGATTGTTTGAGGTGAAGATACGTTTTATCCCAAACAGTTACGTCAACAAAAACTTGTAATTCCGCTCATTTTAACCATTTTATCCAAAATATATGCCGCACCATTTGCTTCAATATGAACAAAAGTAAATCCCCCAAAAGAGTGCTTTTTTATTAAAATTCTGATAGTTTTATCAAGATAAGACTTGCAATTCCATTTAATGTTGTTGTTATTTCCCTGTAGATAGTAAATAGTACATTTTCTTCAATCCAGAATAGAATATATATAGACAAATAGATCCATGGATCCATACATCTCGATCATAAAAGAATCAATAGAAAAAGAAAAAATCGGAATGGATCGATATCTTTCTCGAGACAAACAAAAAGGAAACGAATGATGAAGGATAAATAAGGATTAACTAAAAACTCTAGGGGATTTGCTTAAGAAGAAGAAAGAGGAATCTCATGTAAATACCATGGAATAAGGTTTGATCCTATTCATGGGGATTCCGTAAATATCCCATTCCAAAATTATAAAGTTCAAAAAAATTGGACTTTTTTGGAGATTGGATGTAGTTACCAATTCATGATCAGGTGTCTACAGAATGAAAACTTTATTCTAGATTCTAAGAGAATTTTTATGAAAGCGTTTCATTTCCTTATCTTCAATGGAAATTTTATTTTCCAAGAATGTATCTTAATGTTTGGCCTAATTCTTCTTCTGATGATTGATTCAACCTCTGATCAAAGAGATATACCTTCGTTATATTTCATCTCTTCAACATGTTTAGTACGAAATCTGATTAAAATCCAATATAGCACCTACGGGTACATAAGAAACGTATCAAATCGATTCTTTTATGGAATTTAAAAGGATCAAATAGGAAATGATACTCTAAATCATAGAACTATAATGAAATATACGATCAACCAGCGTTTATCGGATTTGAAAAGAGTCAGAAAAACTCCGTCCAGATCTTCGGCTCAAACTAAAAAGGGAGGTTCGATCCTCTTATTTCTCAAACCAAGAGATCTATGAATCGGGATCCTAATGTATATAAATACAAACGGCTCAGCGAGAGCACTAATTTCCAGGAACATTTGGAACATTTCGTTTATGAACAAAAGAGTTGTTTTCAATTTGTGTTCGGTAGATTACATACTAATCAGTATTCGATTGATCGGTCCGAGGTTATCGACAAACAAGATTTTTCCAAGTCACTTCTCTTTTTGTCCAAGTCACTTTTCTTTTTGTCTAAGTTACTTCTTTTTTTCTTTAGTGAGTATCGAGAATATCCCCATTCATAGGTTTGAGATCCACATCTATGAATTGAAAGGGCTCTGAAATCAGTTGTTAGAATCAATAGGTGTTCATTTGAATAAATTGAAACCCTTGTTATTGGATAATTGTGATACTTCCCAAAAAATCAAAATTCTTGATCAGTGGAGGAATAATATCCACCGTTTTTATTCAATAATATATCAAAGTGAATGATTGACTCATTTCATAATAGAAATAATCATAGTAAAGAACTTGATAACACCGATTCCTAATTCCAAATGATATCTCACGATCGAGACAATTGGCTGAGTCCCGTGAAACCAGACTGATATTGAATCTGTTAATATAACAAAGAACCCTCAATTGGGGAATACTCTCACAAACTGGGGATACTCATGGTTATATGGGGCTGGATTTTGGTTAAGAGGGTATTTTTCCTAATGATAAAATGTTCATACTGCCCTTACACTAATAAAATAAAAATAAAGTATCCCCCTTCACCACTGCCGACTCTAATGAATGCAACAAAAACACTAATGAATGCAATACCGACTGAAATGATGCAAATACCGACTCTAATAAATGCAATATCGACTCTAATGGATCTGTTGCAAGTTCAAGCCATGCACCTGTATATCTACACCCATAAACCAAACAAAAATCACATTGAACAAGCAACAACAAAAATCACCAAATACCATGACGAGAAAGATCAGTACTATAAATGCCTACGTAATTATAGTGGTGATGTTTGCAGTCTTAGTTAGTGAATATGCATCCCATGAACATCCAAATCCAATTTTTGAATCAGTTCGTATATCTGTGGCTAACCGCATATATGACGTAATCATTCTAAATATTCATTGCAAATCAAAAGACGACGATTTAAGTGACCATTAATTAACACATGGTGAAGATTTCCATTGAAATTTTAGAATTAATATTCTTGATTCAACACTGCACTGGTGCAATATGTGGTGGAATGACGAGTAAGGAAGTCTAATTAAGGTAGCTATGCTTTATACATGTATTCTATGATTGGTAAGTAGATCTGTTTGAGATTCATAAGATTTCAACTTATGAATGCAATACTGACTGCAAAAGTTGGTATTATTATGTTGATGAAGGGAATACCGACTGCAACAGTAGGCACTAGTTTGTTTATGAAGGAAATTCCGATTCTTGTTCAACCAATGCCGATTCTTGCTCAACCAATGCCAATTCTAGTTTTTTATTATGTGAAATTCTGCCATGTTTTAATCCACAGTCGGCATTTGTATGCGACACTATGCAATGCTGATTCTTGCTCAAGGCTAATTTATCCATTACCAAAATTATTTGGATAAGGGGTTCTTCAATTTACTTCATAAGATTTTTATTTTTTTTGAGTATCCCCCAATTTGTGAGAGTATTCCCCAATTGAGGGTTCATAATAAACACTTGAGAAAAAACCATTTAACTAAGTCATTTTTTCAACTTTACGCGAAGTCGTGGGTATCAAAGTGTCGGATATCGTAGAGTTTTTTAGAAGTATCCGTTGTAGTAATGAAGGCGATAATAAATAAAGAAGTTGCAGTCAATAAGTTAGGGATCATCAAAAACCAAACCACAAAATATAAAGGGCCATTGCAATTGCTAGGAAATCTAGGCCCATTAAAGGCACAAAAATAAAGGGTGAATCAAAAGTTGTCATAGAAAGGATACCTCAATTTAGAATTTGTACCTGTTATAAAGGTATCATATGATAAACATATCTATTTATTATAAGTATAGAATAATAAGTGCAAGGAGTGTAGAACTAAATATGAGTTCCCACAGGAGATATTTAAATATGCACGATTTCTACTATATGTATCAACTAAACAAATCGTTGAAATTCCCAAAGTTACATATTCTCGAAGAGCGATATATTCTTCTTGTTAATCAAAGATGATTACAATATTAGGTAATCACTTCATGTATTTTATCCCACCCATATATGTTTGCAAGTGATATAATTGTCTCTTCAACATTGCTGCATCTCGTTTTGGAAGGCGGTTGAGTTTTCCCTCTAAACCCGTTAGTAGTAGAAGCAAGTGAACCTCCTATGGAATTATGTCTATTATAATGGATGTTAAACCCTCTAACTCAATTTGAGATAAAGAATACAATTCCCTTTATTTACGAAAACACGAGATCGGTAAACGAGTCCCTTTGGACTACAATCTCCTTCAATTACCTGCAGATTTTTTAAATTTTTCTAGTCCATTTAACAGCTTCTAACAGAGTCATATCTTTTGCTTCTTCAGCAAAGGCTACTTGGATTGTTCCTAATTTTGCTCCAGTGAAGATACCTATAGTATTATGATACATTAGACGATAACCTAAAAGGAAGTTAACTGAAACCCCAAGAAACATCATATTTTAGTTTATTTGTATTTATCGTAGGTGCTCGCCAAATTTTGAGATGGCTTTATGCTTTAAATTATAACTAATGGGTTGAACTAATTCGGTTCCAATGATTATAATGTCTTTGTATAAATCCTGGATTTGAATTTATTGGTTCGTGTAATGGGTTGATTTGTATTTCTTTTGAATTTTTTCCACCATCAACTTGGAGACCTGTTTGTATATGTAACCTCCTCAGCAGAGAATATGTTTTACTTCCTCTAATTGAGTCAAATTGTGATGATAATACTGAGGATTTTTATTGGACAAGCGGATTTGGTTATGTTTCTTCGACCAATAAGTACAAAATTGTATAGTATTTTGAATACGAAGTTTTATTGTGTCTACATATACACTCTCGACAGTAGAAATGGATAGAGAAACCTTGGAGACTTCAATCTTGGATCCGGCGAAGGTTGGGTAGAAAGTAACTTTGTCAATGAAGCTCTTTACTAGATGGGATTTAATCAAGAAATACCATTCTATTATATCAAAAGCTTTAGACATATCAAATTTGACTTCCATCCAGCCTTTTTGATATTTGGTTTTCTTCATAGTATCCACAAGCTCATGAGCTATTGATAAGTGAATAAATTACATATTCTTAGTATCAAATCCATATTTATATTTGTTATAATTCTTGCATATTACCTTGTATTATTCTTGTTTTTAGTTTATATCTTTTATTAGGTGAATCATCCAAAAAGGAGCTACAAAGTGTTAGAATGAGCAAGGAAGTGAAGTACTACAAAGGAAGAAGGACCAAAGACCAAGTGTAACTCATTTAATTCTAAGATTTCTTCACTCTATACTAAAGGTAATTGAAATAACTATCCAACACAAAAAGAATGAGGTTATTCCGAGGTCGTATGAAGAAGTTATGCGCAAAACGATGAAACCAACTTGGATTTGGTTTCTGTTGGGCCTGCAAGGGAAGGGAAGGATGGGATGCGTTTTGGGCTTTCCTTGGACGTGAAGAGATATTATTGGACGAATTTTAGTATTTATTTGGGACTTCTAAATTAGGGAAACTTTTTCCCAATGGGTTTCTAAACCATATTGATTTTCTTTAGTGTTTTTTTCACACTTTTAGGTTTTCGTGGTATTAACAACTCGTTGAAGGTATTCAATTCTCGTTTGGGAGATAAATTCTGAAAACAGGTTGTAAATATCACTTCTTTTTTTTTTATTTTTTTTTTAGGTTTTAGTAGATTATTCTTTTTTCTTGTGAGTCATCATGTTTCTCTTCGGAAATAAATATACGGTGTACAAGATCAAACATATCATAATGATAATCAATATGGTTTTCATTCTCAGTCTTATGAAAACTACCAACCATACCATGGGTATAATCAAAACCTATTTTTTGGCTACGATCAATATCCTATGGAAACTTATGTTTATTCTTATATATACCAACAACCTTACAGAGGGTATGTAAGTGAACAATCACAAAGATGAGAGGATAGTTATGCTCTTGATAAAAAATTCTCTAGTTTTGCAGATACTTTCTGTACTATGGTAGAAGAATGTCAAAGGCAAATGATTCAATATTTTCAGAACATAGATGAACCACTCCAAGAAGTTAAAGAGGGCATGGACAACTTAAGAAGAGACATGGATTAAGGAGGAAATTGAAGAAAATTACCATCCTTATGAAAGTCCATGTAACAATAATGAAGTTATTCAAACTCCGGATCATAATAATGATTGTTCTCCTATTCAAAAGGAGGAGCCTTGGTATAAAAGAACCATTGTTCTAAATGGTGTAATATACTCAAATACATAGCTGATAAAGAATATCCGGATTATAATGTTTTTAGGCCAGTTGAGTTGCAAGGAGTAGACCCGATTATTTCTTTGGCAGAGACTCATACAGATCATCCTAGGTTTTGCACCAATGAACTAAACTTTTTAGGAGAGGACTATGATTTTGATGATGAGAGTGTTGAAGAGATGGTGATCGAGAATGAAACCCAATTCATTAATTTCGTGGAAGGCCTGATTGAGATTTCCAAAGATTATAATAATGCTCAGATTTCGGTTGAAGTAGAAACTGATGAAGAATGGCTTTTAAAGAGTTTGATAGAGGACCACGATATACATGAGGTAAATAATTCATTAGAGTTATTTAAAAATGATGAGGATCCCACAATACAAGAGATCTTGAAAAGTTTGTCTTATCATTTGCATAATTCTATATCTTTTGATCCTCCTCCACCGATCAAAATAGTTCCCTAAAGAGTTGTTAACCCGATTTTTAAGAAGCTACCTCACTTAGGGTTGGGTATTTGTTCCACTAAAATTCTTAAGAATTATTTTGTTCCAACTATAAACAACTAGATGTTTGATTCTAATATTATGCAGGTTCACCGGGAGAAACCTATAGAAGTTCCCTTATTTTATGTTCTCTATACACTTCCAAGTGTAGAAAAGACTAAGTGTGAGGGTAACTTCCACCAAATAGCAATTTCCTTATTTTTATCTTAATATGCTAATATTTGTGTGAAGTTGTTATTGGAACTGCAGATCGTTATCTCGCTGGATTCCCAGATTTTTAGATTGTTGATGTACATACGATGACTAAAAGTAAGGCCGAGGACGTTAAACTAAGCGCTGGATGGGAGACAACCTATTGTTTTATATTTCTATGTATTTTATTTTATTTTGTATTTATAGGTTGCATATCATATTTGCATTTCCATGTTTAATTTCATAGAGCCCTAAATCTATAATGAAGAAAATTTTGATGAAATTTTATTTTTCAGGAAAATTGTGCTCGTGACACCGTTCAATGAAATGTCTCTAGAAACTTTGTCCGGAGTCCGAATTGAGTGTTTGACCCCAACTTTTAAAGATAAAAGACTCATATTTATTTTTCAAAAAGAAACTATGGATTTGGAGTCTCTTAGGTTATAGTGATTGGCCTGGTAAATTGAGTTCCGTATTTTTCCAGAATTTTTTCAGATTGTATGTCAGTCAGTTCAAAGGCCATAAATGTCAGACGGTTTATCGAAACACTGTGCCCTTTTGACACGTTATACAAATGAAGTAGGAAAACAACTATAGTGAGGATGGTTTGCCTAATTCCTTACCAATATGTATAAATTTTGAGGTTATATGATGTTGCATCAAAATTCAGAAATTTCCGGTTTTGAACATTGTGGACAATGTGAAGGTTAATTGCGGGGGAGTATTTAGCATATAGATTTTTAGTTTTTAGTTAGTTTTTACTTTTCATAAGTAATTTTTTTTCAAACTTTTGTATATATTTGGTTGAACCTCCAACTTTTTGAGATTTTAGAGTCACGCAGTATACTTTTTGCTAAGTTTTCATGCGGAGTTCTTACCAAATAACTAAACTTAGAAGTCCCAGAGAACAATATTTTGGTTTCTTAGTCATTGAGAGAGATACCCTGATGAACTTAATTATGCCAGTGGTATATTAGGTGAAAAAGGAGTGCAATATTAAAAATCTAGTGAATTATTAGTGGAGACTACACATAAAAAAATAAGAGTGAGGCACCAAACCTTCAATATATTTTTTCCGTTTAGAGTGTTTCATATGCGCAAACGCCGGGTAGAATGATGAGCTAGTCAATTACGCACCCCTTCAATACCATGTGATCTCTTGAGTGTTATGTCCATCAATCGTGAGGGTGATATTAAAATTATGAACTAACCTCATCTTGTAGTCTGAATTGCAGGACGCAACACTCTAGCGGTAACCATAAAAACATATCATCATCATCATCGACAAGCGGAAAAATACCAATTTATGAAGAAGTTGAAGACGTTTAAGGTTTACAAGCAACAAAGGAAGAACATGAATCACATATTCAGGTGAAAAGAGAAAGCAAATTAGAAAGATGTAAGTTTTTGAAGTTTATGCGACAAAGACAATGCCAAAGTTGTGAAGAATCAAGTGCTAATATCTTTTTCGACGACAGAAACCCTGAATTTTGGTCCCGGCAATTATTGTGTTTTCCTTCACTCGGATTTCATAAAAATTTATTTTCCAAACTCTCCTTAATCTCCTCTTTCGAATAATGCCCTATTTTCATATACATCTTGCATTTACAGAGATAGTTACAACAGTTACATAATATGGTAAGAACACGTATATCTGCATATTTATCCCATAATTCATCATCACAGATTTCATCTTCCTAAGAAGACACAACCTTCCACGACCCTTTTAAGAACTATGATGATTGCCACAATGGGGTTGGTGGGAGAGGATTTGCACGTAGTTCTTTCTATTGACATCTTAATGATCGTCATTGTTTCACAGAAAAGGATAAATCGATATGCGGAGAGAGCATCATAACTACCATCGAAGTATACATCACTTGGGAGAAGTTTCTCTCACAGTTACAGATGTGGTTATGTTCTAAATATATGTGCATGCACTCTTGGAAGCGTCCATGTCTCTTACATGAAGAAGACATCATTGCAGAATAATTTAATCATGTTGATACTTACTTCCTCATTCACATAATTGAAAATCCGTTACCAATTAATGAGGGCACAATTAACACCATTACACCAGATCATTCTATATATATATTTCTCTAAATTTTTTGAATCGAGTCCTACAGGCTCAGGTCCAAACTGTTGCCAGTAAATCTCTATCATGTAGGATCAATTTCTCAAGAACCCTTAAAGAATCCATTGACAAGCTATTACATAACCCTTCTGACATATCTTCATGGATTTTCCTTCTTCTCTTACCTATTTGCACCCTGAAGTTATATACTCCAAATTTCTCTTGAGGAGAGATCAGACACTAGGAGAAAACTCCATACTGCTTCAATCAATGAGGCTCTTATTAAATGGAGTGAACCACATGGTTATATTTCTTTGGTACATAGCTTATTGGATGAATACAATCCTAAACTAACAGCCAAAACCCTCAAATTCAACAGACAAGAAAGCACCAACTTGAATGCATGCCGCAAGAAAATTAGTCAGGGTAACTACACTGTGGATATTAGAGTTTTATCCTCTAATGTCATTGTTCCCTGTAATGATATAACCCTCAATGATCTTAAACAATATCTTTTTGCACCTGCACCTGTACTACCTGTTAATACTCCAGATGTAGTTGGTATCTCAGTTGGTACTGAAGTTGTTTTAGGGGCTTTTAAAATCTTCCCCAAGGGCACATCATGTTGAAGGGATGAACTTAGAGCCCAACACCTACTCGATGTATTAAGTGGTCCAGCAACAACTATTACAGATGACCTCTTATCTAACCTAACAGGTATTGTTAACCTATCGTTAGTAGGTCTACGCCCATCCTCTTTAGGAGAATATGTGGCTAGTGCACCCTTAACTCCACTATTGAAGCCTGGTGGAGGAATCAGACCCATCGCAGTGGGAACCATATGAAGAAGGTTGGTATCTAAAGTTGCTTCTACCACTGTTGGCAAAAAATTAGCAGTATACTTAGGTGATTACCAATTTTTAGTTGGTATCCCATGTGGAGATGAGGCTGTTCTACATTGAGTCAATAAGCGTTTGGAATTAAAAGGGATGCACAACAATATCACAATGTTACTCATTGATTTCTCTAATGCTTTCAGCTTAGTTGACAGGACCACGCTTATCAAGGAAGTTAGAAGAAAGTGTCCAACCATTTCTAAATGGGTGGAATTTTGCTATGCACAACCTTCTAGGATGTATCACAGAGATTCTTTTCTTCTATCTTCCCTTGGTGCTCAGTAGGGAGATACCCTTGGTCCCCTACTTTTTGCTTTATTCTTACATCCATTAGTGCAGAAAATTGGTGCAATGTGTTCTTTAGATCTTCAAGCCTGGTACCTTGATGATGGTACCATAATTGGAGATACTCTTAAAGTCTCCAAGGATCTCCAAGTTATCCAATAATAAGGACCTTGCAGAGGGCTACACCTTAACATTACCAAGACTGAAGTTTATTGGCCTTCAATTGACCCCAGAAGCGCTATGGTAGATGTATTTCCAAGCAATATTGGCATACCTACGGATTGAGTAAAGCTCATAGAGAGCCCTGTCAGTCTAGTGGATGCTTATTGCAGTGATTTGTTATGCAGCGTGCTCAAAAAACTACTCACCTCATGTCAACCATTAGGAAATTACAAGATCCTCAATCCGAGTTGCTTCTATTACGCAGTTGTACTGGAGTTTCCAGATTATATTTCAACATGGGCACCACCTGACCTAATATCATTCATCAAGTCAAGGCTTATTTTGATGATCATCTATTTCAGTACCTAAGGCAGTTGATTGCAGGTGATGATGCTGGCTTTGATCTTTTTCAACAAAGACTCTCCTATATACCAATTAAACATGGTGGCCTAGGCATCTATACCATGAGGGACACTGGCTTTTATTACTTTATGGATTCACATATTCAGACTCGACTCATACAACACACTATCCTGAAAAACATCGAAGATTCAAGTGCAAGTTGTGTATATCAACAAGCACAACAACATTTTATACAAGTATGTGGTATAAATTCTTCAACTCTCAGCATTGTCGACACTACTTCCCATCCTATGAAAGCTTTGGCAGTAATCTACTTCGAGCAGTTTTGAAAGATATCACCACCACCAAATATAACATATCAGAGAGGGACTCAGTTTTATGGCAGTGCAATAAGATCAAGCACGCACATGATTACCTATTCTCAATTCACATACGTGGGGTTGACCAACATATTGAGCCCAGACAATTTTCAGCAGTTCTTTGATACCGCCTAGGCATTCCGCTTTTTGAGGATAATAGTTTGTGTCTGAGTTGTAACAGGCCCATGGACATCTTTGGTGATCATGTATTACATTGTTCCAGCGACGTATGCCTCAAATTTTGCCATGACTTAGTTCGTGACGTTTTTGCAGATATTTGCTACAAAGATGGGGTTTCATCCTGTAAAGAGGTCTCTTTAGGCTTCTTATCAGTTGACAACAATTAGTTGAGGCCTGCAGACATCCTAGTTTATAACTGGGATAATGGTCGTGATGTTTGTTTTGATGTAACAGGTGTTTCCCCATTTACTAATAGTTGTCATCGCAACATCACTCCGGGTTACGCCATATCTAGTGTTGTCACCCGCAAACGCAAGAAATATCTCAAAAAATGCATTACTTATGGCTCGGTTTTGGCATCCTAGCCTTCATGACTCTGGGAGAGCTTAGCGAGGATACCATAGTCTTTCTTAAAAGACTTAAATAATGTTTATCTAGTCACGATGTAAATGCCAAAGTGGGCAGTTTCCTTTTTCATAGATTAAGAATCAATATTCAGAAGGGGCTCAACTTGTTGCTAGGCTTCCAACTAGTTTCTTGTAATACTCTTTTATTCCTTAAATAAAGTCCCTTCTTATAATAAAAAAATAATAACAAAATAATAATAATAATAACCTGGGGTTTTGGGTTAATGCCCAAATAATAATAATAATAATAATAC
Organism: Papaver californicum; assembly: GCA_023531435.1. NCBI lineage: Eukaryota > Viridiplantae > Streptophyta > Magnoliopsida > Ranunculales > Papaveraceae > Papaver > Papaver californicum. The sequence continues at coordinate 1,553,195 of JAJJMC010030994.1, read as the reverse complement.
TCTTTTGTTCTTGCCCAAATTTTCGCTTGGAAGAGGATCAGAAATTTTGGGTTAGTATCTACCCAGTTAATTTCATTACTTCTACCTATTTTCTGGTAACCTGGGGTGAAATTTTGGGGCATTTGGTGAAGAACTCACTTTCTCGGCAGTTTTGGGGAAGAACTTACCACCATTGTTGGATACTCTCTGATTTCAATCCGTGTATACATTAGCTTCTTCTGCATCTAACAGACTTTGGGTTAGCTTCAATTTTGATTTTCATCCCTTCCATGCTTGGAGATTTGGGGTAAATCTAGTGGAACAACCCACCTGTACAGTGGAGCAATCTCGACTCCATCTTGTGATTTTCTCAGTTCTGTTAGTAGCTATCATACACTGGATTAGTCCTCCATCAGGTTGTTTCGTCCCTGTTGCTCGGGGTTATCGCTGAAATTTTTCGGGAAGAGCTTGTCTTCTTCGGTGAGCTTCAGTTTTGGAGAAGAACTCTCCGTTCATTTTTTGCAGTGATACGGTTTTGGGTTCAGTTTTACTACCCATTACTTGGAAACGGTGGGTTTGGGTTCAGGGTGGCATCGGTGGGGTTGGCCCGTTTTCAATTGATCATAGTTATTGGGGTCGACTTACTTCTGTTTTGCTACTTAGTAACGGTGTGGTAAGCCCATTTGAGGCAATTACCCATTCCCCTTTGTGGTATGCCTAGAACGCGATCAACTCCCACCCTTGAATGTAGTGGGGGTGGTTCACAACAAGATGGTTGGTTTCATTTTCCCTTTTAGGAATTTTGATGGTTGCACCAACGGAGTAGGAGGGAGGGGGCTGAGTAGGTCTGGTTTCCTCCGGCACCTCCACGACAAGCACTTTTCTACAGAGGAGGCCAAGGCCCTTTGTAGAGATAGAACTGGTTCAGACTCAGGTATTTTCAGCGCATGGGAGCTTGTCCTGGGCAGTCTTCAGATGTGGCTATGTACTATGTGTATGAACATATATTCCTGGAGGAGGCCTTGCAGGATGCATGAGGAGTGTTTTATACCTAAGCCATACAATGGAGGCACTGCGGACTTCTTGGTGTATGGGCTGGACAAACCCTCTACAGTCTTAACAGAGCCACAGGATGTTGGGGAACTTGATGCTCCTTCAGGTTTGTCAGTAGAGCTGCTCAACCACGCCCTCAAGGCGAACATCACAACTGTCGCTAGCATCCCTACTTCGTGTAGGCTGAGTTTTTCCAGAACTTTGAAGGCCGCTTTAGACAGAGTTATAGCCAGCCCACATGTGCTTGATGGATGGATACACCTCTTTCTCCTTCCAGTCTGTACCTTGAGAATGTATGCCACCAACACTAGGAGGAGGCTACAATCCAGCAAGATTACTCAGGCCATCCTCCAGTGGAATGATAGTGGCTACCTCAACTCGGTGCACACCCTACTTGAGCAATTGAAGCTTCAGAAGAACATACCTAACAAAAGGAGGACTGGTGGCTTCAACCTAGCGGCGTGCAAGAAGAAGTTGAGTTATGGCCTGTACACAGCCGCCATCAAAGTCTTATCTTCCAGTGGATTGGCTCCTAACACACAAGACACACTTTTAGAGCTCAAGCAGAAACATCCTGTTGCAGCTCCTCCAAGCATCCCAGTCGTCTCTGTGCAGGTTGACGCAATCTGGGTGGATAATAGTGCCGTGTTGAGTTCCATTAAGGGATTCCCCAAAGGCACATCTTTCGGAAGGGATGGTCTTAGAGCACAACACCTTCTCGATGCATTTTGCGGCCCTGCCTCTGCTGTAGCAGATAAACTGCTCACTTCCATCACAGCAGTAGTCAATCTTTGGTTGTCAGGAAAGTTCCCAGGTGAGTTAGGAGAATACATTGCTAGTGCCCCTCTTACCCCCCTGCTCAAACCTGGTGGGGGGCTCAGGCCTATTGCAGTAGGGACCATCTGGAGGAGATTGTGCTCCAAACTGGCAGCCTCAGCTGTTTGCAAGGACATGATAGAATATCTCGGGGATTACCAGCTGGGAGTTGGAGTCCCATGTGGCGGGGAAGCATCCTTCATGCTGCCAACAGACTCTTGGAGTTTCAAGGTACATCGATCACCAAGTGTATGCTTCTCATAGACTTCAGAAATGCCTTTAACTTGGTCGACAGGTCAGTCATGATAAATGAAGTCAGGGCTAGGTTCCCTAGCATCTCAAGGTGGGAGGAGTTCTGCTATGCTAAACCTGCTAAGTTATATTTTAATGATTCCATCCTTCAGTCCGCAACTGGGGTCCAGCAGGGCGACCCTTTGGGACCTTTGCTCTTTGCCTTAACCCTTCATCCCCTCATCTCCAAAATTGCCTTAGAATGCAACTTAGATATGCAGGCATGGTATTTGGATGACAGAACCATAGTGGGTGACACTTTGGAGGTGGCCATGGCTCTCAACATCATTGAGTATGAAGGTTGCAAGAGAGGATTATTCCTCAACATCTCCAAAACAGAGGTTTTATGGCCACAAACCGGCCCCAGAAGCTTGGAGGAGGGGGCCTTCCCAGCAGACATTGGCAGGCCCAAGGTTGGGGTGAAGTTGTTTGGTGGCCCAGTTAGCTTGGACATCAAATTTTGCAGTGATTTTGTGCAGTGCAGGGTTGAAAAGGCTCTTAAGCTTATGGAGACCCTGAAGTCCTTAAAAAATCCACAATGTGAGCTTCTTCTCCTTCGTAATTTGTGCTGGAGTATCCAAGTTATACTTCACTATGAGGACAACCAAGCCTCAGGCCCTCCAGTCACCTACAGCCCATTTTGACCAGTCTTTACATTAGTTCCTTAGACATTTGGTAACTGGAGACGGGACCGGGTTCGGTCCTCTACAGCAGCGCATCGCTTTTTTACCTATGAAGGACGACGGGCTTGGCATTTACACTATGGAGGACACAGCCCATTACTGTTACCTGGCCTCTTACACTCAGACACTCCAGCTACAAAACTTGATTCTTGGTTCCCTCCAGATAACAGATAGTCATCCTTGCTTCCAGCAGGCGCTGTCAAAATTTACCCAATTCTGCGGGCTTACTCCTTCTTTCGACATCAAGGCGACAACCCCAAGTTCAATGCGCACATTGTCAGCCCACTACTTCGGCGTTGTTAAGAAGAGTATCCCCTCCAGGTTCAATTTGTCTGACCGGGACATCATTTTATGGCAATGTACTAAGATGGACAAGGCTCAAGAATTTCTCAAGGAAATTCCCATATCTAGGCTCAACCAATCAATTGGGCCTCGTCAGTTCCGGGCCGTTTTATCCTACAGACTTGGTATTCCTTTGTTTGCGGAGAACAACGTGTGCTCTTGTTGTGGAAGAGGGATGGATGTTTTTGGTGACCATGCTCTTCACTGCACCAGCGAGGTGGGGCTTAAGTTTAGGCATGACTTGGTCCGAGACGTGGTCGCTGACATGTGTTTCATGGCAGGGGTGTCAGCGCGGAAAGAGGCGCCTCTTGGCTTCTTGGCCGATGATGAACACTCCCTACGACCATCAGATGTCCTATTATATAATTGGGAGGACGGTCGGGATGTATGCTTTGACGTTACCAGGGTATCCCCCTTCACAGGAGGAGGGAGAGTTGCATTTTCACCCGGTCTTGCTATTTCGAACGCCATTACCCAGAAATGCACCAAATACCTTGACAAGTGCGAGGCACACGGTTATGTACTTGGTGTGTTGGCCTTCACGACCCTAGGAGAACTAGGAGAGGACACGATTACTTTTGTAAAGAGGTTGCGGAACTGTATAGCCAGCTTTGATTTCAACCACAAGATCGGCAACTCTCTTTTCTTCAGACTAGGGTTAGCTATCCAAAAAGGATTGGGAGCCCACCTTGTGGCTAGGCTTCCTTTCGGTCCATTGTAATTACCTTTTTCATCCAATAAATTTCTCATTCATAAAAATAAATAAATAAATAATAATAATAATAATAATAAGGTGTTGGATCCTAGCTTGTTGCTAGGATACCCACCAACTCTTTATAATAATAATAATAACAATAATAATAATGATGGAGAGAGAGGCTCCGATTTATTCAATGCAGGCGACTTTGGAGGCGTCATTAATGGAGCTTCAGATCCATCCACTTTCAACGTTTGCGACTGGATTGGAGTCTCAACTTCTTTTAATTCATCTGCTTCACGGAGTCCATTCAATTTGGGTGAGCGAGATTCATTTAATTTGAATGCTTTCCCGAGGGTTTCGTCTATTGCTTTTTGGAAGGATGGGTTTAGTGGATCTTTGTTGGATCGTTCAAGGTATTATGCACCCATCTTCATCCCCTCCCTCCTCTTTTAGTATAGTTTGTCGATTTAGGTTTAGATTAGTTCCTGTAAATATAGTTATAGAGTTTAAAGTCTTCTTTAGGGTTCCTGCAGAAATTGTTTGCATTTGTGTGATTGGGTTTAGAGTTTTTTCTAGGTTCGTTATAGAAATTGGCCACTTTTGTGAAATTGGGTGTACATATTGGCCCTCTGTTGCTTTGGTTAGCTTTTCCATCTACAAAAATTTTGATTTCTTCTTGCGTTTACTTTGTATAATGCTTAGAACTAGCGCATCATCTGTCTCTTCAATCACAACAGAAAATGGGGGGGGGGGGGTCTTGCTTGACACCATGTTCTACTGTCCCTTCAAAAATCAAGATGGTTGTACCAATGGGGTGGGGGGCATAGGGCTAAGTAGAACAGGGTTCTACAGACATTTGCAGGACAAACATTTGCTAACCAAGGATGCTATGGGGGTATGTAGGGAGAGGATTGGATTGGATATTTCTGTGTATAGTGCTTGGGAGTCAGTCCTTTCCCAGCTGCAGATATGGTTGTGTTCAGATTGCATGCGCATTTATTCTTGGAAAATGCCTTGTAGGCAGCACAAAGACATCATTGTCAGTCCATACAGTGGTTCTTCATCAGATTGCCTAGTGCATGGCATTATCAAACCCAACCCCCTAGATCTCTTCCCTTGGCTCCAATGGATTCTGTTTCCTTTGATGCATTGGATGTGGACCTGCTCCATAGGGTCTACCAACAGAAGATCCCCACAGTTGCTAGCATACCCCCTTAGTGTAGGATCCAGTTCTCTAGAGCTATTAAAGCATCCTTGGACAGGATATTAGCCAACCCATTGGAGCTATCAGCCTGTCTACATTTGCTCTTGATGCCAGTTTGTACTTTGAATTTGTACACACCTAAGTGTTCCATGGAGGAGAGATCAGGGACCAGGAAGAAGTTATAGACTGCTAGCATTAACCAATCCTTGCTCAAATTGAATGAAGCTAATGGGTGCCTTAGCTTAGTGCACACCCTTTTGTAAATGTCTAAATAGCCTCAAAAGAGTCAGCACATCAACAAAGGTAATAAGAGCCCTAACCTGGCATCCTGCAGAAAAAAATTGGGTTATGGCCAATACACAACAACAATAAAGGTTCTTGCTTCAAGTGGCATTGCATCTTGATCCCCAGCCACTCTCTCTAAGTTGAGCCACAAGCACCCAGATGCTCCACTTCCTTGCATTCCTGAAGGCCCTGTCAGTGTTGAGGCTCTTAGTGTGGAAAAGGTAGCAGTATTGAGTGCGATAAAAGGGTTCCCCAAAGGGACATCATGTGGTAGAGATGGGATAAGAGCACAACATCTCCTGGATGCCCTCAGTGGCCTGCTGCTGCTTTTGCAGATGACCTTCTTTCATCCATGGCAGGTGTGGTCAACTTGTGGCTTGATGGCAGATGTCCTACTGTGTTGGGGGCTTACATTGCCAGTGCACCGCTGACCCATCTACTCAAACCTGGTGGGGGCATTATTCCAATAGCTATGGGTATCATTTGGAGAAGGCTCTGTTCCAAACTTGCACCCTCATGGGTCAGTAAGGATATGGCCACTTATTTGGGGGACTACCAGTTTGGAGTGGGAGTTCAATGTGGTGGAGAAGGTATCTTACATTCAGCAAATAGGTTGCTGGAGATGCAAGGTAACTCCTCAACTAATTTTATGCTCTTGATTGACTTTAACAATGATTTTAATTTGGTGGATAGATCAGCCATAATTGAGGAAGTTAGGGGCAGATGTCCTTGCATCTCTAGGTGGGTGGAGTTCTGTTATGCAAAGCCTGCCAAACTCTACTACAATGACAATGTACTCTTGTCTACTCAGGGTGACCCATTGGTCCCTTTACTTTTTTCCCTGACTCTACATCCCCTAATACTCAGAATCGCTTCAGAGTGTACCTTGGATATGCATGCCTGACACCTGGATGATGGGACCATTGTGGGTGACACCTTGGAGGTGGCTAAAGCTCTGCATATTATCCAAGCTGAGGGAAGCAGTAGAGGTTTATCCCTCAACATTAACAAGATAGAGATATTTTTTCCTAACACAGACCCCAGGAGTTTCCAGGTTGGTGTTTTCCCAAAAAGCATCAGTAGGCCAGCCAAAGGAGTGAAGCTGCTAGGTGGTCCTGTCATCTTGGATGCTAGTTTCTGTAATGATTTGGTCCAACACGGGGTGAATAATACTCTTCATCTTATGGAGTCCTTGAAGCTCCTGCAAGACCCTCAGAGTGAATTGTTCTTTCTTAGAAATTGTGCAGGGGTATCTCGCTTGAACTTCACCTTGAGGACCACCAGCCCTTCAGTTCTACACCAGGATGCTGAGCAATATGACCTGCACCTTAGCCAGTTCCTTAGGCATCTGGTTACTGGTGATGGAGTTGGCTTTGGTCCTTACCAGTTGCGCATAACTAGACTACCCATAAACGATGGGGGTATGGAAGTGTACACCATGATGGACTCCAGCAAGTACTGTTATCTAGATTCTTGTATACAGACAACTCAAGTGCATAACTCTATCCTTAAGGTGTCTAGTGACACAGACCTTCACCAGAGTTTCCAGCAAGCTCTGACTAGCTTCTGTCAGGTTTGTGGTTTAGCCCCCTCTTATTTCAGTATTAAAGCAACTGCCCCACGTCCAATGCATGCCTTGGCAGTGTTGTACTTTGATATGGTGAAGAAGAATATCCCCAACTGCTTCCAACATACTACAAGAGACTGCATACTGTGGCAGTGTAACAGAATGGCCCATGCCTAAGACTATCTCAAGGACATCCCCATCGCTGGGCTACACCAAGCAGTTGGGCCTCGACAGTTTAGGGCTATACACAACTACAGGTTGGGCATACCAATTTTTGTTGGGGACAACCCTTGTTCATTCTATGGTAGGGCAATGGACGCTTTTGGTGATCATGCCTTACTGATGTGATTGTAGATTGTGGTAAATAGGGTTTGTTTTCGAACTTGTGAAAATTTGTTTTTAACTCTAATTTCTAAGACTAAAAATAGCAAAACTAAAAATAAAATTGAGAATGAAGTTGAGAGAAAACTGAGGCTAGGATTCCACTAATTTCCAATTTTTAAAATGATTAAATTCAATAATTATAATTATGCAATTCTACGTTTAATTTGATTCTAAAATATAGCAACAAGTAGATTTTCGAAAGAACAATTGTATAACAAAAGCATGGAACATCTAAAACCTAGGCCAAAGCATGTACCATCTAACGAAATCACAATTACTTAACGAAAATCATTAATTCAATTTTTACCCAAGGCTATTAATCATAAATAAATTGCATAGATTAATTAAATAAACATTAATTCAATTTTTACCCATAGGTGTCCCTATTGGACGAGTTTTGTCTCGTGAGGGTTTACAAGAGGTGTACCCACAAAACCTATACTCCAAACCATAGCTACCTGTGAAAGATTGAGGATAAACACTAAACAGGCTATTTAGTTGGCATACTAAATTCTTCGCCTATAAGAATCATTACCCTATATGAGTCCAATTATGGTACACGAGTTTTCACTCAGCGTACTAAAATTCATACAAGAATTCAAAGCTCTACTTAAATAGTCATTCAACCATAATACTCAGAATCTGTCAAAGTACAATCACATGAAAAGATTTAGAAGATGGATATAGACAAAATGAAGTTTGCACGTGTTGACTAAGGTGAACGATGTTTCCCATATCTGTCTGAAGGTCAATGCCAGGATGAATGGATTGATATACGCTCCCACTAGTCTTATTCCTTAAACTAATATCGACTCAGCTGGTGTGTACAAGGGTCCCAGCGGTCGATTTATTTAAAATATTTTAAATGTACTGACAACATGATTGGATCAAATGAATCCAAGCGCATGCTCCTTATCAGCATCATACATGATAGTTCTCATGGATCCTACGTTCCACGCTTGCTTAGGCGACAAGGACAGGGAGAACACACATATATTGCTATCATAGTGTCAATACTCGATTTTTATTTTATTTTATTTTATTTTATTATTATTTATTTTTTTTTGGAAAATTAAAATTCTAACACATCCGAACTACGACCTTATGGCAATACTAGGGCCCCACCAAATCACTTAGAGAAACATAAAATTGCAAAAATAAAAATAGAAAGTGATATGATTATGATGATTCCGAGATATGCTTGTTCAATGATTATCATGTTGTTTCTAACACCTGAGTGCACCCAGATATGAATAGACCATTTAGCTGGGAACACCAATTCCTATACATAAGAGCTATGTTTCCATCTACCTAGAATGGTTAGTGTCATCCTGGATAATTCACAAGTTTCTAGACTTTGGAGTTTCATGTTTCACTAAAAGTTTCTCCCTTACCCCCAAACTTAAATCTAACATTGTCCTCAATGTGTTAAAGATGAATGATTAAATATATGAACAAGGAGAAACTGTTACCAATCGAAGGAAAGGAGTTAAGGAAAGATATTACCGTGTCGTATGAGCATGGGTTACCTCCCAAGAAGTGCTAAGTTTAAAGTCTTCAGCCAGACTAAGAAAGAATTAATCACCTCATTAAAACATATAACAATAGTCGGAACAACTGTGGGTCATCTGAATAAAATAATATTATCCAAAATAGAAGGAAATTACAGTAGGCCCAGAAAGTGAACAAACCGAGTACAACCTTATCCCTATCTAGTGTTTTGTTTATGACAACTACATCTAGTTGAGGTTCAGGTTCGGGCTCTATGAAAGGGTCTAGATAAATCTCTTTAAGCTGAATTTCCCCATAGGGAGGATCCGAGGGATCAATTGTAGAGTCTGGAAAAACTCAAATAATAAACTTAAGGCACATAATAATAACCTGAATAATTGTGGATCCTCAAAGTCAATCAGATTTGACCCACACAGTTGACTACTCTTAAAATGGTGGTCATTCTTAAGCAAATGTGTCGATTCTAATTTCCTAAAGTAATTAGGCTTAGTCTTAAAACTTAATAACTGACACATTTGAAATTCAAACGTTCCCACATATGGAAGAAAATATTTTGGTGGGAAAACAAAGTCAATCTTGGTATTATTTCCTGGGTAGACCACATCAACCAGAGGATGGGTCTCTAACAACTGAACTTCTTTCTGGACATCAACAGGCTCAGAGAATTTAGTTTGAAGATGATCTTGAAAACTAGTAGAGATATTAGTAATATCAGGAACAGGCAAGTCTTCTGGGAATTTAGATGCAAAGTGATCCAACAAAACTTGAGAAGCACACAATTCTAACCCTAAATTAGGTAACTTTGGAAGTCTAGGGGTCTAGAAACAACCTCTAAGTTGGGTGAATGATCTTGTGAGATAGATTCATCTATGGAATTAGGCAAATCATCTACACAATCATCCACAGGGTCATCTATACGTTCTGTTTGGAACAGAGAGTCACTACAAGACTGATCATCATCATCCGCATATAATCTCTGACATGCCAGAACTCTCAATCTTTGCTCCAAACTAGGCGGTGTGTGTTTATAATACTTCTCATATATCATTAGAGGTGATTTTTCTACAAAGGTATTTTGATCACTAGCTTTCAATTTCTCGAGGGCATCCTTCAGAGACAAAGAATCATTGGTACCCCCAAACTTAGAGTGGACATTACTCTCAGATGGACTAAAAACTGTTGGTTGGATTCTAGCGTCCTTAAGGTCAGAACTACACTCAACTTCATCTATCGTATTGAAATTCTTTAAGAGTCCATCATCTTCTAAAATAATATTATCTCTAGTCAAATCTTCTTCCTTTTGAATATGTGAATAATCATTAAAATTATTTGGATTTGAAACAGAAATAACACTATCACCATGAAGCACAATTGGAGTGACAATTTCTTGATCACTCTGCCTGTATATTTCAAGTTTTTCACCAATACTATCCTCATAATATGAAGATGTTTGAACCTCGTCTAAATAAGTAGTGTTACCAATTCTATCCTCGTCCTCTAAATTAGGTGAATAAATATCAAGGGTATCACTATATTGGAAATTTATATTATTTTGAGCAATATTATTCTTTGCAGAACTTTCGTTCACACTTAATAGGAACCTATTATTATCCTCAATCATCTGCTTTGTATTCCCATTCATCCGCTTTGAATTCTCAGTCAACAGCTTAAGGGATTCTTCTAGAGAAAGATTTGGGCAACTATTTGTTCCCCCCATCTTAATCCGAACCTTTTTGTATTCTCAGTCAACTGATTTAGAGATTCTTCTAGAGACATAATATGTTCATAAGGAGTACTAGGTCGCAACATCTTGAGTGGTTCTTCTTGAGAAAGAGTTGGACTACTATTTGTTCCCATCACACTTAATTCAAACCTGTTTGTCATCTCAGATAAATTCTTGAGTGGTTCTTCTAGAGGTGTAATAGGTTCATGATGAGTACTAGATTACAACTGCTCTAGGGCATCCCTCCAAGACAAAGAACTCGAATTTTACTCATTTTCATGTTTATAAGATGGATGTATGTATGAATAGTAATTGGGATCACCTTGGTATGAGCAATAACCTTCAAAAGGTTGGTGGTGGTCCCGACTACTATCCACACAATGTTGATAGTACGGATAATGTCTATTTTGAAATTCAGTCGGATATTCATTGTATTGGTCCTCATAATACCAGTTCTACATTTCCTACAAAAATTTCCTAATAAATTTACAAGAAATCTAAGAAAATAAATCCTAACAGGAAGGGGTTCTAAAATACACAAATAAGGCCGACTCAACCAAATCAAACCTACTGAATCTAGCAAACAAAAAGCATGATGGCTCCACTTAGATTGTTTCTAGACCAGCTTCTATTCTTCCAAAAGGCAACTAGTTACAGTTTTAGCGAATCTCTTAGAACGATCCGAATTAGATTAAGTCGAAGAGAAACAGGATAAGCTCTAAGGAGCTTTGATAACCCTGTCTCTTTGGCACTTTTCCCTGGGTTACAAGGCGTCTCTAATCAACTTAAAATAATCTTCTTGGACCTTGAGTTAGGCTAACAAAGTAACCAATACAGTCCTTTTGAATGATTTTCCAATAAGCTCGATGCCCTATCAGTCTTCTTTCTAGTCAAATTTTAAGGATTAGGTTCGCGTTAGGTAACGTGTTCCTAAGTTGGGCAAGAAGGAAACGGTGATGAAATCCGAGTTCTTATCTTATATGGACAATCCTTGCCCTTTACTAGAAAACAAATCGGTATTCAATTCCTCAACATATATGCATTACGAAGGAATACAGTAAACCCACTGACAGGGGATTCGTGGGTTGATCGAGTCTTACCTCCCGTACCAGACGGGCAATGAACCGTTGAAGTCGACTCAGGCCACCGACTCCTATGTCAGTGTACGAACCCGATGGGCCGAGACAATATCGTAATTGTCGTCCTTCCCTGTTGCAGTTTATATTTAAATACTCTTCTGTAGGGTTAAAAAATTAATAATAAAGTTCAAAAGTTCAAAGTCCAAAGTCCAAAGTCCAACAATAAGAAAAAAATATAAAATACCTAAAATAACTACAATAATAATAATAATTTCCTAATACAATTTTCTAAAAAGAAAAATAAAAATCCTAAAAAAATTAAAAAATTAATAAAAAAAATCTTGTTTCTTTTTCCGTTCTTTTCGCTTTGTCTTTGACTCCAAATCTTTAATCAATCAATATAATCTTTAACTCCAATTTCTTTTTGATCTAAAATCTGTAATACAAAGAAAATACCCAAAAACGTAAAATAGAACAAATAAAAATAAATAAAATAAAAATCTAACTAAACTAATTAATCTAAAAACAATTCTAAAAACAAGTCCACGTCGGCGGCGCCAAAAATTGATATGATTGTAGATTGTGGTAAATAGGGTTTGTTTTCGAACTTGTGAAAAATTGTTTTTAAATCCAATTTCTAAGACTAAAAATAGCAAAACCCAAATAAAATTCATAATGAAGTTGAGAGAAAACTGAGGCTAGGATTCCACTAATTTCCAATTTTTAAAATGATTAAATTCAATAATTATAATTATACAATTCTACGTTTAATTTGATTCTAAAATATAGCAACAAGTAGATTTTCGAAAGAACAATTGTATAACAAAAGCATGGAACATCTAAAACCTAGGCCAAAGCATGTACCATCTAACGAAATCACAATTGTTTAACGAAAATCATTAATTCAATTTTTACCCAAGGCTATTATTCATAAATAAATTGCATATATTAATTAAATAAACATTACCACATAATCTTTGGAAAATTAGCTTCCTATGTTGCCTCAGAGATGGGGTTTAGCTCCTCATTGTATTGGAAACACCCTCAAAATAGATTTTCATAGCTCAAAAAGTGTTTACAATAATGAAATAGAGGTAACACAGGAGAACAGATACACTTATAAGCGTTACAGAGACTGTTCTCTGCGTTACTGAAGAAAACAAAAATAAAGAACGGACCAGGGACGCTTCAGAAATTAAAAAGTATAAACAACGGGTTCAGCGACAGTTTTCTGGAGCCTTTGTTCTTCGTGTTCTTCTTTACAGTAGCAGAAAAAATATTTTCCTGGAATTTTTCTTTCGATCTGGCTTCTTCTGAGCTCTCCTAGTATTCTCTAATACCTCCCTAATGCTCTCCAATCCTCTCTATTTATAATTGAACACCCACAGCTCATTGAATCCTTTCAAAATCTTCGTTTTAATGTTCAAAATCTCGGGAGCATCTCTTCTTTAATTCTCAGACATTTTTCTTCCTGCATTGTTCTGATTTTGGTGATATTCTTCCCTTTGTTAAAACCCAAGAATAATATGCTGTGTCCTTGTTTGCTCCTGCAATATTCTTACACGATAACCATAAATCAGTTTAGATAAGGAAGAAAATCTCGCTGAATATTTTCTATCCCTTTTTTTTCTTTTGACTTGAACGAATCTTTGATTTCTTGTTTGAATCTTTAATTGGTGTATATATCTTATAATGTAAGAGTATTTTCCTCCTAATTCTTCCAAAAATTACGTTAACTAAATCAAACAGATAGAGTAGAGAAATAACTCCCGCCAAAATTCAGTTTGAATTCAAAATGTATGGGTGCCCGTAATCCAAGGCATGGGTGCCTTTATAACTTTTTATGGGTGCCTTTAGTACTTTTTCGAGCCAATTTTTCCAACAATTTTTATTTTCCAAAAATACCTATAAATACATAAAAACACAATATTAGTACAAAGTGAGTTCCAACACTATAAAAGTTGAGAGCAAATTAGACACATAAATGTGTCTATCACTTACATTGTGCTAGCGAGGTGGGCCTCAAATTCAGGCATGATCTTATTAGGGATGTAGCATGTGTTTTAAAGTCGGTGTCCCTGCCCGAAAGGAAGTTAAGCTGGGATTTTTATCCGACAACACAAACTCACTGAGGCCCGCTGATATACTTGTTTATAACTGGGAGGAAAACCGAGATGTGTGCTTTGATGTTACAGGGGTGTCCCCTTTTTCCGGCAGCGAGAGAGTTGCTTTTACACCAGGGACTGCTATCTCCAATGCTGTCTCCCGTAAGCGAAACAAATATTTGGTCAAATGCAGTGACCATGGATACGGCTTAGGTGTGTTTGCTTTTACGATCCTAGGCGAGCTGGGAGAGGATACAGTGGTCTTTATGACAAGGATGCAGAATTGCATGGCTAGTCACGATTACAACTACAAAATTGGCAATTCTCTTTTCTTTAGACTAGGCATTTCTATTCAAAAAGGTGTGGGGGCTCAGCTTGTGGCTAGGCTACCTACCAACTCGATGTAACTGCCTTTCTCCCTTTAATGAAAGTTATTTTTATAATAATAATAATAATAATAATAATCTTTTTCCCAGAAAATCTTTTGAAGTTTTATACATCGATGCAGTGAAGAGAGCTTTTCCTACCAAGTTTCAACTGTCAAAGCAAGATTCAGTTCTATTGCAGACTAATAAAGTCAATCATACGCATGATTATCTTATAGTTGTACCCGTAAAGGGGATTAACCAATGTATTGGGACAAGACAATTCAGTTCCATACTCAGCTACAGATTAGGTATCCCCTTTTCGTCGATAATAGTATTTGCTCAAGTTGCAATAGGGATATAGATATTTTCGGGGATCACGCCGTGCGCTGTGCTAGCGACATTGGTCTCAAATTCCGACTTGATCTTGTTAGGGATGTATTTGCAGATATTTTTTTAAAATCAGATGTACCTTCAAGAAAATAGGTTGCGTTGGGTTTCTTATCCGAGGGAAATAACACAATGAGGCCTACAGACATCCTAGTTTATAACTGGGAAACTGGTCAAGATATGTGTTTTAATTTCACAAGTGGTTCACCCTTTATTGGTGGAGGTACTCATAATTTCACTCCATGTCAAGCTATCTCCAATGCGGTCACTCATAAAACGCAAGAAATGTTTAGATAAGTGTTCAGCGCATGGCTATGGTTCCAGCATTTTAGCTTTTTCCTACTCTAGGCGAACTTGGAAAAGATACTGTGGTTATTTTGAAGAGATTGAAAAATTGTTTAGCTAGTCATGATGCTAATCAAAAAGTGGGTAGTTCCCTCTTCCATAGGATATGACTTGCTATTCAAAAAGATGTTGGGACACAACTTGTTGCTAGGATCCCAACCAACTTCTTGTAATTATCACATTTGAAATAAAAAAAAAATAATAATAACAATTTTAGTTTATAATAATAATAATAATCAAGTCTGTAGAGAATAAGAATTTATAAAGAAGTTTCAAAAACAACAAGTAATTGAAGAAAAAGGGAGTACAAGTTGTCAAAGTTCTACGAAGTTCGGCAGTTATCATCGAGAGTTGAAGCCGAAGACGAAGACAAAGTTGTTTATATTGGACGCTGGAGAGTGGTGTTGAATGTAGATTAGATGAGAAGGTGAGTAAGCATTCCCACCCTCGCATATGATTTGATTTCCTTTCTTCGATATTATCAGAAAAAAAAAATTCTTACAAAAAAAGAGCTTTAATCGTCATCATTCAACATGTGGAAATCTTCTTTCTTTATTCCTGCTTACACACATGTGAGACCCAATGTGATGTGTTTGTAATATTGGTAAATAAAGTTATCGTTCGCCCGAACTTGTGAAGACTGAATTTAGATTTAATAAATTAATTTTTTAACTAGACTATAAACAAATTATGAAAATGATATTCACAAATACTGAGGTTACGGATTTCACCATTAACCAATTAAAGTGATTCAAACTAATTAATATTCATGCAATTCTTACATTTAATTTGATTCTAAAATATTGTAACAAGTAGATTTTCAAAATAACAATTGTATAATAAAAGCATGGAACATCTAAAACCTAAGCCAAAGCATGTACCATCTAACGAAATCACAAGTGCTTAACAAAAATCATTAAATCAATTTTTAACCAAGGCAATTAATCATAAAAGAAATTACAAAAATTAATTAAAATAGAAATATACCACTTTTATTGAAACAATTGCTTCCTCCATCACCTCAGCATATGGGATTTAGCTCATCTTGCTCAAAACATCCTCAAAAGTTTGGCACATAGCTCAAAGTGTTTGAAAATAATGAAAAAATAATGAAAATAATGAAAACAGTGAGTTTGCAACGTTTATAAACGTTACAGACTCAGTGTAACAGAGGGATAACTGTTTCCTGAAGATATACGTTGCAAATGAAGATATCCGTTGCAAATTTAAAAGCTTTAGCAATGGAATCTTCAAACTTTTCGCCACGGGATCTTCATACTTTTCGCAACAGAATCTTCATCTTCTTCATCACGATCATGAGCAAAATTTCTGGATTTTTGATTTTCGCTCTCTGACCTCTCAATACCCCCCCCCCCAAACTCTTTGTGGTCGACTCTTATTTATACTATAACATCCAAATCCTCCCATTAACTCCTCAATATCTTTTCATTCAATCCAAATAAAATCTCGGGATTTTTTCTTTGATGAGAATTTCATCTCGGTGATTTTTCTTTTCTTCTTGGCAGTTAATACTCAGCAAATTTTGTGATATTATTTCCTTGCAAAGATGTAGTTTCCTATATGGAAATCACCGAAGATATTTTTTTTCTCTCTGTTGAAGACAAGATGCGAGATTCTGGCTTGATTGTGTGTACAACTCTTTGTTTTGGTTAAGACAAAAATATTCTTGTCTTAGAAACCAAAAATCTCCAAACAATCTCGTGTACAGATACTTTACAGCGAGAGAAAATAGTTTCCCGCCACTTTCCAAATTTAAATAAAGTGAGATGGGTGCCCTCATCCAATGTACGAGTGCCTTTAGTAATTTTTCATGGGTGCCTTTAACAATTCTATTTGTGCCTTTATCAATTTCTAGCCAACTTTTCCACACTTATTAATTTTCCAAAAGTACCTAAAATATAATAAAAGCATAATACAAGTACACAAATGAGTTCTAACAATATACAAATTGAGATCAAATAAGACAAGAAAACGTGTCTATCACAATTCTATCGTCTTACGAGTGTCAAATCATTTATTATCCTTTTGGTGAGGCAGAAGTCGAGGTGAAATGCTAATTGATTGCTCTCGAGGCTAAATTCCTTCATACGATATTAGTTAAACACATTACACCCTCTTTCTCAACAATAAATCATGATAATAATGTTATTTGGTATTTTTAACTTCTTACTATTAGTGTAAAGAAACTTTATGTCCTCATAGCTCTTTGGATGCTTGTGACTTTGAAGCATATAAAAGTTGGAGTAGGTTTTTTGGGAGGCCTCTTGTAAACCCTCACGAGACTATATCTCGTCCGCTAGGGATACCTAGGGGCTTAAAATCTTGTTCCACATGCTAAGAGTAACCGTGATTCCTCTGACAATGAGTTAGGTTAGTTTAGGTAGGTAGTTTTCTCGAGGACTAGCAAAGGTAAGTGTGGGGGGATTTGATAAGTGCATAAATTATATATTCTTAGTATCAAATCCATGTTTCTATTTTCTATAATTCTTGCATCCTACCTTGTATTATTCTTGTTTTCTAGTTTTTGTCTTTTATTAGTTGAATCATCCAAAAAGAAGCTACAAAGTGTTAATATGAACAAGGAAGTTAAATACTACAAAGGAAGAAGGACCAAAGATCAATTGGAACTCGTTCAAATCTAGAATTTCTATAATCTATATTAAAGGAAATTGAAAGATGAAGCCAACGCAAAAAGAATGCGGATATTCCGAGGTCGTATGAAGAAGTTATGAGCAAAACGGTGAAAACAACTTGGATTTGGTTTCTGTTGGGCCTGTTTTGGGCCTGCGCACGAAGAGAAAGAAGGGATGCGTTTTGGGCATGCCTTGGACGTGAAGAGCTATTTTTGGACGAATTTTGGTGTTTCTTTGGGACTTCTAAATTGAGGAAACTTGCTCTCGATGGGTCTCCAAACCCTAGAAAGAGAGGATACTTGAGAGCCAACTATTTGAGGTTATAAAAGAAGACACCTAAGGCTTAAACAATAGATCATATGATATAGTTCTCATACTACAATTCACAAACCTAGGGTTTACCCTTTTAGAAGGAAATCATGATATTTCTTCTTCTTTCTTGTATTATGAGTAGCTAATTTTCTATTGATTAAGTATGAATTAAATATTCTTAGTGTGAAGCTTGATTAGTGATACAAATTTATTAGGAGTTTTAATCATCACATTGCTTGTCTTTACCATATTTAATGTTACGAGAAATTTCTAGATAGTTTAGGTGTACAATTAAATTAATCTATTGGTTATTCTATCGCTAGTAGAAGTTAGGTGATAAGTGTAATAGTCAAACATGATCTATACAAGTAGAAATCGCGAGACCTTGCAAAGGGATTCTTTGGAGTAATTGCGAGTAAAGATAACACAAGCAAGTGGACCTTGATCTAAGAGTTAACTACTGGGATCAACCTAAATTCACAAAGCCTAAATTGTTCGATTGGGTTACACCTTGAGTGAGATACTACTTGGTGGTTCATACGAATAAAATATGGTAGTCGAGAGCTTCAGTATCCAGTGATAAAATGAGTTTTGGGGATATCACTGATCTAGCTACTATTATACGGTCGGTAATGAAAGATTCTAACGAAATATAAATAAGTATAGTACTTGAGTTTATATTTGGTAATGACGAATGACTTTCTAATCATCTTTTCTTATTATTATTTTTGTGTATTTAGTTAATTAAACAACCAAACCCCCTTAATATTTATTTATTATAGTTTTGCTAATCTAAATAACATCTCAATTACACAGATCTATATGGGAACGATCCTTACCGCTATATTACTAGTTAATTAGTGGTGAATATATTGATTAATTTGTTGCGCTTATGACACGCATAACCTATCACTATATTATCAGTTATAAGCACTCCTGATAAAAAAGAAATTTGATAAGGAATGATTATTATATTGAGCAGAGTTTTTAGTCTACTAAATTTGAGTTTTCAAATGATTTTATGGGCCATATTATAGAGACTAATAGGTCTGAAACAGAAGCATTCTTAGGACAATTAATTTTTGGGATTAGAACAGCGAAGTTGTGATTGATTTGTTTCAATAAATACTTTGAATGAAAAAAAAAGGCTTGTACCGTACTTAAAGTGTCATCTCCAATAGTTTATCACATTTCTTGATAGAAACCTGGAGGGAATCCATTTGGGCATAGTGTGTTCCATGGATTAACTTTATCATGAGTTGGCATTCTGGTAAGTTTAAATTATCCTCATCAGTAATGTATGAGTAATATACTCAAGATAATCAGCAGGATTGGGTGGGCTAGTTATTCAACTCATATTTAGAAAGTCAGATTTAAGAGTAGAAGCTATCTCTTACCTATCAGAGAGCCAAATGCCAAGCTCATTTTGAAGAGTTTAAATTTGAGATTTTCTCTCTCTTGAAGTTTGCTTTGTTATGGAAATAGCTAGTATTCCTATCACTAAGCATATAATATTCATTTTTACCTCTCTATCTTCAATAATCTTCCTCTACATCATACCAAAAGGTTAGATTCCTGTTAAGAGACACAATAACATCAGAAGACATATAATGGCCACTAGCAAGCAGATTGGAGATATGATCTTTAGTTTTGGAAATTTGAGTGAAGATATTGCCAAACTGCTCATAGTTTCATTTATTGAGGAATAGTTTGGTGTTGTAAAGAAATTTACAAAGATTAAAAGCAGCGAAACGATTTTCTCTGTTTTGTCAAACATATTTATTATATTTCTGCATAAACTATCTCTAAACCAACTTCTGTTGAATCTAAATGGTTTATGTGTTTCATTCTTAGCAATTATGAGAAGAATGGGACAATGGTCACTTGTTACATCTATAAGATGATAGAATACAACTTTAGGATAATTGTTTATCCAATCAATACTAGAAACTACTCTATCAAGTATTTCAAGAATGAGTTCCTCCCCATTTCTTTTATTCGTCCAGGTAAATGGGTTCCTTATACAAGGCAGAGAATGAAAATTAGCATTATCAAGAAGAGCATTAGCACTATATATTTTGGATTGTTTTATTTACTTGGTTACCTTCATCCTTTTCATTATGTCTTAGAATGAAATTCAAACCTCCAATAAAATACCAAGGAAATTTATAGTGTTGAGCTACAGATTGCATAATGGACCATTACTCTTTTCTGATCATAAGGTCCAAAGACCCATAAATGAAAGATATCAAAGAATAATTAGTTCTAGCATCTATTTTGATAAAATAATTTATGATATTCAGATTACATTCAATAACTTAAATGTCATTTCCATCATCCCGTAGTAAGCAAAACCCATTAGATTGTCCTAAAGGTTCACAATAAACAACGTTAGGATAGTTAAAGTTAGAAACATACAACTTCATATTTTTATGTTGGTTTTTAGTTTCACTGAGGAAGATAATATTGGATCATTAGATCTAATTAATTGCTTAAATGTTGTTTTGTGTATTTATTCCAAATCCACAGACATTCCATGAGAGAAATTTCATTTTTTCTAATGATATACTTATATGATATGTGAAGTGGGAGAATGGAAGATAAGAGTGCCAAATGATAATGAAATGATGATATTGATAATGGTTCAGGAATCTCTTGAGTTGGTTCCAGAGTTTTCTTTATATGCAAACACTTGCTTGGGCACTAGTGTTGAAGTTGTGGTTATTGTTGTGATTATCCTAGAATTGACTTGGTTTTCTCGAATATAAATAGTATGGTCAGTAGTATTCCTCCTACTCTTACCCAACCTTGCGTTTAGATTTTCCTCCTCGTTGTCAGAAATCTTGTTACCAGTGGTAGGATCCTCATAACTCAAAATTTTCACAGCCACACCATCTCTATGAGCAATAAATGGAGTTAATTTGCTTACTTTTCACACAGTATCTTTGGAGATATGTTCATATGTCTCCCCTGAGTTACACCATTTCTTTTAGTTTTCCCAACACTTTCTAGTATA
Source organism: Papaver californicum (assembly GCA_023531435.1). NCBI lineage: Eukaryota > Viridiplantae > Streptophyta > Magnoliopsida > Ranunculales > Papaveraceae > Papaver > Papaver californicum. The sequence continues at coordinate 1,532,390 of JAJJMC010030994.1, read as the reverse complement.
ATCGGCTTGTTATGAATTTCAACAAGGATTTTAGCTCTTTTCCTGTAATCTGCCTTTGAATGATTGAGAACATAACTTATTGACAAATATATATTGACTAAAATGGGAAGTTAAGTCTGGATTAAGATTAGTTAAAGGTATAGTGCCATTTTTTTTATCATATAAATAAACCCATTTGACTTATGTATTGGGTTGAATTATGTACAAATGACTCTATAAAACATTTTTGACAAATATTGTGACATTGCTTCTCATAGAATGAACGAATCCATCTAGTGAGGCCTAATGCAATAACAACAAAAAATTCCTCTTCTTAGCGGGATGTTAAGTTTAATATTTACACAAATTTTCTGCGTTGCACCAGCAATATGACACCCATTAGGCGGTTCAAGAGCTATAACCTCACCCATTAGGCCAAGTCCTATGCACAAACCAAACAATAAAATTTTCCCATTTTAAACTAATATGGACATGCCAAATTGGCAAATTGGATGGGAAAACTGACATATTTTCCGGTTTGCACATGGCGACAGAGTCTCTATCAAGCGACGAAGACTCTGTCGCCCAACAGAGTTTTTGTCGCGCGACCAGATCTCTGTCGTTGAATTCTTATCTCAGTCGTTGAGTTTTTCATCATCCAAAGGTCCTTATATAATTTATAATTTTCATCATTTAGGTTTAATCCAACGATTACTTTTTGATTATAACACTAACCACTTCTAATGTAATTCTTAATTTTAATTATATGTAATTTGATTTTAAAAGAGATAAGCAAGCTTAATAATTTGATTGAACTAACTAAAATTATATTAAAACATTAATCTCCACCATTACATTATATTCAACTAATTTACTATATTGCGCTCTTATATAAGTTATAAACTAGGGCAGTAAAAACTTAAATAAACTTCAATAGAAATCTCGGACAATCTTTGGCCTTCTGTTATCTTCATTTGACGTAACTTCCAATCGATGCGCTATTAGAAGATTTTCGTTGGTTTTTGCGAGCTTAATTACGGCTAATTTTTAAATTTTCTTTGCCTTAATTTTTTTTTCCCTTAACTCTTCTTGTCTTTTAGCTGCAGATTTGACTTGGTTAATATCCAAAACTTGAAAACCTCTTTGCTTTTTATCATTCTCTATTTTTTATAACCATCACATATCTTACTGATAGCAACTTCAAGTATGACTCCCGAAAAATCAAGTTGCGTTGCCAAATCAAGATGGGTTACAATTTCAGGCATTTGAAGAAATTTTGTAAATAATTAAAAGTTTTGAGAATAAAATTTGTATAAAAATTTAGTGTGAAAAATGTTAAAATTTTAGGTATTTATAAACTGTGGAGAGTTAGCTTTTAGCAACCTAGATTCTCTCGAGCGACAGGATCTTGGTCACTGGCGATCAAGTCTACATCGTTTACTAATTTTCCCATAGTGGCGCGGCTAGTTTGCCTTACCACTTGGGATGACAAACTAGCCAATTTGTTCATGTGCATAGAACTTGGCCTTAGACCAAGCACTATGGTAAGTGATATTGCTTGGCTATGGGATAATCTAGACCAAACACAAGTACTATTGGCCATTGCTTGGCTATAATGTGGCAAAAAACTTTGGCTTGGCTAGAGGAGGGGTCACATCTGATCCCTCCTTTAGCCAAACCATAGAAACGGATACTTGGTTTCCGTCAGAAAATTGTACTTTACGGAAACCCAATATCCGTCTCATTTTGACGGATTTTGAGAATCTGTCTCGTAATAAAACCTAATTTGGTTTTATACCAATTATTAACTCATATTATTTGTATTTTATCTTTTGTATTGTATTCTTTTCCTAATATTTCTCCAATATATTTCTCTTTTAACTATTTTATTTACTCCAAAAAATTCTATTATTTTTTCAAGTTTCTATCTTAATTAGTCGGTTTTTTACCTATATTAACTCATAATATTTATCTTTTAACTGTTTTATTTACTCTAATTGTTTTTTCCTATTATTTTTCCAATTTTCTATCTTAATTAGTCAACTTTTTACCTATATTAACTCTTAATATTTCTCTTTTAACTATTTTATTTACTTCAACAAAATTTCCTATTATTTCTCCAATTTTCTATCTTAATTATTCTGTTTTTTTACCTATTTTAACTCATAAGATTTCTCTTTTTAACTATTTTATTTACTCAAATATTTATTTTACTGTTATTTCTCTAATATATTTTTCTTTATTAGTTTTAAATCTATAAAAACACTAAATAAATAAAAAGAAGAATTAGACGGATACCTGATATCCGTCTGACACTAACGTATAATCAGTATCAATTTTAATAAACTAAGTGATAGTTTTTTTTTTTATCATAATGCAGTTTTTAAGCTCCTTTTTTTGCTTGGCTATAATAAACTACAAGCTATAGTAATGCTTCAAAAAAAAATAATAAAAAATATATAGCCAAGCAAAAAGGCCTCACCACACTGCTTGGCCATACTGAACCCATCTCCCGAACTACCTTTGCATTCATGAATTCCGGTGGCACCGTCATCTAGTAGCAGCCATATGCGTCTAATTTCTGGTTCATCTGTTCTTTTTTCCTACAGCAACTTTGAAGGGATTCTCTTATTATCTCTTCAAACTATGAAACCAACAACAATGAAATCAAAGAAGGATAATAATGATAATAATGGTGGTGTATCATCAATAACAACTAAAGCAACAGTACAAGATGTCGATGTTGATGCCCTAGCTCATTGTGCTAAGTATTTGAACTTACAAAACCTTTCAAATTTCGCAACCACTTGTAAATTGTTCAAATCTGTGGCTTATTCTGATTCTATCTGGAATTACTGGTTTAGGTACTGTTGCTTCTTTCAATTTGATCTAATTTTACTATTCAATTATGCAAAAAAAAAAAAACTATTGTTTTTTTGTGAATTTTAGGTTCTCAAACTTGGTATGATCTTTTTCAGGGGGCATTGGCCATATCAAATTTTATCTACATACAGCAGGAGCTTCTAGGGAAGCGTATTTAGCTAGACGAAGTGCAGTGCGAGGATTTAAATATATTGATCCTGCAATTTGTCAGTATGTTGCATCTCCAAAAGTTAACAGCCATATTTTACTCAACAAGACTCGCATTATTCTTACTCAGGTATGATGAAAGTACTAAATTTTGCGTCTTTTGTTGAATATAGACTTTAAACTGAGTAAAAGTTTGCAGTTTTTTTATATTTATCGTTATGTGAAAGATTGTAACTGCATATAGAAATGTTCGAAAGTGTGCTTTGAAAGAAAATCGGCATAGATTCATTAGTACTCTTCATTCCATCTGTGTAGATTATAACTCTATGACCCATTTAAAAGAACAAGGTGATTGAATGGTTGCCATATCTCATGACATGAGAGTGGCTTCTACTTTCTGTCTAGGAACATTAATCTTGTCTTTTCTATGCTAGTGTCCAATTCTTCTTTGCAACATTATGGACTGTGCCTTGACTGCTACATGTATATGTTGTTGTTACTATAAGGTTCTGGTAACCAGAGGGATGATGGTTCATTGTGCTTACATTATTCCTCTTTTATTTTCTCTTCCTTGGCTGCTACTTTGAGAAGAGCCTATTCTGAAAACAATCTAAATGACACATATGACTCAACAACTTTTGTTTGTTCTTCATGTGTACAAGTCTTCATTCAAGAAACTGGTTCTTGAACAACATGATTCTAGTCAGGCGACCACGGCATATTTCATGCTAATGTCTGACAGAGCTAAGGTGGGGCCTTAATCCTTACACCTTAACCACATCTCAGTCTTAGGCTAACTGGTTTTTGTTAGAATTTTTCCTCATTCGTTTATAATTCTATTGGATAGCATCCATAGTGCAGACCAAGAAAAAGGCTAATTTGGATGAATTCTGCTATTAATTTCAGGATAAACTAAATTTGCCAAATTTATTAATCTGAGCATGAACCTAAGTATAGTTTAAGACCCTGCCATTTAATGGCCATCATCTGAAATTTCTCTTGAAGATTGGGCGGGACTATATACCCTTTTGGACCAGGTGCGGTTTCAAACAGTACCACCATACATCAGGGTTACGGTTATGAGCTCTACCTGGCTCACTTTGCAAAAGAGCATGGGGTCTGAGGCTCAATTTAAACGGAAGCCTGACATTCATGGGGCCTGTGGCTCTCTTAAAGGGGAACCTGACATGGACTCACTTTCAAGTGAGTCTGACCTAGGCGAGATTTAGATTTGCACTCAATTTTACAGGTGTATGTTAACAGTGTTCTGCATACCAGGTTCACTTTAAATAGCTCATGTGCCCAGGCAGGGATTTTGAGAAGCGTCTGATTTTGGATTTTTTAACTACGTTTGTGAGTTAACCACACTTCCAATTTGACATGTCTTTTAACTTCCACATGCAGAAATAGATATAGGCTTATATAAACACCATTGTGATACTTAATAGCAAATGTCAAATCAAAATCTGAATTGATCTATTGATTTAGAGCATTTAACTTTTACTCTTAATGGAGCATTTCTGTTGATTGATTTCACCTTCCTCGTAGTCTAAATAAGTCGCTGTATCTTTAATTGATTACTAGCACTCAAGGATTCAGATTTTCAAGACCGACAAGAAGGATGCAGCCGTTTCCATGACACTGCAGGATCACAATGCATGGATTACTTGTGTGAGGTATGATGTGACTTGATTTCTCATGACACAACAAATATCATGTATATGTATATGTGGCATCATCTATTACTAGAGTGCTTTGATCCTTCAATTATCTCCATCCTACTTGAATAAACAAACTGTTTTGATTTTTGAACATAGTTCTGTTTCCTGTGATGGTTCAAGTTTTCTATTTGATCTACAGATGCTTCCCACTAAATGAAACAACTTTGTTTCGAAGAAAAGCAGATGATTTACTGGTAACTTCTAGCAGCGACCACTCAATGCGTCTTTGGTGGGAGGTAAAGATTCATTTGTAAGATTGTGTAGTATTGTCCTTTCATCTCTATCATCTGAGGACGAAAAAGAGTCTCTAGGTTGGTTTAGGGTGTCCTGTCATCTTTATGGCATGCATCTCCAAGATTCTCGTCTTCATCTCCTGACTGAGTGCTTTATTTAGTTCATTTTAAATGTAAGACCATTGCCAGCGATGTTTTAAAGGTCATAATGGGACAGTTACCACCATTGCAGATAAACTATTGGGTGATACTGATGTAAGAGTACTTGCGAGTGGAGGAGAAGACAAAACTGTACGTCTTTGGTCTTTTTCTTCAAGTGGTAAACGTGGGCAACATGCTTTGAAAAAAACATTTTTTGGGCATGAAAGGCCAATTGACTCTCTAGCAGTTCCAGGGTATGGAATTTATGCTGGTTTGATGATTTCATGTTCCATAATCAAATCTCTTTATAAGACTGCTGTTCTTATCATGTGATTCTGTAGATAGAAGTTTCTGTGATAGAAATGGAAAACCATCCCTTTTATAGGGCTGGTGTCAGTATATTTATGTAGTTCCAATGTCTTTCTATTTTTCAGGCACAGTAATTCTCTCTTAGTGAGCCTCTCCAAAGACACTCTGGTATGCCATATTTTTCATCGTAGTATAACTGTGTTTGCTGTGAAGTGTTTTAATCCATTGTTCCTCTGGTAGTCACATCGTGTAGTTAAAATTGGTGCCCTTGTTTTGACTGTCTTGGATAGGTAAGAGTTTGGGATTTAAATGCAAATCAATCAGGTTGTGTTGGAATGACTTCGATGGTTGGTTTGCCCATTGACATGAAATGTCATGAGTCGCTATGCTACGTGCTGCTGGTTCATCAGTTACAACAATTGACTTGAGAATAATGCGAAAGGTTTTCACTGCAGCTGTTCATCGACCAAGATTTTGCTCGTTCCAGATGCTTCCTCCAAATCTTTAATCTGCACTGGTGGAGATGAAAAGAATTTTTTCTGTTCGAATGATCAACAATTTGGTACTCCCAAGTACAGAAGTTCCCTAAGTATCAGGATTGGGAACAAAGTCTTATTTTGCCATACAATTGTAAACTCTAAACAACAATTTGCCTTTTTATTTGATATTTTTGCTGCAGAGCTATGCTATGGGACATTAGAAAAGCTTGTGAAGGGAAATTAGAACCACTTGCCGTTTTGGGTGGACATGTGGGTCCAATTTCACATTTATACATGGATTCATACAATGTTGTCACTGGAAGCCGAGTTGATCCTCTTGTTAGGGTCTGGGAAGCCAACACGGGTAGCTTTACAAATTCGTTCCTGTGTGGTACAGAAAATGCAGATGAATATGAAACTGGTTGTTCCGTCATGGCTGTAGATGCTTGTCGTATAGTTACTGCCAACTTTGGCGTGGAACCAGGACACGTATGGCTCAGGGACTTTAGTAATGCTGAAGTCCCTGTCCCAAATCATGAATATGAAGAGAGACACGAGGATGATTACTCTTCCATATTTTGGGAGCCACCCGAAGTTTAAGTCTTACTGAAATTATTAACATGAGGTACCTTTGTTTTCCTGCTAAGTATATTACTTGATGTTATAAATCATAAAACGTTGCCGAGTGTGAGTATCTGCACGAAGGTCTTCCTCCATGGTATATTGTTTACTCTCGTTTTGCTTTTGATTTAATTATGAGGAATTACATTATTTGAGACCAAATGGTATTTCAAATTTAACCAAATTTTGTAATTGTTCATCTCATCTGTTTTGACTTATGGGCTACGAGGGGCATCACACCGTCTCATCTGAAGATAAAGTTGTTATCTGGTGTTGGTGTTTACAGATTTTTAAAACAAGGTCAGTGGTACCTTAATGAAGGTACTAAAAAAAATTCTTTCTTTTAATTCATAGGACGCGAGGCTCAGTTGAGGTTCCTCCAAGACACTATCAGTCACCTCATGGATGTTCTGATCTGATCAATGATATTTGGGTAGAACATGTTAATTAGTGTTGCCGGGAAAATTTCCTAGTAGTCTGTCGATCCTCCCGGAGTTCAACTGGATTTCTCAACTTGCCAAGTGCAGGGGGGATATTTCCGATCAGTCCCTTAGATCGAAAGGGTTTCTTCATAAGGGGTTCCCAACAATTTGACTCATAATTGATAATTCCACTCGAGTAGTGTTTATGGAATACCACGAGTGTTTGAACCTGGATAGCGATTTGAGGTACGTGAAATTTTTTGGGACGGCAAACGTACGAGTATTATTTGTTTTGGTAAAATATAAATCCGTCCCACTATTCGGTCAACATTCGTGATATAGAGATTATTCGGAACGGTATACGTACGTGTATAATTCGTTTTAGAGATACGAATTCGGCATATAAAATTCAGTATATATTAACATGTAAAAATAATCATTTTTTATATAATCTCGTCTTAGGTACTATGATTTTATGATTTAATGAACCATATGATATATATGCAATATAATTAACAGATAATGTGTGAGTTGGTGGTATATGACTTAGATTTGTGTATATAAGATTTTAAAAGTCAAAAATGTAATAGAAAATGATAATTTGGTGGTGATGTGGCAAAGTATTATATGGGTTGTATTGTTTGGTAATTCGTAAATATGCATATAATTCGTTTTTAGCTGGAAATTCGTAAAACTAAGTCGGGGTTCCAAATGTACGTATGATACGTACGAATTCGGATGATACATACGGATTTACGAATTATACGGGTATAATTCGGGAATTCACTAACTAGGGTTCGAAGTTCCCCTAATATTTGGGTATACTAATTACTGATTTCACCTGTAACCCTATTTACTGATTTCACCCGTGAACCCAAATACAATGTGAAACTCTTAAGAGAAAGATCGGAAATGAGCAATGAACTTATATATTAATAAACCCACAGGAGAATAAAGAACCTAGAATATGTATAACTGAAGACTAATGATGTACAACTAAAAGAAGAACAAGGTAAATTAAAAGAACAACAATTGAAATTAAAACAACAACAAATGATATAAACAGTAATAAACCATCGTCACTAGTGGTGATCTACGCGTTTTGTAACAAAATCGATATAACCATACTCATTGATATTTTTTGTTGCAAAGAATTTTATTGTGGCGTCATCTAGCCTATAAATAATTTCATGTTCAACCACATAGGTTTTGGAAAGATGGTCAGCTAATCCCATTGTTATTCTGGGAGAACGATGGATAAACCAAGCTCTAAGAACATATTCATATTGAACACCCTCCTACAGTAATGTTCAAAAAAAAAAAAAATCACCTGATCTGCCAATGCTCTTACTTCAGGAACAAATCTTGAAAACTATTGGGTGATACTGACGTAAGAGTACTTGCAAGTGGAGGAGAAGACAAAACTGTACGTCTTTGGTCTATTTCTTCAAGTGGTAAATGTGGGCAACAATTTTTGGGCATGAAAGGCCAATTGACTCTCCAGCAGTTCCAGGGTATGGAATTTATGCTGGTTTGATGATTTCATGTTCCATAATCAAATCTCTTTATAAAACTGCTGTTCTTACCATGGGATTCTGTAGATAGAAGTTTCTGTGGTAGAAATGGAAAACCATTCTTTTTATTGGGCTGGTGTCAGTATATTTATGTAGTTCCAATGTCTTTCTATCTTTCAGGCACAGTAATTCTCTTTTACGGAGCCTCTCCAAAGACACTCTGGTATGCCATATTTTTCATCGTAGTATAACTGTGTTTGCTGTGAAGTGTTTTAATCCATTGTTCCTCTGGTAGTCACATCGTGTAGTTAAAATTGGTGTCCTTGTTTTGACTGTCTTGGATAGGTAAGAGTTTGGGATTTAAATGCAAATCAATCAGGTTGTGTTGGAATGACTTCGATGGTTGGTTTGCCCATTGACATGAAATGTCATGAGTCGCTATGCTACGTGCTGCTGGTTCATCAGTTACAACAATTGACTTGAGAATAATGCGAAAGGTTTTCACTGCAGCTGTTCATCGACCAAGATTTTGCTCGTTCCAGATGCTTCCTCCAAATCTTTAATCTGCACTAGTGGAGATGAAAAGAAATTTTTCTGTTCGAATGATCAACAATTTGGTACTCCCAAGTACAAAAGTTCCCTTAGTATCGGGATTGGGAACAAAGTCTTATTTTGCCATACAATTGTAAACTCTAAACAACAATTTGCCTTTTTATTTGATATTTTTGCTGCAGAGCTATGCTATGGGACATTAGAAAAGCTTGTGAAGGGAAATTAGAACCACTTGCCGTTTTGGGTGGACATGTGGGTCCAATTTCACATTTATACATGGATTCATACAAGGTTGTCACTGGAAGCCGAGTTGATCCTCTTGTTAGGGTCTGGGAAGCCAACACGGGTAGCTTTACAAATTCGTTCTTGTGTGGTACAGAAAATGCAGATGAATATGAAACTGGTTGTTCCGTCATGGCTGTAGATGCTTGTCTTGTAGTTACTGCAAACTTTGGCGTGGAACCAGGACACTTATGGCTCAGGGACTTTAGTAATGCTGAAGTCCCTGTCCCAAGTCATGAATATGAAGAGAGATACGAGGATGATTACTCTTCCAAATTATGGGAGCCACCCGAAAGTTTTAAGTATTACTGAAATTAATAACATGAGTTACATTTGTTTTCCTGCTTAGTACATTACTTGATGTTATAAATCATAAAACGCTGCTGAGCATGAGTTTCTTCATGGAGGTCATCCTCCATGATCTATTGTTTACTCTGGCTTTGCTTTTAGGAACTACATTGTTTGAGATCAAATGGTGTTTCAAATTACAGGTTAATCTTATTTTAAAATCGTTTATCTCATCTGTTTACATAGCCAATCTCAAGTGTGAGTTATGCGGGCTACGAGGGTAGGCATCACATCATCTCATCTGAAGATTAGTTGTTTTCTGGTGTTAGTGTTTACAGATTTTTTAAAACAAGGTCAGTGGTATCTTAGTGAAGGTACTCAATTTATTTATTGTTAGGACGCAAGGCTCAGTTGGGGATCCTCCAAGAAACCGTCGGTTGCCTGATGGATGTTCTGTTCTGATCAATGGTATGTGGGTAAAACATGTGAATTAGTGTTGCCGGGAACATTTCCTAGTCTATGTTGATCCACCCGAAGTTCAACGAGATTTCTGGACGTGCCAAGCTCAGGGGGGCATATTTCCGATCAGTGCGTATATTGAAGGTTTCTTCATAAGTAGTAAATTGCTGAAGTTAGTGAAATACAAATAGAATAAACTAAACAAAATCCATTTGAAGAGTATATATAACAGAGAGGGCATTGATATCCCTTTAAATTTCGGCTGTACTTTTTAAAAACAAATTTTTGTACAAATTTCTTAATCATCATATATTTTCACTTGCATTTCAACACTAATACGTACGGATGTTCCACTTTTGCTCTCAGCATTCTGTAATTCAAGCGATCCCAACAGGCAATAGTAGCTAACGCAGACAAAAGTTATCCGGCCAATGCAACAGATTACTAGTGTGTTTGATCACAAATTCACAATTGTTTGGACTTGGGAGACATGTTAGAACTGTTGGGATATACGTTTTTATAAAAGAATTTTCTCTTTACATTTATACCAATATTTAGCTTCTAGTCTAGTGGTAAAGAATTTGGGCCTTGTAAGGTAGGTCACAAGTTCTAAAAATTATTTTTTTGCTCATTTAAAAAGATTTTTCAAAAACGTTTTTACTGCCCTTAATTTCGTTTTTAATAGTACTAATTATGGTTAATTTATTTGTCCGTTTTTTGACTGTTTTATGGTAGCAATAAATTCTCCATTAATAGCAATAAATCTCCATTAATTCGATTTTGATTTTTAGGCAATAAAAACAGATTTTGAGAAACAAACAAAAAAAAAGTTTTTATTTTTTGTTAAACTGTGAATCAAGAGACTAGGGTTCTGAGCAAGATTAGAAAGAGTGAAAGTGTTCAATTTCTCATTGTGTGCGTGAGAGATTGACAAAGAGTTTTCTCGGCTGTTTTATCCTGGGGACGTTGTGACGAAGATAGAACTGCTTGCGCAAAACTCAAGGCAGAGCCACGAAACGTCTTAAAGAAAGCGACCTGGTCGTGACAAAGAGAAAATGTAGACTTCTTTGATACTTATTCTCCTCTTACTAGATTGACTTTTATTCGTGTTTTGATTGTTGTTGCTGTTGTGCATAATCTTGTATGTGGATGAAGAAACTAAGAATATGCTTAGCTCTAACTTTGAAATGAAAGATTTGGGTGAAGCTAGTGTAATTCTGGGAATCTATATTACTAGAAATGATGACGGTATTTCTTTAGATCAATCTCATTATATTGAAAAGATTTTAAAGAAGTACAATTATTTTGATTGTAAACCTGTGACTACTCCTTTTGATTCTAGTGTTAAACTGTTTAAGAATACTGGTGATAGAAATAGACAATCTGAATATGCTAGTATAATTGGTAGTCTTCGTTACGCAACTGATTGTACCAGACCAGACTTTGCATATGCAATGGGGATTTTATGCAGGTTTACCAGTTGTCCTGGTTTGGAGCACTGGAATGCAGTTGAGAGGGTTATGCGGTATCTTAAAAAGACGGTTAACTTAGGATTACACTATAAGAGGTTTCCCGCAATACTTGAAGGATATTGCGATGCTGATTGGAATGCCCTTTCAAATGACTCCAAAGCCACAAGTGGATATTTATTTAATATTGCTGGAGGCGCTGTTTCTTGGAAGTCAAAGAAACAGAAAATTCTAGCTCAGTGTACAATGGAGTCTGAATTGATAGCACTAGCAGCAGCTAGTGAAGAAGCAGGATGGTTGAGAAACTTGCTTTCTTACATTCATGTATGGGATAGACAGATGCCAGCTATCATAATCCACTGCAATAATACCGCGGCTATTGCAAAAGTACAGAACTGTTATTATAACGGTAAGAATCGACAATTGCGTCGAAAGCACAATACAGTTAGAGAATTTCTCACAACTAGTGTTGTACGTGTGGATCATGTTAGGACTGAATATAACTTAGCTGATCCTTTGACGAAAGGATTAGCTAGAGAAAAGGTATTAACTACCTCTAAAGGCATGGGACTTTTGCCCACTAGAAATTAAGTCATTTTTTGATGGATACCCACCTAGAAATAGGCTGAAAGGGAATAACGATTCACAAATGATATGGATATAGAATCATGCATCTTTCCCATGGCATGATATCCTGAAGCGAGTTAAGGTTGAGTTCTTTAACTCTTAATGATGTCTACAGATCTATTTAGAGTGGGGTACCAAGCTACATGAGTACCTTTGATAGACTCACCTATGTGAATGTGAAAGTGTGGCCGCTTTCTATGAGAACATGGGCAGTTCTCTAGATCATTCATTAAAACTGGGATAAGCACAAGGCCATAATGTGCTGGCATTAGGAATTTACTCTTAGTATAGTTGTGTGTGTGTTAAGTAATCTGTTCTCTCCATTGAGTTCAAAGACATATGTTCACTTTATGTTATAGTTTAGAGAACTTAATACTATGTAAAGGTTCAAAATCGAAAGATACCTTTGCTTATGCACATAACTGTACGGATCTTGCTCAATGGTTTTTAAAAAATATAAGTGGGGGATTGTTGGGATATATGTTTTTATAAAAGAATTTTCTCTTTACATTTATATGAATATTTAGTTTCTAGTCTAGTGGTAAAGGATTTTGGGTCTTGTAAGGTAGGTCACAAGTTCAAACCTCTTCCCCTATTAATTGGGTGTATATATGCACGTACCCGTGCGTGTATAACATTAGTCCGGGAGCGGGGCCTTGGGGGTCTTGGGAGGTCTCTTGAATTGAAAAATTATTTTTTGCTCATTTGAAAAGATTTTTTAAAAACGTTTTTACTGCCCTTAATTACGTGTTTAATAGTACTAATTATGGTTAATTTATTTGTCCGTTTTTTGACTGTTTTATGGTAGCAATAAATTCTCCATTAATAGAAATAAATCTCCACTAATTCGATTTTGATTTTGGGCAATAAAAACAGATTTTGAGAAACAAAAAAAAAAGTTCTTGTTTTTCGTTAAACTGTGAATCAAGAGACTAAGGTTCTGAGCAAGATTAGAAAGAGTAAAAGTGTTCAATCTCTCATTGTGTGCCTGAGAGACTGACAGAGAGTTTTCTCGGCTGTTTTATCCTGGGGACGTTGTGACGAAGATAGAAATGCTTGCACAAAACTCAAGGCAGAGCCGCGAAACGTCTTAAAGAAAGCGACCTGGTCGTGACTCAGCCGTCATTCTTTTTTTTTTATGTTTAATCTTTGTTTTGCAGGTGTGAGATCAGCAATGGTTCCAACAATTTTAAGACGTGATTTCTGCCATGGAGACTGATAAGAAAATTGTTGTTGATATCAATAAGCCTTTCAAGTTTGAAGGACTTCACTTCAGAAGATGGAAATAAAATTTGTTTTTTTATCTCAAACTGATGAAGTTGCACATGATGGTGACCTCCAACAAACCAGTTGATCCAAAAGATGCAGCTGATATTGTCTCTAACGTTGCACCTACTGCAAGTGTAACTCCGCAACCGACTGAAGAACCTCTTGTGATCCAAATTGCTGAAGAAAAACAAAAAGCCTATGAAAAATGGGTTGATGATGATTTTGATTGCAAAAACTATATCCTTAATGCTTTATCTGATGATTTGTATGAATATTACTCCACATTTGATACTGCTAAAGATATGTGGGATGCTTTACAGAAAAAATATGATACTGAGGAAGCCGGATCGAAAAAGTATGTTGTAAGCCGCTATATGAAATATCAAATGGTGGATGAAAAATCAGTTGTTGCTCAGGCTCTTGAACTTCATAAAGTAGCTCATGAAATTCTAACTGAAGGTATGAAAATTGATAAACAATTTCAGTTAGCTGTAATGATCGATAAGTTGCCTCCCACTTGGAAACATTTTCGTAATTCTTTGCGTCATAAACTAAGGAATTTTCTCTGGAAAGTTTGATTGTTAAGATCAGGATTAAAGAAGAGGCACGGAAACAAGATAAAAAGGAAGAGATTCTTATTGTTTCAAACAATAAAAGTCATACTCAAGCGAGTTTGAAACCTAAGAAAAAGATTATGAAACCTGACCAGAACCACAAGAAAGGAAAGCCTAATAAATACAAGAACCAACCCACATCAAGAAATGAACAAAATTCTAATTCTGATTTTATTTGTTATGGCTGCGGTAAACCAGGCCATATGGCTCGGAATTGTAGAAATAACAAAGGAAAAAATAACGCACAAGCTAATGCTGTTGAAAGCGTTATAGTTGCCATGGTTTCAGACCCAAAGTTTTATATGGTTGGCGGATCCGATGGGTGGTGGATAGACAGTGGTGCTTCACGTCATTGTTGTTTTGATAGGTCCCTATTTAAGAGTTATACAGAAATCAAGGATAAGAAAGTGTTGTTGGGAGACTCTAACACCACTATTATGAAAGGTTCTGGTACGGTAGAACTAAAGTTTACTTCTGGTCGGACACTTATGCTGAAAGATGTCATTCACACTCCAGAAATAAGAAAAAACCTTGTTTCCGGCTACCTTCTCAACAAGGCTGGATTGTATCAAACTATTGGATCTGATCTTTACACAATTACTAAAAACAAAATGTTTGTAGGAAAAGGTTATGCTACTGATGGAATGTTTAAGCTTAATGTTCAAATGAATAAAATTGCATCTTCTTCTTATATGGTGTGTACTTTTAATGTTTGGCAGCTAGATTTTGTCATGTGAACAGTAGATCAGTAGATACCATGAGCAAGTTAGGTCTTATTCCTAAACTATCCATGCATGATTTTGAAAAATGTGAATTCTGTAGTCAAGCAAAAATAACCAAGAGTTCCCATAAATCTGTTATTAGAGAATCTGAACCTTTAGAGTTAGTGAATTCTGATTTTTGTGAGTTTGAAGGTGTATTAACTAGAAATGGAAAAAGATATATCATGAAGTTTATTGATGATTTTTCTAATTATACTTATGTTTACTTGCTAAGTCATAAGAATGAAGCTATTGAAAAATTTAAAGTTTTTATTGTTGAAGTGGAAAATCAATTTGGTAGGAAAATTAAGAGATTTCGTAGTGATAGAGGCATTGAATATGATTCTAAACCTTTTACTGAAATTTATGAATCTTCTGGAATTATACATGAAAAAACTGCTCCTTATAACCCTAAGATGAATGGAAAAGCTGAAAGAAATAATCGTACTTTTACTACTCTTGCGACTGCATGTTTACTTAGTTCTGGTGCTGCCTCTCACTGGTGGGGAGAGATTTTGCTGACTGTTTGTTATGTTTTGAATCGTGTTACAAATTCAAAAACAAAAATTTCTCCATATGAACTTTGGAAAAACAGAAAACCAAATGTTTCTTATTTCAGAATATGGGGTTGTTTGGCTTATGTTCGTATTCCTGATCCTAAAAGATCAAAGTTATCTAGTAAAGCTTATGAATGTGTTTTTGTTGGGTATGCTCAAAACAGTAAATCTTATAGATTTTTTGATCTTAACAATAAAGTTATTACTGAGTCTATTGATGCAGATAGATTTCTCTTTAAATCTAGAAATAGTGGGGGTTCTCTACCTAGTGTTGCACATAGTTCTGAACTTAGAATAGAAGAACCTAAAATTGAAGAATCTAGGGACACTGAAGTTGACCTCAGGCGTAGCAAAAGAACTAGGACTGAGAAGGACTATGGTCCTGACTTTTATGCTTATACAATAGAGGAAGACCCTTCCAGTCTTCAAGAGGCAGTTAATTCTCCGGATTCTAGTTTTTGGAAGGAAGCCATAGACAATGAAATGGACTCTCATAATTTCAATGGAACTTGGCACTTAGCAGATTTACCTCCTGGTTGCAAACCAATAGGTTGTAAATGGGTACTTAAAATGAAGTTGAATCCTAATGGTTCGGTAGCTTTGAAATGAAAGATTTGGGTGAAGCTAGTGTAATTATGGGAATCAATATTACTAGAAATGATGATGGTATTTCTTTAGATCAATCTCATTATATTGAAAAGATTTTAAAGAAGTATAATTTTTTTGATTGTAAACCTGTGAGTACTCCTTTTGATTCTAGTGTTAAACTGTTTAAGAATACTGGTGATAGCATTAGACAATCTGAATATTCTAGTATAATTGGTAGTCTTCGTTCTGCAACTGATTGTACCAGACCAGTGATGTAATTTTAGAAGTGGTAAATAAAGAGGTTCGATTCTCGAACTTGTGAAGGTAATGATTTTAGAAAATAATGATTCTAATTAACTCTAAAAAATTCCAGGAATATGAAAAAGACTAAATAACCTAAAGATGATTTTTAAATAATTTTAAAAGGACCAGGAATCAGGAATCAGGTAAATCTAACAACCTATGTGATTAATCAGATAATTCTTTTTAGATTAATTGAAGTACAAATAATTGCCAAAATTGGTTTTGTTATGCTAACAAACAGAGGTAAATCACAAGCATGGACTATCAAAATTAATTAACCAAGCATAATCCCATCAAGCAAAAGCACAACTGTTGAAAGAAAACCGTTTTCACTATTTAAAACTATGCAATTCTAATAACAAAAGAATTATAAATAATTATTAGAAAATAATTAAATCACATAAAATTGAGAAAATTACCTTATCCATCATCCCAGTAAATAGACTTAGCTCATGGTGGAAAAAGATTGCTCAAAAGTTGATTTCATTGCTCAAAATAAAGATTACAAGATTGATTAACGCTGTAACAGCTAAACAGTAACGCAGCAGACGCGTTCAGAATCAGTTACAACTGTTACAACCCAATTCAACCAAGAATATAACAGTGAGAAATAGCAACAGAGATTTCAAATTTTTGCAACATATAAAAGTGTGGGTGAGCTGTCTTTTTCGGTGAAGGTGAGGATGAACACCGGTGACGGCCGGTGTAACAGCGGTGACGGAGTAAGCCGGAAAATACCAAAAAAGTGATCCTGGAGCTGCGTAACCCTTTTCTGAAGCTTGTAAACTCTTTATATAGGCCTTTGGAGTCTTCTAGGATGTTCTAATCCCCTTATAACTCGGTAGTTTGACGAGAATTTGATATCAATCCAAAACAGGGATGTATTCCTGTTCCCGTACAAATTCATGCTCATCTGGCACCTATCTTCGGCTTCTAGAGCTTCTAATCGATTATACGAACCTTGAATTAGATTGGGTAACTCCCAATTTGCGCTGAAATCGCTAAAAAATATGAATTGAAAATCATGAATTTGCTGCCGATGAAACTCTGTCCCGATGAAGGTTTGACTCGGTCAACTGGCTTTGACCGAGTTGACTGGGCTGAGTTGACCAGCTGAGTTGGCCCGATCCAGCTCAACCCGATCCAAGGGTGCCCCAAT